>CM032229.1:187790000-187952500 GCA_019009955.1 Riptortus pedestris | reverse complement strand
ATTCATTAATTATTTAATGTTGAATCTGGTTGTAAAGTTGTCTCTTGGAGAAGATTGTTGTAAAATATGTGTTGTTGTCGTGTAGTAGTTCTGAGAGGTTGGTAGGTAAAGTTTAGTCAGTTAATAGTCTGTAAGTAAGTGTTTGCTAGTTAGTTGTGTATTGCACAGTGTGCATAAAGGTGGTTCAGTCCTAGTCATGAGGTGTCCGTGTGTTATTAGTCTGCAGTCTGTAAGTTAAATGTTTGATAGTAAGTTGTGTATTGCACAGTGTACATAAAGGTGGTTCAGTCCTAGTCATGAGGTGTCCGTGTGTTATTAGTCTGCAGTCTGTAAGTAAGTGTTTGATAGTTAGTTGTGTATTGCAGAGTGTACATAAAGGTGGTTCAGTCCTAGTCATGAGGTGTCCGTGTGTTATTAGTCTGCAGTCTGTAAGTAAGTGTTTGATAGTTAGTTGTGTATTGCAGAGTGTACATAAAGGTGGTTCAGTCCTAGTCATGAGGTGTCCGTGTGTTATTAGTCTGCAGTCTGTAAGTAAGTGTTTGATAGTCAGTTGTGTATTGCACAGTGTACATAAAGGTGGTTCAGTCCTAGTCATGAGGTGTCCGTGAGTTATTAGTCTGCAGTCTGTAAGTAAGTGTTTGATAGTCAGTTGTGTATTGCAGTGTGCATAAAGGTGGTTCAGTCCTAGTCATGAGGTGTCCGTGTGTTATTAGTCTGCAGTCTGTAAGTAAGTGTTTGATAGTTAGTTGTGTATTGCACAGTGTACATAAAGGTGGTTCAGTCCTAGTCATGAGGTGTCCGTGAGTTATTAGTCTGCAGTCTGTCAGTAAGTGTTTGATAGTAAGTTGTGTATTGCAGTGTACATAAAGGTGGTTCAGTCCTAGTCATGAGGTGTCCGTGTGTTATTAGTCTGCAGTCTGTCAGTAAGTGTTTGATAGTCAGTTGTGTATTGCCCAGTGTACATAAAGGTGGTTCAGTCCTAGTCATGAGGTGTCCGTGTGTTATTAGTCTGCAGTCTGTAGTAAGTGTTTGAGTTGTGTATTGCACAGTGTGCATAAAGGTGGTTCAGTCCTAGTCATGAGGTGTCCGTGTGTTATTAGTCTGCAGTCTGTAAGTAAGTGTTTGATAGTTAGTTGTGTATTGCACAGTGTGCATAAAGGTGGTTCAGTCCTAGTCATGAGGTGTCCGTGTGTTATTAGTCTGCAGTCTGTAAGTAAGTGTTTGATAGTTAGTTGTGTATTGCGCAGTGTACATAAGTCCTAGATCAGTCCTAGTCATGAGGTGTCCGTGTGTTATCCGTAAATGGCCGTGCCTCAACCGAGCAAGATCTACTCCTTCTCTTCTAGTGTCCCGAATACTTGACATTCATTCACGAATAGTGTATTTTATTTCTCGTAGTTTTGTGTGTATCTAATAACATTTCACTTCCCATTTTGAGCTGGTCTCTTCTTTAATAATTTTAATAGGATCGTTTGCTGTAATGTGTCAGAGTATATGTCAAGTTATGTAGCTAATTTAGCATTTTTGCCAGCTAAGTTATTTCCCCTCATGTCTGAATGTTCTGGTATCCAATGGATAGTTATTACTTTATTCATTTGTATCAGTAAATTAATTAGTAATCCCTGAAGCCGTCTCGTGAGTGGGCCAGTTGAGTAAAGATCAAGTATTCACTGTATTGAAATGTGGGAGCTAATATAAACATGACACTAACATAGCGACTTGGCATTTCTTTTCAGGGTAAAAGGCTGTAATCGGGCCTGGAATAGTTGGGGTTTAGAAGGCAGAGCATGTTACGAAAATTCAAAATATACTTATGAGTTATTATACGTCTGATCGAAAAATTGAATAGAACCAATCGTATTGCAAATTAAATCTTCAATATATATAAATGAATGTTTGTCTGTATGTCCTTTATAGAATTGTAAAGGAGTGGGGGTTATAAGGGAGGCTTGAAATTAAAAATAGCGATATATCGTCTCCTATTGGTTTTTCGGCAAATATGCACATAACAAAAGTTGTTTATTTTGTTTTTTAGAGTAACTTTTGTAACACACACTTTGTCGTATACCGAAGTATAAATGAGTTATATGCTAAAAACAATAGTGGGAGTCAACAATTTTATATGGCACAAAAGACTGAACCGAACTAAACGAAACTCTGTATATGTATGTATGTATATGATTTGGTATTAACACCCCCCTGATTATAAGCTATATTAAAATTTCGAGGTACGAATAGGAGTGGGGGTTGTAAGGGACGTCTGAAATTAAAAATAGCGACATTTCTTTTCCTATTGGTCTTTCGGCAATTATGCACATGACAAAAGTTGTTTATTTTGTTATTTAAAGTAACTTTTGACATATACACTTTTCCCGTATAGCGAAGTATAAATGAGGTAGACACGAAAAACTATAGAAGGGGTCAACAATGTTATGGGACTCGATACTAAATCGAAATCAACGAAACTATGTATTTTTGACAATAATCACTATTAAAATTTTTAGAAACGAACAGGAGTGGGGGTCGTTTGTAAGGTATGAAATGAAAAATTGCCATATTCCGTTTCCTATTGTTTTATTTATTTTTTTTTGGGGGGGGGACGTGCACATGACAAAAGACGTTTAATTTGATATTTAGAGTGACTTTTGTTATATACATCATTATAGTAATTTATAAAGCAAGCAATTGTTATAGACATTTTGTTAGTCATCAATGCGTATCCATGTATGAATTTACTCAACTTAGTACCTCGATGGATTAATACACTTTCATTTAACTCAACAGCCATAATCAGGTAGAATGAAGACCAGAGTATATTGTCATGCCCCCCCCCCTCTTTCCCAGACATTAATTAATCAGAAATGTCAGTTTCTCCTTAAATGTATTTAATACTTTATTTGATTAATATAGGAAAATTAATTCAACAAACGCTTTTGTATGGTGAAGAAAATGTAATAAGAATAATTAACATAAGTTAATGTAAACAGAACTGATATCTTAAAAAAGCTGGATGTCTGTTGGCAACAGTGAGTGTAGGGAGGAGAGGTGGGAGACTTCCTTTCTGTCCTCTCACTGCTAACCTTATATTTTAGTGAGTTGTTTAAGCTATTTAATTAATTAATTATTTTAATCTGTCTATTAATTATTTTAATACATTATCCTATTAACCATATGAATAACATGGTTTATACGATAATCTATGATTATATTATATATAAAAAGATACATGCACAAGAAACGGGTAATATAAAAATATTGTGTATTTTGTAGAATTAAGTACATAACAAATACTTTTATTTTTTTACATATCCCCAGCACACCGGACTCGGGTGTAAATCCTAAGCATTGAGACAGGAAAATGTAAAAATATTGTACACAGTAAAGCCCAAAAAAATACCATCATCATTCAGCCTCAAATGATTTCCCGGGCAAAGCCGGGTACCTTAGCTAGTATACTATAAATATTGTATTATACATTTATTCTCTATCTTGAATATTAACCGAGATATTTGCATTTTCCAGTTTTCAGCTTTCAGCAAACCACCACTTGTACTCTTGTTACATAAAAAATACCCCTTGTTATATAATAAACCACATTATTTGAAGCTTAAATACCAAATATTGTTGTCCAGAGGCTTTTGTTATAGGAGATACATGCAAATATTTTCTTGTGACCCCTCCCCCGTCTTAAATTCTTGTACTAATAAAATTTGATTGATTGAGATAAAAATCATTATTCATTATAAATTACAGTACTAGATATAGTTAACAGTTTTCAATAAAATTTATATGTTATACTCTGATATGTTTCAGTTATTGTTTTATCTTTCCGATAATCCGTTGGTAGACCTGTTTGTTTGCATTTGAGACGCTTCCCGCCCGTGCGGGGGAGGGGAGCTAGATTTCTTATTAGTGTTTGTATTTAGTAACTAAATATTCACGGTGGTGTTGTGTTAGCAGGATGTAGGTTTATCTATTATATAACATCACGAGGGAAATCTGCTTAGTTTATGAAGCCCCTGCGTGGCGGACTTTTTTTTACATATAACTTGAGAATACGCGGCGATATGGGATCACATGTGTTATACCAACACTTAGGAAAGCTGTTTAGTATACGCTGGGCTGATGAAATAAACTTAAGCTAATAAACTAAATATTATTAATTCTATAATTACCTTGATGGTAGAACTGGAATGATAATGACCCACCATTGATACCGACAGAGATCGGACCAAGTTTAGCAACAGCAGCCATCAGTTCGTCCTCACTTCCTTCCTTTATGTAGGTGTAATTCTTCACAGTTGCTCCAACTTTAGACGCGTCGAACACGCATGAAGTTTCCTACAAAGGGAAAAGTTATATCAGTGTTTTAGGATGTTTGGCTTAGTCAAATTACATAAAAAGTCCGTCACGCACGGGCTGCGTAAACTAAGCAGATATCCCACGTGCGTTTCGCATTTGCATTTATCGCAAAACGTAATTGTTCAATGATAATAATATTTGGTATGTACACTTCAAATAAAGTGCTTCATAACATAATAGCATATTGTTAATATGAGATGAGTAGGAGTGGGGCTTTACTGAAGACCGAAAACTAACAAATGCAAATATCTCGGTTAATAATGAAGACAGTGAAAAAACGTACATAACAACATTTATAGAACATTACATTTGCAATAAGATTGGCTCTATACAATGTTTCGATCTGACGCATAATAACGGAGATATTTCGAATTTTCGAAAATTCGAAATATATCCGTTATCGTACGTCGGATCGAAATCTTGTATATAACCAATCTTATTGAAAATGAAATATCCTATAATTATTGTTATATGCATTTATTCACTATCTTGAATATTAACCGAGATATTTTCATTTTTCAGTTTTTAGCATTCAGCAAACCCCCACTTTTACTCATGTTACAAAAGTAATACTCGGTTATGTTATAAATCACATCATTAAAAGCTTAAATACCAAATATTGTTTTTAAGAGACCTTTATTATACGAGATATATAAATAAAAACAAATAGAAAATAAAATATCGCAATTTTTTTATTCAGACCTCCCGTATAACCCCCACTCCCGTTCGAACCTAAAAAATTTAATATAGCTTATAATCATGGAGGAATTATTGCTAATTCACATATAGAGTTTTTTAATTTTTGGTTCAATCGTTGGTGCCCAATAAAACTGTTGGCTCCCAACATCTATTTCTATTAGCACATTTCCCTTAAGATAAATCAGCTATTGAGGTCGACGCGATTTTCGAAACATTTCTTCAAATGTCCATCGATCCTACCCAGGAGATGACGAAAATGAGGTCCGTTCAAAATTATATATCTATATATAAACGCTCTAGTGGTTGCAATTTTTGTTTCATCGTTACCAAACTCGGAATTTAATCGTTTTATGTAAAAAGGAAGATCAAGTTCGTTAAAGGCTGAAATCGGACCAGTGGGAGGGGGGTTTAGAGGGGGGATTTTCGAAAATCCGAAATATCTCCGTTACCATACGTCGGATCAAAAAATTGTATAGAACCAATCTTATTGCAAATTAAATTTACTATAAATATTGTTCTATACATTTATTTTCTATCTTTAATATTAACCGAGATATTTGGATTTGTTTTGACTGTGGTCGGCGATGTTCGGGAGTTTCCGCCGAGCGCACTAGCGCTAGTGTGGCCGATTCACTGACTATTCCTCCTCGTGAGAATAGGTTATTACTAGGCAGATTTCTCTATTGTAAAACTTCACGTGGGAAAGCCCCTGCGTGACGGACTTTTTTTATTATGTGAATATGACGCGAAATAATCAAGTTGAAGGTTTACGTGTAAATAATGGATCTCTAGTCAGCTGGCTTAACCCGCTTCGGGAACCTCTCGGTATCGATCAGCTCCCGGGACTGTCGCAACGAACGCACGAGCGAACGAGCATTTCAGGAATGTACTAAGTAGCAATCTGTAATTAGAATTAATAGATTTATCGTGTAAATAGGCACTTATTAATGCAGTATCTAGCAAAGAAATACCGTTGGTTATTATTAAATTAATGTTATTATTTTTAGAAAAGAGATAGCCCAGGAACAGGTCGTAGTTAAGCTACGAAACATGTAGGGCTATATTAACAAGTTGAAATTATACGATAATGTAATAATAATACAATTTATTAAAATAACAAAATGAAATGAATAAATTAGGTACAACATTATAATTAAATCGTAAAATTTGGAATTACTACAAAATAACTAAAGTTAAATAGCGACACCGAAATCAATGAGACACTTGAGCTTGAATTTGGGAAACTAATCCTTCGATCGTTGGATTAATTCCACTGATGGCGAAAAGAATTTCCCAAATTATCAGCCATGTACGATGTTTTGATTTATTAACTTTCAACATTGAATAGAACCGTTCGTATTTATAAGTACCGCCAAACGCACAAATCTCTCCTCATCTTTCTCATTTGCAGTAAGTAGTGTAATATTTATGTTTAATTGGGTTTTTTTAAAATCTTACAAACCGCGGGCCTCATCAAATCTTACAGCGGGCCGGTGGTTGCCAACATATGGTATATATACAAAGTTAACATACTCTGCCTTTGTATGGATAAGACTCACTGGTGTCTATTCCTCCATTTTCTATAATGTAATCGAAAGCTCTGTCCATACTTCCTCCATCGCATCCTTTGTTGCCTTGATCCTGAGAACAGTCGATCAGATTCTGCTCGCTCAGCGAAACTAGTTTTCCAGTTTTCAGGTACGTCATCCCTTCTACAGCTCCAGTCTGCAAATGTGAGACGCACATTAATTGAGCTACAAAAGCTCCATGAGTCCTTTGGATCAACGAATTCAGACAACAATATTGTTGGAAAAGATAACTGAATTTATGCAAAGTAATGTTGATAACGCTCAAGCGGGAGCGGAAGCTGTCGGGAGGCTAACACAGTTAATTGCGTTAATTTATTTCCTGCGAAATGTTGTATTTGCTTTCTAGCCACACTTACTATTATGTATATAACTACTAAACTAAAACTAAAATTTCTATTCTGTAAGTCCCCTTACGGGAAAGTGTATTTGTACACATTTAATCCTTGCAAAGCAAAAAAAAAAAAAAAAAAAAAAAAAAAAAAACAAAAATTCAGCCTCAAATGATTTCCCCGGATTTTTACCTCAATGACTATCGTAACTCCATGTTTACCCTTTGACGTTCTTACCTCAATGACTATCCTAACTCCATGTTTACCTTATGACATTCTTACCTCAATGACTATCCTAACTCCATGTTTACCTTATGACATTCTTACCTCAATGACAATCCTAAGACTTTCGTAACTCCATGTTTACCCTAATCTTACAAATTCTTACCTCAATGACTATCCTAACTCCATGTTTACCTTATGACATTCTTACCTCAATGACTATCCTAACTCCATGTTTACCTTATGACATTCTTACCTCAATGACTATCCTAACTCCATGTTTACCTTATGACATTCTTACCTCAATGACAACCCAAAGCCTATCCTAACTCCCTGTTTACTCTAATGTTTCAAATTCTTACCTCAATGACTATCCTAACTCCATGTTTACCTTATGACATTCTTACCTCAATGACTATCCTAAGACTATCCTAACTCCATGTTTACCCTATGACGTTCTTACCTCAATGACTATCCTAAGACTGCCCTAACTCCATGTTTGCCCTATGACATTCTTACCTCAATGACTACCCTAAGACTGTTCTAACTCCATCTTTAACCTATGCCGTTCTTACCTCAATGACTATCCTAAGACTGTCCTAACTCCATGTTTGCCCTATGACGTTCTTACCTCAATGACTATCCTAAGACTGCCCTAACTCCATGTTTGTCTATGACATTCTTACCTCAATGACAATCCTAAGACTGTCCTAACTCCATGTTTGCCCTATGACATTCTTACCTCAATGACTATCCTAAGACTGTCCTAACTCCGTGTTTGTCTATGACATTCTTGCCTCAATGACTATCCTAAGACTGTCCTAACTCCATGTTTGCCCTATGACGTTCTTACCTCAATGACTATCCAAAGACATCCTTACCCCCGTGATGATACTAAGGTCTTCCTACGTCCATGATTATTCTAAGGCATTCTTCCCTTAAGGCTATCCTAAGATTTTCTTTGCCCCTTGTTGGTACTAAAGTGTTCCTACCAACATGATTACACTAAAGTAAGATATTCTTACATCCATGACAATCTTAAGACTTTCTTACGTCCTTGATGATACTAAGGTCTACTTTCCACCATGATTGCGCTAAGACTTTCTAACATCCATAACTATCCTAAGATTTTCTGATCTCTATCTTTACTATATATCATTCACATGCTTACCGCAGAGAAAGCCCAGCAAGAGCCACAACCTCCTTGATTCTTAACAGGTGTAACAGCACCCTTTTCCCTCCAGTCCAATGATCCAGGAAGATCTTTTGTATCCTCTTCTGCAAACTCCATCTTATTTGCCCAAGATAAACTCTCTTTGGAAAGCGTAGCGTACAAATTCCTGAATTCCTCCGACGTCTGGAATAAATATAATACATTATTGATCATTGTGCTTGTATACGCGTAATAAAAAAGTTTACAAAAAAATCTTGGAAGTTCCAGATGCATTTGAGCCTTTTTATTTCTGGCTAGTCAAAGCTTTGAGCAGATTTCCCTTAAGGGAAATGAGCTATTGAGGTTGTACTCATGACGGAATTTTCGAAATTTTTCTTCAAATGTCCATCGATCCTACCTAGTAGATGCCGACAATGAGGTCCGTTCAAAAATGTATATATATATATATATATATATATATATATATATATATATATATATATATATATATATATTTATCTATCTTTATATTTGTCTGTTGCCGTTCTAGCGGTCGCAATTATTGTTTGATCGTTACCAAACTCGATATTTAGTCGTTTCATGTAAAAATAAAGATCAAGTTAACGGCTGAAATCGGACCGGTGGGAGTGGGGGGGGGGTTAGAGGGGAGGATTTTCGAAAATTCTAAATATCTCCGTTACTATACGTTGGATCGAAAAATTGTACGAAATCTATCTTATTGCAAATTTAATGTACTATAAATATTGTTATATACATTTATTCTCTATCTTGAATAATAACCGGGATATTTGCTTTTTTATTAAACCTGGCCGGCTATCGGACGAGTGATTTTCCCGCCAAAAGCTAGTTCGGCCACGTTTCCTTAACTGCCCGGCTCTCGTGAAATTTCTCTATTGTAAACGCAGCCCCTTCGTGACGGACTTTTATTTTCTTTTTATGTTGATATAATGTAAACAAAGCCTGCAATTAAGGCTAGCCATAAAGTCATTACTGATTTTAAGCGAGAGTTGCTTCAGTTATTTTTATACTGCTTTTAAATTCGCATTCAACAGTTGTATTTGTGGAAAGTCTAGCATACAAATAAGACTAACAATTACAATCAATAATCCATGTTAAATAACTTACCAAATCTCCAAATTTGTTCATCTTCATTGTGAATCTAGTCTTGCCCTCTTCGAACTTCTTGTTGTGTTCTTCAATAGTTCTGTGATTGTTGACGAACAACTGTCTCCTGTAGGATTCTTCCTCTGGGTCTGCATATGATTTTCCAAAAGTTCTCTGCAATTTATAAACAATATATCACTGGAGGTCTTTATATTCAGTATAATTATAATTGTACAATAATAGTCTTATTTCTGTAAAATATTTCCCTAAAATGTATTGTTTATTATTCATTTTAATCATTCAGATGATATTTAATAATGTGAGATTTAATAATCCAACAAGGCTTGGGCTTTTACTGGTTTATTGGGTGACCGAAACTCAAAATGAGGTTAAACATTATGATTAGTTCAATATAATGTGTATACCTTGAAGTGATGCCATTGTTGTTGTTCGTGTAGAGTGATTGGTTGAGCAGCTGCAAACAGCCAGCAGCAAGCCAGCAGGGACAATGCTACAACTGAAGTCATATCTGCTGATGAAGGCAACTCCTGAAGGAAACTGATGTAATACGAAACTAACCGAGCTTTTATACCAGAATATAAGTGGATTATTTTTTAAGGGTGATGTCAATGTGTAGACTGGTCCTTCAAAACATGACATATTCGGACATGAGATGTGTTGGACTATTTAGACAGCTGTGTCCAGTACTTATGTCGGTCTTCCATCATCCAAATGTCATTAATGTTTTTATTTTCGATTGCACTGTGAAAATAATTGCGTGTCCAATTTAACTCACTGGAATTATCGGGATTTTTCTTTCATTTATTTATTAGTAGATTTTCCTTAAGAGGGTCCATCCATCCTATCCAGGAGAGGATGAGAATGAGGTCCATTTTAAATTATATATATATATATATATATATATATATATATATATATATATATTTGATGCTTTCTTCTGGAAATTTCACGATACTTTTTCTTTTCACATGCCATAGACACGATATCTGCAATTTGTAGCTTTGGAGTCTGATTGTTACATTTTTACGCATAAACGACTGAACCGAATTTTATGAAACTTGGTATGTCTATTACCACCAACTCATCTTAGACTATAGGCTATACAAATATTCTCTGAGATGTTCAGGAGTGTGGGTTATAAGGGAGGCCTAAAATTAAAAATAGCCATATTTCGTTTCCTATTGGGTTTTCGGCAAATATGCACAAGTGGCCAAAGTTGTTTATTTTGTTAATTGCTGTAACTTTTGTTATATACGCTTTTGTCATACACCGAAGTATATACATGATATACTATACAACTCTAGCGTGCGTGTGCAATTTTAATGGACATCTAATCAGGATATACACAGAAGGCCTGGTTTTCTCTACAATACGTTTATGGTACTTTCCTGTTATGGGGACCCCTACTGGAAAATATCGATATTTTCGATATACAATGTTTCTCCATATATCGATATTCTCGATACGTTAATTAACGTTAGGTTTAGAAAAATAAACAATTGTTAACGATTAAAGCTTTTAATGAAAAATTATTATAAAACAATTAAAATATCTATCTAAGATAACGGCATAAAGGAAGCTATATCAGACAAAATAGAATCAAAACGATTTAAATTTTCGTGTTTGACGTATTCCCTCGACATATATTCTGAGAGATAAGAGTCTAAATGGTGTCGTGTTGTGCCGCGATGCCTTTTATTTCTCCATTTTCCTGATGCCCACATACGTTCCACCTGTTGTCTGTTAGCTCCAGTAATTGCATCAACAAAATGGTAACTGTGGTTAACAGTAAAATGTGAGAATCCTGCCTTTTCAAGATCTTCGGTTTTATAAACTTCCAACAGTCCGACATAATTGTAGAACCTATCTCAATATGGTTTTCGATGGCATTCATCAATGTTTCCGCCTTCCTTTCTGGAATTTTCACTAGGAATCGTCCATTGGTCTCATGGCCAAGTCCACCAAAAACCTATTCAGGTAACACTCTCCCAGTACCGCTTTTCCTTTTAGTAAATAAACTCTCGTCTATTTCAACCACAAAACCATTTCCACCAATTTTGCCAACATTTTTCTTCTCGAGAGCATCGACGGTTACTTCCCTCATGTAGTTATTCCAATCTACTGTTGTATTTTTATTCATTCCCAACTGCCTTTCACAAAAATCAACCGATGTTAGCTCTTCACACCAAAGGTATATAAAGCGAATTGGAGTAGTGAATGTCATTCTGCTTCCATCAAACCAAGTACCAGTATGTAAACCTACCTTGGTTTTGCAAGAGTTGCATTTCATAAATGGTTTTTCGTCAGAAACATAATTCTTCGTATTATGACCTTTGTCACGCTGTCGTTCATTATGCAACAGTCCCTTACTTTTAAAAAAAGTAATTCCACTCTTTTCTTCTGTTGGTAAATCCCACAGTAACATTTTATAAGGCGATGAAAGTACGACTCAACTGAACACAGAGAATACTATAAAAGTCCGTCACGAAGGGGCTGCGTAAACTAAGCAGATTTCCCACGTGAAGTTTTACAATAGAGAAATCTGCCTAATAACAACTGTAGTAGTAAGAAACCTCTTAACCAATTCACGAGGGACGAATAGTTACAGAAACGGCCGCCAAAGCTCTCGGCGGAAAGTCCGAACATCCTGTGGACCACACGCAGAATACAAATGCAAATATCTCGGTTAATATTCGAGATAAAGAATAAATGAATAGAATTATATTCATAGAAAATGTAATTTGCAATAAGATTGATTCTGTACAATTTTTCGGTCCGACGCATAACAACGGAGATATTTCGAATTTTCGAAAATCCTCCCCACTAAATCCCCCCTCCCACTGGTCCGATTTCAGCCGTTAACGAACATGATCTTTCTTTTTACATAAAACGACTAAATATTGAGTTTGGTAACGATTAAACAAAAATTGCGACCGCTAGAACGGTAACAGACAAATATATATATATATATATATATATATATATATATATATATATATACATATATATATACAGGTTTGAACGGACCTCATTTTCAGGTTTGTTAGGAACAGCCAAATCCACAGGGAATTGGAGGTTGCTCCTATTTCAGTACATCTTCAACAACTTGTAAGGAAATATCATGCCAGCCTCCCAATGTCAAGTGGAGCAACTCATTATAATTTAGGTGCAATGACTGAAGAACTACTACGTCCGAAATTGTACCAAAATCTCTTATTTTTTTTAAAAAATCTTGTATAATAACATCCATTTGTGTATAATACCTACATATATATTGGTCCAAATAAAATTTTCTTTCTTTCTCTACTAATGTATTTTAGCAGATTTCCCTTGAGGGAATTTCTTCAAATGTCCATCGATCCTACCCAGGAGATGACGAAAATGAGGTCCGTTCAAAATTATATATATATATATATATATATATATATATATATATACATATATATATATATATATATATATATATATATATATATATATATATATATATATACCGAGATAGATAGAGTTTTGAGCGGACCTCATTTTCGTGATCTACTGGGGAGGATCGATGGACATTTGAAGAAAAATGTCGAAAATTCCGTCATGAGTACAACCTCAATAGCTGATTTCCCTTAAGGGAAATCTGCTAAAAAACAATGGCGGTATATTTATTCTAGTTAACAGCTGATTTTGTATTCCCGGTGTTCATTCATATCGAAACAGTAGCGATATCGTATCGAAATATCGATATAAACCTGGAAATATCGATATTTTCCAGTAGGGGTCCCCATAACAGGAAAGTACCTCGTTTATTTTGTCAGAGTGCACTTTCAGAGCAGCTCCATCTTCAGTTGACATAAACAAAAACCTATGAACATTTTGCAACCAACAGTAGTTCAATTAACGATATTAACATAGAAAAGAAAACATTGTTAAAATCTAAGGTAAGGCACAGAATATCACAGAAAACGGGGGATGTCAATACCTAAAGGCATACTTAGCTAGACAACATTTAAAATAATTAAACAAATTCTGAAAAACTGGTCTACGACGTACTTAATAAGCCTTGGAGGTGTAGGTAACGTTAGAGGGAATATATTCATGCTTTGGATACCAAATACACCTTCGCTTTCATTATATCTGATATGTGAGGCTTTGTTTTCGTATAATGCAATGAATAGGTTTTTCAAACTTTCATCCTTGCAACATCCCTCAGGGAACGTTTGAATTCTTTTGTAGTACTTCACCAGTAATATGAGTCTGTAATGATGGTTCTCCGGATTTGTTATTGGCTGAATTGCTAAGCCAATCAACACACAGCCTTCCCCCTCCATGCCACCTGCTCTAGCAACTGCTGGCTAGGTACAGTCAGTATCTCTCCAGCTCTAGGACCTGCACACATCGCCTAGACCGGAACTGCTTTCTGCCGTTGACTCCTTCAACTCTATTTGTCACTGCTTCTCTCCAAGGACAGCTTCAACAAGAATACTTTCAATTTGGCCGGACCTAAAGGCTCTTATTTCTAATCGAATACCTGTATTATGCATTGTATATAGTATTTTGAGTGTATTGGGCTTGGTAGACGAGTATGCTATTCTTCCATAATCCAAAAGTGATCTGATATAACATCGATAGAAGTTTAACATTACTATTCCTGACAGCAAACCATTTAGTATTATTTAGGATTCTCAAAAAATGTAACGATTTTCTACATTTATTGGCAAGTTCGTTCAAATGGGGTGTTGCCATGTAGGGTGTTTGGATGAAATTAATGTAAAATTAAATATGAAATAGTTTCTCGACTTCTTTTACTTCCCCAATCCTGATATGACAATCCTTTTCATTGTAAAAGGGCTAGAAAGTTGACTTCAGGTCCGAAAAGGGAACTTCATTCTCCATAATTAAGAACTAACACGTTTCATTCCAAAATTCCCAAAACTCTTGGGTAAAAAAAAGAGTGGGCAGGGAGTTTGAAACAACGAATACATAACCTAATTTTCGTCATCTCCTAATCAGGACCGATGGACATTTCAAAAGTTTTTCTAAAACCGCGTCAAGAGTGAAACCTCAGTAGCTAATTATCCTTCGGGGAAACCTGCTATCACCCCATCACACTCACGTAGAATATAGATAAATCAATTTTGAATATAAGTTATTTATTTTGGCAGTAATCATACATTGATTGCATTTAAAGACTTATAATTATTAATAATAATTCAGTATATATTTAAACAATAGGATATATAGCAGCAGAAGCAACTCCACATTGGTTGTTGTTATCCTTGGCCAGCCAGACATATCCTTGAAGGCCCCAGTCCGTTCCCCAGGAGTTCTTCACGATCCAGTATTTCTCGCCTTGCTTGTCAGTTCCGTAGCCCACTACCAGCACAGCGTGGTTCAGGTCTTCCGGGTCGCAGAGGGACGAGTCATAAACACCTATGAGCAGTCAAAACACTATATTAGCAGGTGTTTCAATGTCCGACACGCATGGGCTGTGTAAACTACGCTTTCCCTCAAGACGGAAATATTCTGATTTTTATCGATTTCGGCATTCCTTTCCGGATAACAATTTAAATATGAACTTTCTTTTCAATATATCAAAATTTGAAGTCACTAGAGAGGGAATAGACAAACAATCTAAAAATAGATTGATAGACAGATATTATAAGTTATTGAGAATCACGTTGTTTCCTGTACAACAACTTGATTTATTCTCATTAAGGAAACATTAGCTTATATAACAAAACATTCGTGACTTAGTACCACGTGTAACACTCTTAGATTGTATAACAAAACATATGATTTAATATGACATCTAACACTCCTCCCCACATTGGTTTCTTGAATCACATGGTGCTCGAGGAAGGCTTTCCGAAAATCATTTCTGCCTGTGGACGTTTCGTACTCTTCTGATGTGTTTTGTCCGTGATTATAGTGTTATGTTGTACGATTTTGAAAATTTAGATGTTACGTCAAACACCAATAGCCAATACTTCCCATCGAAGTGTCCTGCAGCATCTACATGCAGGCTTATAGAATATGCTATATGGTTGCTAAGTGATGGAACCTCTTCTTCCTGTTACCTTGTTAATAAATTACTATTGGTTTATGGTTATCCTCAATAAACCTTTGTCGACTTCTACTCAGGAAGTGGAAGAAGCCACAGGTATGAATCTCATAACGGAGAGGATGTGAAAGTTTGCATTTAAGGAGTGTGCAAAGGACATGTTGTAAGATGATTTTCCACTTGGAGCTGACTGATGGTAGACTCGCTCCAGGGACAGAAGTAGCTATGGGGGGGGGGGGATAAGAACCCTAGCACCTCTGAAGGGGATGTTCTACAGGTGGCCCAGAAGACATCTCCTAAATTCTGCCTGAGATGTGGGAGGCAGAGTGGTTATGGCCGGTCTTCTTGTCCAGCTGCTTCAGCTGACTGCAGGAATTGTTCAAAGCGGGGTCATTATGCTCAAATGTGTCTACAACTGAGTAATCGAGGTCGTTCCAAGGGAGTCCGCTCTGTAGAATTGGAGAATATCACAGTCGCCCGGGACGAGGATCATACAGCTGAAGTAAGACCAGTTAGGAGTCAAGTCCCAAGGCCACTATAGATGTAGATTTGAATGGTAAATTTTGCCGCATGGAATTGGACTCTGGCGCTCGTGTCAGTACAATTTGTAAATCCTTATGGGAGAGTGTCAGAAGGGCGGATCAGGAACTCAGGCCCTCTTCAGAAATTATAACAGGGTATGGAAAGAATCCACTGGCTGTTGTGGGTAGGGCTAAGATCCAAGTCAGGTTGGGTAGACTTACAAACTCTTCCGGTAGTAGTCCTGGAGGATGAGGACGTCCCACTGTTTGGGCTTGTCTGGTGCCTAGCGATCAACCAGCCTCTTCCTAACTGTTTTTTTTTTTTTTTAATATCCCTTCTCACAATTGTCTTAATTTGATGAAATAAACTTTAGCTTATAGTCTGAATATCATTAATTTTATAATTACCTTTCTCGTAGAACTGGAATGACGGTGTCCCACCATTAATAGCGACAGAGATCGGACCAACTTTAACAACAGCAGCCATCAAATCTTCTTCACTTCCTTCCTTAATGTAGGTGTAATTCTTCACAGTTGCTCCAACTCCAGACACGTCGAACAAGCAGGTAGTTTCCTTCAACCAGAAAAGTTATAACAGTGTTATACGCAGGTATTTATTTATATATATACTTTTAGTAGATTTCGTTTAAAGGAATTTAGTTCGAAAAACTTCCTCAAATGTCCATCGATCCTACCCCCAGGAAACGACGAAAATGAGGTCTGTTCAAAACTCTCTCCCTCTCTCTCTCTCTCTCTCTCTCTCTCTCTCTATATATATATATATATATATATATATATATATATATATATATATATATACTAGCTGAGATACCCGGCTTCGTTCGTGAATTCATTTGGGGCTGAATGTTGGTGGTATATTTTTGGCAAGGCTTTACTTTGCAAATTATTATGACATTTACCCGTCCCAGTCTTTAGGGTTAACACCCGTCGTTTATGTGGATTTGTTAATAATAAAATTATTTTTTTTATGCAAGACTTCACTGTTCTGCATATTGTCATATTTCCCGTTTCCTGTGCATTATGCATAGATTTGAATTATTAATGAGAAAATATTGACATACATTTGAATACATTTTTTCATTTGAGGTACCTGGTAGTTCATATTGAAAAGAAGTGTTGAGAAAATTTCTCTAAATAACAAATTAAAGAACTTTTGTTATTTGAAGATTTGCCGAAACCCCACTATGAAATCACTATTTTAATTTCAGGCCTTCCATATAACCCCCACTCCTGCCCGTCCCTAGAAATGTTAGTATGGCTTATTATAAGGAAGGCGTTAGTACTAATTCAAATACCGAGTTTGGTTTAGTTCGGTTGAGTCTTTTGTGCCAAATAAAATTGTGGACTCCCTCTATAGTTTTTAGAGTATAACTCATTTATACTTCCGTATACGGCAAAAGTGAATATAACAAAAGTTACTCTAAATTACACAATAAACAACTTTTGTTATGTTCATATATGCCGAAAAACCAATAAGAAACGAAATATCGCTATTTTTAATTTCTGGCTTCCCTTATAACCCCCACTCCTGTACGTCTCAGTGGATATTAAAAAAGCCTAAAGTCTAAGTTTGGCTAGTAGTAATATACATACCAAGTTTCATAAAATTCGGTTCAGCAGTTTATGCGTGAAAATTTAAAAAACAAAGAAAAATATAAACAAACAAACACACACCAAAGAAACAAAATGCAGTTATGGTGTCTATGGTATGTGAAACGAAAAGTTATCAAAAAAATGTACAGACAGAGGTTACAATTTTATAAATATATATATATACACACACACACACACACACACACACACACACACATATATATATATATATATATATATATATATATATATATATATATATATATATGTACACATCAAAATAGTAACGTCTGTCTGCCCATTGACTGTCTTCTAGAACATTCGCCATATTTTTCCGTTTCAGAAGCCATTAACACGGTATTAGCTTTTATGGCTTTGTTGTCTGTTTATTTGTTACCTTTTCGCGACCTAACTGAGCCGAATTTATGAAATTGGGTATGTATATTTCTACTAACCCAACTTAGGCTATATGATATACTAACATTCTGTGAAACGAACAAGTTCCCTATTCCCCCCTACAAACGAATATTTCGTTCTCTATTGGTTTTTCGAAAAATATGCACATACCAAGAGTTGTTTATGGTGTCTTTTTAAGAGTAACGTTTGTTATATATAGTTTTTTCGTATACCGAATTATAAACGAGATCTACGCTGAAACCTATAGCGGAAGTGAGGAATTTTATTTGGTACAAAAGACTCAACCGAACTAAATAAAAATCGGTATGTGTATAAGCACTAACGCCTTCATTATATTAAGCAATGCCAACATTTCTAGGGACGGGCAGGAGTGGGGGTTGTAATGGTGGCCTGAAGTTAAAAAAAGTCCGTCACGCAGGGGCTGCGTAAACTAAGCAGATTTCCCACATGAAGTAATACAATAGAGAGATCTCCATACAAGAGCCCAACAGTTACGGCATAGGGCCGAACTAGGTTTTGGCTGGAAATTCAAAAATCCGGTATCGGCCCTAATTTAATAAAAATGAAAATTTCTCGGTTAATATTCAAGATAGAGAATAATTGTATATAACAATATTTAAAGTAAATTTAATTTCCAATAATATTGGTTCTATACATTTTTTCGATACGATTCATAATAACGGAAATATTTCGAATTTTCGATAATCCCCCCTCTAAACCCCCCCTCCCACTGGTCTGATTTTAGCCATTAACGAACTTGATCTGTCTTTTTGCATAAAACGTTTAAATATCGAGTTTGGTAACGATCAAACAAAAATTGCGACCGCTAGAGCGTTAACAGACAAATATATATATATATATATATATATATATATATATATATATATATATATAAATTTTAACGGACCTCATTTTCGTCATCTCCTGGGTAGGATCGATGGACATTTGAAGGCATTTTTCGAAACTCGCGTCATGGGTACGACCTCAATAGCTGATTTCCCTTAAGGGAAATCTGCTAATAGCAGTATTTCTATTATTTTTTCTGCAAAAATGAACAAGACAAAAGTAGTATATTTTTTTATTTGAAGTAACTTTTGTGATATTGACTTTAGTCTTATAACTAAGTATAAACGAGAAATACACTAAAACTTTAGCGGGAGCCAAAAATTTTATTTGGCGCTATTGATGTTACCGAACTAAACAGAAAGTGTTATGTAAATTAGCTTTTTTATGATTATAAGCTATATTAACATTTGTTGGAAGGACCAAGAGTGGGGGTTATGAGGAAGGCTAAAATGAATAACAGTGATATTTCGTATTCAATTTATTTTTATTCAAACATGTAAATAACAGAAGGTGTCTTATTTTAAGTAACTTCTGTTAAATTCATTAGTCGCTCAACTAAGTATAGACGAGATATACTCTAAAAGCTATAGCGAAAGTCTACAATTTTATTAGTATTCTTAATGAGTTTTTAATGTACCAAATGCGATATTTAAACGTTTTATGTAAAAATGAGTTTAGAGAGGGAATTCCGAATATTCGAAATATCTCCGTTATTAAGAGTTGGATCGCAAAATAAAAAAATCAATATTCAAATGTAATGTTTTATGAATATTGTTATGTAGTGGTTTTCATTATCTTGAATATTAACGTAGATGTTTGGATTTTTTTAGTTTTGGGCTTTCAGTAACCCCCCCCCCCCGCTCTACTCAAGTTATTATATTATGTAGCAGTGCACTTGCTAAGTACATATGGTAACTTCTTATGTAGTACAGAGTAATAATGCACAGTAGCAATGTTAACTTACATGGCCTTCGTACGGATAAGATTGTTCAGTTTCTATTCCTCCATTAGCTATGATGTAGTCGAAGGCTTTGTCCATATTCCCTCCCCCACATCCATGGTTTCCATATTCCTGAGAACAGTCGATCAGATTCTGCTCGCTCAGAGAAACTAGTTTTCCAGTTTTCAGGTACGTCATCCCTTCTACAGCTCCAGTCTGCAAATGTCAAGCCGCCATGAAGTGAGTTACCAAATCGAGGAAACTTCTACAAGGCATACCTTCCTCCATGGTTACCCAAAGCCTTTTACATCCTTGACTACCCTAAAACATTCTAATTCCATGGCTATCCTATCACTTTCTTAGCGTCATGAATATCTTAAAACCACGCAAACCCTTAATAATACTGTGGGTCTTCTTATGCCCATTATTTTTCCAAGACTTTCTTACCTCCTTGACTATGTATGACTTTCTTATCTCCATGACTATCCAAAACCTTTCTTACCTCAATGACTATCCAACGACTTAATACCTCAAAAACAATCCTAAGACTATTTCGCCTCCTCGACTATCCAAAGACTTTCTTAACCCCTTGATAATACTTAGGTCTTCCTACGTCCATGATTATTCTAAGGTTTTCTTACCTCCATGGCTGTCCTAAGACTTCCTTTGCCCCTGGTTGATATTAAGGAATACCTTCCTCCATGATTACCCAACGACTGCCTTACCTCCGTGACTATAATAAAATGTTCTTACTTTCGTGACAATCCTAAGAAGTTCTTACTTCCATGGCTATCCTATCACTTTCTTAGATACATAAATATCCTAAAACCTCTCACACCCTTGATGATACTTCGGTCTTCCTACTTCCATTATTATTAATGGAACTTTCTTACCCCATAACTATCCTAAGACTATCTTGCCTCCTTGACATTCCAAAGACTTTTTTACATCCATGACTATCCTAAGACTTTCTACCCTCTTGACTATCCAAAGACTTGCTTACCTCCATGACTATCCTAAGACTTTCTTACCCCCTTGGCTATCCAAAGACTATTTTATCTCCATGAATATCTTAAGACTTTCTACCCCCTTGACTATCCAAAGACATTCATAAATCTATGACAATCCTAAGACTTTCTTACCCCCTTGACTATTCTAAGACTACATATTTTACCTCCATGGCTATCCTAAGCCTTCTGTTGACGGCCGGCCTGTCTCTCGCAATAGAGAGGTTGAGTACCAGGCACGTCTAGAAATAAAATAGCTGGTCGCAGCAGAGAAGGAGGGTTAGATCATAAAAAAAAATGAATAAAATGTAGGGCATTAATAATTTAATGACTAAAATAATAATCCTCTTCTCATGTGAGTTAGACAAAATAACATAACAAAAAATTAAACCCTTTGAAATTAATGATGATAAAAACTTAATATTATATTACAAACTAATTGGCCAACTAATGAGCTCTTAACATAATAATAATAATAATATCTTATCTGAAGACAGAGAGAGAGAGAGAGAGAAAATGATGGCCGGGGAACACGTGGTGTCCGTTTGAGGCGTTGTCCTGGTCGGGATGTCCGGCAGCGATGGCTGTAGCTGTACGAGAGGAGCGGCAGCTGAGCCGAAGAGAGGTGAGATAGCAGCTGGGCCGATGAGAACTGTCTCAGTAGATGTAGCCTTGGTGAAGGTCTAGGCAGAACTGGCTTGGTTAATCCCCGAAGCCTGCGAACAGCTTGAAAACTCGGCGATAAGAGAATGTTTTGGGATTAGCCTGGCGCCTGGCTCTATCTCTGTCTCTCTCTCTCCCTCACGCTCCCTCTCTCTCTCGCCCGGGTAGCCTCTGTCTGGTGCTGCTCTCGCGTGGCAGCTACCCGTACTAAATCTGGTTACATTACTTAATGCTAGGTTTATAATATAGTAGAGCATTATTTACTCTAAACTTAAAATTAAAGAGGGGACACAAAAAACAGAATATGTCGGCCTCGACATGCCGCCCACCAAAGTTTTTATGCAAAGAAAAACTTTATTTAATCTATTAATCGTTGGGCAAAAGCAGTGGGACGACCTTTACCACTGGCCTTTTGTAAGTTCCGGTAGGAGTCCGGATGGTGACGACCCGTACAATGCCATCCGTTCCTGGATGCGTGGCAATCACCCGAGCCAATGGCCACCTAGAGGGAGGCGTAATTGAGTCCTTTAAAATCACCAGGTCGCCGACCTCCAGGTTGGGACGCGGAGTTGTCCATTTTTGCCGCTGTTGCAGATCGTGCAGGTACCTAGTTTTCCATTGTGACCAGAAATGCTGGACCCTCTGTTGTATGAGCTGCCAGCGTCTGAGCCGGCCCTCATTCAAGCCGGCTAGAGAAGTTTCTGACAGGGCCGTTAGTGCGCGCCCAACTAAGAAGTGACCAGGTGTCAAACACTCCATAGTTGCCGGTTCCTCGTCCAAGGGACATAGAGGTCGTGAATTCATAACTGCTTCTATCCTACAAAAGAGCGTAGCTAACTCCTCATAAGTAAGCGGGGTGTTGGCAAGGTTCTTACTTAGCAGGTTCTTCGCACTCTTTATCTCGGCCTCCCAGATTCCTCCGAAATGCGGTGAATGAGGAGGGTTAAAATGCCATTGAATTTCTCTCTGGGCAGAGAAATCATGGACACATTGTGGAACAGGCTCTGGCTTGTACCATGTAGCAAATTTCCTTAATTCGGCGGACGCTAGCAGCTGGGCAAGAAGAAGAGCCCCACATAACTCCAACCTTGGGATGGACGTCAGTTTCATGGGAGCGAGTTCACTTTCCGCTTTAAGCAGATACGTCTGCGACGCATCTTCTACAGAGACTCTCATGAAGAGTACTGCAGCATATCCTCTCTGGGAGGCGTCCGAGAAACCGATCAAATCGATTGATGCTGAGGAGGCAGGTAGGCGAATGTGTCGTGGAATCTTCACGTTAGCGAGACTGGGTAATTCGGCGGCAAAAGACGACCAGGTGGACCCAAGATGCGAGGGAATCTGCTCATCCCAATCGCATTTAGCGTGCCAGACATTCTGCAGCAGTGTCTTAGCCTTGAATACCACTGGCGCTAAAAACCCAAGAGGGTCATAAATGCGGGCTATGGTGGAGAGAATGCCCCTCTTCGTAAGTGGAGTTGTTGGCTTGTCCACGTCGAAGGTAAAGACGTCTGAAGTGGCGAACCATTTTAGACCGAGGATCTTGCACCCTCCGTCGTCGTTTCCAGATAGCGAAAGTACGGATTCTTCTGAAGTCTCCGGAAGAAGTCTTGAACTGTTGCTCTTCCATTTCCCTAGCTCGAAACCTCCTAACCGTAGAAAGCTCACTAACTCATCCTGGAGCTGCACAGCTTCTTCAATAGAATTGGCGCCAGTTACGAAGTCGTCCATATAGCTACAGCGCTTTACCACCTTAGCAGCGAGAGGGTGACGATGTCCCTCGTCTTCGACTAACTGATGCAACGTCCTGATTGCTAAAAACGCTGATGAATTCTCCCCGTATGTGACGGTGTTGAGCTCCATGGTAGCCAGCTCTTCCTGGGGATCTGATCGCCACAGAATGTGTTGGTAGGGCCTGTCTTCGGGTCGAACCAAAATCTGCCTATACATCTTGACGATGTCGGCAACGAGCACTACAGGGTAAACTCTGAACCCAATCACGATGTCCGATATGTCCCTTTGCAACTTAGGACCCACCATGAGATGATCATTGAGGGAGCCATTCTGACCCTGGCAAGAAGCATCAAAGACCACCCGTATTTTCGTCTTGTCATTTTCGACCCTTGAGACAGCGTGATGCGGAATCAAATACTTTGTGGCCGTCTGCGCCTCTTGCATATGACCCAACTCCAAGTATTCATCCATGAATTTGACATATTCGTCTTTGAAACCAGGACGACGAGAAAGCTTTTGTTCAAGGTTGAAGAAGCGGCTGAAAGCTTGTGCCCGTGGATTTTCCAACTGGCTGATGCTGGATTTGAATGGCAAAGCCACTACATAACGTCCACTAGGAAGGCGATAGTGAGTGGACAGAAAATGCTCCTCACATGCGGCTTCCTCCTCCGAAAGAATCCTCTTCTTAGGAATTTCCTCGAGTTCCCAAAACCTTTGCATCACATCGGAAATTTCTGGCTGGGTTTTTACAAACAGTGATACCTGAGGATCACCCTTGTAGGGCAGAGTGCTACATCTTCCCACAACGATGTGTCCAAATTTCGATGGGACGAGCTTGGGCAGATGTTCGTTGATGCTTATGGGTGCCCCCGTGATCAAATCGAAGTAAATTTCAGCACCTAGGAGCAAATCTACCTCTTGTGGTTTCCAATATGTTGGATCTGCCAATTCGAAAGCGCCTAGGTGTTGATGCATCTCGAAAGGAAGCCTTGAATGTGGGAGGAGTCCAGTAATGTCAGACACTACAATGGCTTCAGTGCAAAACTCTTCGGTGCTACAGCGCGGCCGGAGAGTACATGAGAGTGTCCCATGTGCCTTGGGCAATTGCACTCGTCCTATTCCGGCGACAATCGGGGCAGAAGCTTGAATTTTGAGGCCAAGCCGGGAGGCGCATCTCTTAGTAATGAAGGAATGTTGGCTTCCGGCATCAGTGACTACTCTTACGGTTTGGAAACGCCCTTGTGGGTCCATTATCCTAGCCACGGCAGTACCCAAAATGACCTCTCCGGAGCGTGACGTTCCTCCTAATGCAGCTACCTGACCTTTAGATCCTTCCGTAGGTGAAGCATTGCCAGTAGTGGGGATATGGAGCCAGGAATGATGTTTCTCTCCACAATTCTGACATCTCCTCTCCGATGGGCAGGCATTAATTTTATGTTTTTGTGATAAACAGTTTAGGCAGCCAGACCATGACTTCAACAACGTTCTTCTTTCCCCAGGGGAAGAACTGCGGAATGTAGAGCACTGGTAGAGGTTGTGATGAGCCTTGCAAACCGGACAGCTGAGCCGAAGGAATCCTGAGCCTTTAGTCTGTTTCTTTGAAGATGAGCGATTACCAGAATTCCCGTCTTCTTCACCTACGAAAAGCGAAGTATCGAGCTTCTTGTTCATGTAACCTTGTTTGAACCTACGATTAGCGATCGTGGAATCCTTGGAATGGTTTAGAGAAGACTGCGGGACCGGAGGATTCTTGTAATCGTCGGTCGTCAAGTCCAAAGTTTTCCACTCCGCCTTTATGAAGGTCACTAACCGCTCGAATGGAGGAAACTCAAGGTGAGCTACTTCCCTTTCAAAATCCTTCCGCGTTGCTGGATCCAGGCATCTAAGTACCAGATAGGATAAGATAAAGTCATCCGCGTCTTTGATTCCTAGCTGCTTAAAAGCGGAGACGCTCTCCAGAACGACTGTAATAAAATGCTTAAGGCTGTTGGCAGTTGGCCTGCTCCTGAACGGAACATAATTTAAAATAGTCTTCAAATAGTTTCCGGCGAGGCGTCTCTTGTCGTCGTAATTCTCCTTCAAGATTTTCCAAGCCTGTTCGTAATTGGAGTCCATCAGAGGAACACTTCGGATCAGAGAAAGAGCGGGGCCTCTCAAACATGAAACTAAAAAATGAAATTTTTCAATGTTGGACAAGCTAGGCTCGTCATGTATCAGGGAGACAAATGTGTCCCGGAAGAGTGGCCATTCGCCCTGGTTTCCTGAGAAATCAGGGAGGTTGATCTGTGGGAGGCGCGCTCGGACAGATCGGGACTCATTTAGAGATCTACCCGCTAACGCACTCGCGTTAGCCTCTGAATTATGGGTTAAGGGAGCAGAAACAGGAGTTGGGTTCATGTGCGATTCATAAATTGCACAGGCCTCGTAATAATACCGCTTCGCCGCTGTGTGCAATTTCTCCTCATTCTCGCTTGGAAATGAGGCAGGGATGTTTGCTGCCGAGTGGGCTTCCAGCAGCCTCTGCCATGTATCTTTGAAGCAGTCAAAGCATTGCTTCAGCTCGCGGAACATACCCTTAAATAAGAAAAGTTGAGTGGCATCTTTGGCTATTAGGCGTCCTTGGTCCAGTATCCCTCTTATTTCTGCTGTGGTATCACTAAGTTTTGACTTTAGGACGTTAATGTGGACCACAGTTTCTGAATCCAGTTTATCCATGTTATAAGATATGTTAAAAAACGAAAAATGAAACGAAATATTAAATAAATTAATACTGAAAATTAAGCGGTGGGCATCATGTGAGGCGAACCTGTGGAATATATTGAGGAATACACAAACATAAAAATAATACATAAATAAAGGCTCAAAAAAAATTAATAATAATATTGTAGCCCTTAACTGCTGCAATCCACGCTCGGAGGACCAATATTGACGGCCGGCCTGTCTCTCGCAATAGAGAGGTTGAGTACCAGGCACGTCTAGAAATAAAATAGCTGGTAGGGCACTAATAATTTAATGACTAAAATAATAATCCTCTTCTCATGTGAGTTAGACAAAATAACATAACAAAAAATTAAACCCTTTGAAATTAATGATGATAAAAACTTAATATTATATTACAAACTAATTGGCCAACTAATGAGCTCTTAACATAATAATAATAATAATATCTTATCTGAAGACAGAGAGAGAGAGAGAGAGAAAATGATGGCCGGGGAACACGTGGTGTCCGTTTGAGGCGTTGTCCTGGTCGGGATGTCCGGCAGCGATGGCTGTAGCTGTACGAGAGGAGCGGCAGCTGAGCCGAAGAGAGGTGAGATAGCAGCTGGGCCGATGAGAACTGTCTCAGTAGATGTAGCCTTGGTGAAGGTCTAGGCAGAACTGGCTTGGTTAATCCCCGAAGCCTGCGAACAGCTTGAAAACTCGGCGATAAGAGAATGTTTTGGGATTAGCCTGGCGCCTGGCTCTATCTCTGTCTCTCTCTCTCCCTCACGCTCCCTCTCTCTCTCGCCCGGGTAGCCTCTGTCTGGTGCTGCTCTCGCGTGGCAGCTACCCGTACTAAATCTGGTTACATTACTTAATGCTAGGTTTATAATATAGTAGAGCATTATTTACTCTAAACTTCAAATTAAAGAGGGGACACAAAAAACAGAATATGTCGGCCTCGACACTTCCTTTGCCCCTGGTTGATATTAAGGCATACCTTCCTCCATGATTACCCAAAGACTTTTACCCCCGAGACTATCCTAAAACGTTCTAACTTTTATGTTTACCATAAGAATTTCTTACTTCCGTTCCTAACCTAACACTTTCTTATCCCCATTAATATCCTAAAACTTTCTTACCTCCATCAATATCCTAAGACATTCTTACCCCTAAGTCAATCTTATCTTCATGACTATCTTAAGACTTTCTTACATCAATGGCTAGCTAAGACTTTCTTAACTCAATGACTATCTAAAGACTTTCTTACCACCATGACTATCCCGAGAATTTCTTATCCCCTTGATGGTCCTAATGACTTCCAATGTTCAAGATTATTCTAAGGCTTTCTTTCCTCCATAATTACTTATAATATCTTTGGTCAATGGGTAAACGGTTTTACATCTTAACTGTCCTAAGACTTTCTGACCACCATGGCTATCCTAAGACGTTCTTATTCCCTGGATGGTACTAAACTCTTCCTCCCTCAATGATTACTGTAAGTTTAGAGGATCTTAACTCCATGGCTGCCCTACGACTTCCCTAGCCTCTTCATGATATTGAGGCATACCTTCCTCCATGATTACCCAAAGACTGCCTTACCTCCGTGACTATACTAAAACTTTCTTACTTTTATGAGTATCCTAAGACTACCGTACCTCCTTGACTATCTTGAGACTTTCTTACCCCTATTTTAAGACTATCTTATCTCCTTGACTATCCAAATATTTTCTTAACTCCTTGACTATCATACGACTTTCATACACCCTTGACTATCCTAAGATTATTTGATCACCATGATTATTATCCTATGGCTTTCTTACCTCCATAACGTCCCTAAAACGTTCTTCCCCCCTTGACCATCCTAAGACTAACTTACCTCCCTCAATGATTACTGTAAGTTTAGAGGATCTTAACTCCATGGCTGCCCTACGACTTCCCTAGCCTCTTCATGATATTGAGGCATACCTTCCTCCATGATTACCCAAAGACTGCCTTACTTTCTTGAATATCCTACGACTTTCTTACCCCCTTGGCTATCCAAAGACTATTTTATCTCCATGAATATCCTATTGCTTTTTAACCTCCCTGATTTTCCTAAGACTGTCTTACCCCCATGTTTATCCTAAGACTTCCTGACGCCCCTTGACTATCCTAAGACTATCTTACCTCCATGACTATCTAAGACGTTCTTATTCCCTGGATGGTACTAAGGTCTTCCTTCCTCAATGTTTACTCTAAGTTTATACTTTCTTACATCCAGACTTTCTAACCTCTACCTTTACTATATATCCTTTAAGTGCTTACCGCAGAGAAAGCCCAGCAAGATCCACAACCTCCTTGATCCTTGATTGGTGTAATTGCACCCTTTTCCCTCCAGTCCAATGATTCAGGAAGATCCTCTTTGGCCAACTCTATCTTATTTTCCCTAGACAAACTCTGTTTAGAAAGCGTAGCGTATAATTTCCTGAATTCCTCCGACGTCTGGAATAAATATAATACATCATTAATCATTGTGCTTAACAATAAATAAGTGGACAGGAATTTACAGATGCATTTGAGCATTTTTATTTTTGGCTAGTCAAAGCTTTTATTTTCTGCTTCGTGCTGTAGAATGAAACTAATGTAAGTAAATACTGAAATTTAAGCTAGCCATGGAATCATTATGATTTTAAGCTAGAGTGGCTATGTTATTTTTAAACTGTTTTTAATTTCGTATTACACAATTTTTTTGGGTTAGTCTAGCATAAAGTTGTAACTAAGAGTTATGATCAATAATCCATGCTAAATAACTCACCAAATCTCCAAATTTGTTCATTTTCATTGTGAATCTAGTCTTACCCTCTTCGAACTTCTTGTTGTGTTCTTCAATAGTTCTCTGATTGTTGACAAACACACCTGTCTCCTGTAGGATTCTTCTTCTGCGTGTGGATATGTTTTTCCAAAAGTGCTCTGCAATAGGAAAATACTATATCACTCATGATCTCTATAATATGTATTGCTCATTATTTAAATCAATAATACTTTTATTTTTAAGAAAAAACAATTTTCGATACGCATATTGTAAGTTTTTCCTTTAGCAGATTTTCCTTAAGAGAAATGTTCTATTGGGGTAGTCCAATGATGACGAAAGTTAGGTCCAATCAAAATTTTATATACATACATATATATATATATATATATATATATATATATACATTGTCTGACACAGCTCTAGTGGTTGCAATTTTTGGTTATCATCATTTGAGGGGTTTACGAGAGGAGAGTAATGAAAATTCGAAATATCTTTGTAATTATACGTTGGATCGTAAAATTGTATAGAATCAATCTTATTGTGAAATTTGTTATTTATATATATATATATATATATATATATATATATATATATATATATATATATATATATATAAATTGCAATCTCTGTCTATACATTGATTTTTTTCGCGAAATTCACGATAACTTTAGGCTATATTAATATCCTCTGAGATGAACAGGAGTGGGGGTTATAAGGTAAGCCAGAAATTAAAAATAGCGATATTTCGGTTCCTATTAGTTTTCCGGCAAATATGAACATAACAAAAGTATTTTATTTTGTTATTTAGAGTAACTTTTGTGATATACACTTTTTCGTATACCGAATTAAAAACGAGATATACGCTAAAACCTATAACGGAAGTAAACAATTTCATTTGGGACAAAAGACCCAACCGAAATAAATAAAAATCGGTATATGAGTTATTACTAACGCTTTCATTATAACAAGCCATACCAACATTTCTAGGGACGGGCAGGAGTGGGGGTTATAAGAGAAGCCAGAAATTAAAAATAGCGATATTTCGTTTCCTATTGGTTTTTTTGGCAAATATGATCATAGTAAAAATTGTTTATTGCGTAATTTAGAGTAACTTTTGTTATATACACTTTTTTCGTATACCAAACTATTAACGAGATATACGCTAAAACCTATAGCAGAAGTGATCAATTTTATTTGGCGAATTATTTTCGAAAACCACGTCATGAGTATAACCTCAATTTGCTTAAATGCGACGCGGAAATATTGTTATTTGCGCGCGCGGGTGTGTGTGTGTGTGTGTGTGTGTGTCTCTCTCTCTCTCTCTCTCTCTCTCTCTCTCTCTATATATATATATATATATATATATATATATATATATATATATAAACCTATAGGGGAAGTGAAAAATTTTATTTGGGACAAAAGACTCAACCGAAATAAATAAAACTCGGCATGTGTATTAGCAGTAACGCTTTCATTATAACAAGCCATACCACACATTTCTAGGGACGGGCAGGAGTGGGGACTGTAAGGGAGGCCTGAATTTAAAATTTAAATAGCGGTATTTCGTTTTTTATTCGTTTTTTCGGCAAACATGAACATAACGAAACTTGTTTATTTTGTTATTTAGAATAACTTTAGTCATATTCATCTTTATCTTTTAACAAAGTATAAACGAGATATACACTATAAACTAAAGCGGGAACTATTTCATTGGGCGCTAACGATTAAATCGAACTAAAAAACTCGGTATGTAAATTAGCATTAATTCTTCCATGATTATAAGCTATATTAAAATTTTTAGGTTAGAACGGGAGTGGGGGTTATAAGGGAGGCCTGAAATAAAAATTTGCGATATTTTATTGTCGATATGTTTTTCATGCACATAACAAAAGTTGTTTACTTTGTTATTTAGATTAACTTTTGTTTTATACATTTCTCCAGGAACAATGTTTGGAGCAAGTAATTTGCGTAGAAATATTGATATGCTCAACAATTCATTCCAATTTGAACTATGAGGTACCTCACCTGGAAAAATTAATTCAAATCTTTGTTAATATTTTCTCCTTAATAACTGAAATCTATGCATAATGCACAGGAGACGGGAAATATGAAAATTTGGAGGACAGACATACATAAAAAATTAATTTTATTATTAACAAATGCCAACAACGGGTATTAACCCTAAACACTGGGACGGGTAAATGTCAAAATATTGTGCAAATTAAAGCATTGCCAAAAAATACCAAAACCATTCAGCCTAAAAACAATTCACGGGAGAATCCGGGTATCTGAGTTAGTATATATATATATAAATGTTGACGGACCTCATTTCGTCATCTCCTAGGTAGGATCGATGGACATTTGAAGAAATTTTTCGAAAATCGCGTTATGAGTACGAACTCAATAGCTGGTTTCCCTTAAGGGAAATCTGCTAATACATGCTGCAAACGTGACCATAAATTGCCACCAAAAGCATTTTCACCATACTACGATGTAATCACCTTTTTTACACACCTAATTTGCGGTCCGAAAGCTACACTTGGCCGCCCTAGGGCCGAAAATGAATATTTCGCTCTTGGGCCGCAAAATCAGCTGTTTATTATTTTAATTCATTCATTTCATTATATACATTATATTAGTTTGATTTGCTCGTATTATTGTTTAGTTATTTAGTAATTATGGCTAATAATAACTTAATTGCTGCAGCACCAATGAAAGTAGTCCAGTTTTTGGGTCTAGAGAACCCTAAAAGTTATAGAGGTGATGCACTTAGGAGGTGATCAGCGACCATGTTAGTTGAGGGAGGTGGTGACTTGTTGACATTGAAACGCCATGGTGGATGGAAGTCTTCAACAGCTGCCGAAGGTTACATTGAACACTCTGTGACAAAGAAATTGGAAGTTTCTAACAGACTGTTTAGTACAGTGAATGAGTCATCGACTTCGACATCAAATATCGATTTTGGAACTATTGAATATGAAAATCAGCCTCTCTTTACAACTGATGATTTATTTGAAGATTGTCAAGAGGATATTTTAATCAGAAACGATCCAACTACGAGTAAAAGTGTGAATGTGTCAAAACTAAACAAGTAATAGAATCTTCAAAGGGTATTATGTTTTCAAACAACCAAAATTGTACTTTTAACATTTCTATAAATCAAAAATAAACGAACTAACTTTTTTTAGCATTTTGAAATATATCAGTTGTATTAAATGAAACACACATATGTTCATCTCTCTTTATTAACTTACATAATAACATAACGTAAAACAATCCATACATTAAACATTCATCATGTCCCCATAACCACAAGATAACCTTCTAACAAAGAGGTACACTTAACCAAAAGAAAATCTTGTTTTTGATTAATGTTATATCGTATTAATATTTATTGTAGTATGGTGAAAAATAGCGTTCGTGCCTCGGGCCAAAGTGCTTTTGCCGGCCCTCGAACTTTTCATGACCTCGACTACGTCTCGGTCAAAAAATATCTCGGGCGCGCCAACGCCCACTTTCGGCTCTTGGTCCGAAATATACTATTAATATTAGTAATAATAGCAATTGTACGATAAATATAAATATAAATATGTAGACTTTTTATGAATTGAACTTAGTTCTAAACCATTAGTTTTCCATCGTGTATAACCTTTTTTTTTTTTTTAATAAATGATTATTCCAAATAATAATATGTATTTTATTTAAGTTTGTTTCAGTATAAAGTAAAATTATGTACTGCACACGTCCAGTATGTGACTCTACAGTATTCGGTCTAATTATCGAGCTCGTCTTCGCCTCGCTCGTCAAACTCGACCTCGTACAGTAAAGAGCCACTTCCTAGACTAGTGAACTAAATAACTATACTAATCAAGAACGTACAATCTCAATTGATAACGTCATCTCGAAACATTTGCATGTGTCTTGCAAATTTTACATGACTTCTATAAAGCATATATAAAACAATATTTGCAAAATATTTATAAACAATTTTTCAACGGGGCTCAGATATTTAGAATTTTCAATTTTTCCCCGGCTAACCCCTCCCCCCATTTCAGCCATTACCTAATACTTTGTTTTCCAAAGCACGAATTACTTAAACCTTACTAGCAGGTGAAAGAGTTTATGATTGGTGAAAAATAATATGGTATAATCCTTGATGAAATGCCATTGTTGTTGTATGGAGAGAATATGTACTGTCATAACAATTAAACGTTAATGGTAATATCACTAAAACAAAAAACAATGTGTGTTTAAACTCGTTATGATTGTTTAAAGTAATACATAGGTTGCAGGAAGGGCTAGGATCTCTTCCCCTCACCTAGCTTTTTGAATATAAATGAAATTATTTTTAGGGTAGTAGTATTATTTAACTCCATCTGGTAGATAAATTATTAAAATAATATTCTGAATCAACTATTTTAGGAAAACAATGTTGATAACCCTAATGTGAGAGCGGAATTTGACGGGAGGCTAAAACAGTAAATTGAGTTTACTTCTTTCCTGTGAAATGCTGACATTACGGAAGTAATTTCCACTGAGATTTACTATTTCGTATATGATCTTACGTACATATACTTCAAACTATATGTTCTTGGATTGGTGTTTGACCGGAAATATGTTCATTATAGATGTCATTTAATTTTAATAAATGATATCCATGATTACAGTTTGAATAATTCAAAAACTGTATGTCAAAAAGTGGAGAGGGATAGATTAGGAACACATTACTACTAAAATACCTATTCTAATAGGCCCCAAAAGTTGTTCCTTAGGGGCAAACAATACGTCGTGGAGGGAAGTGTTAATTCTACACTTTGAAGACTTGCTATAAAAATACCATCATTAGTCAGCCGATAATGATTTCCCGGGCATCGCCGGGTACCTTAGCTAGTATATATATATAATTTTGAACGGACGTCATTTTTTTTTCACCACCTAGGCAGAGTCGATGGGCATTTGATGACATTTTTTGGAAATCGTGCACATGACTAAGACCTCAATTGCTGATTTTTTCCTAAGGAAAATCTGCTAAAAAAATTTATGAATATTTAGAAGCAGGTATTCCGAAAGCTTACTAGCAGCTGAAAGAGTTAAAGTTTCTGATTAGTTCAATATAATTTGTTATATACCTTGAATTGATGCCATTGTTGTTGTTCGTGTATAGTGATTGGTTGAGCAGCTGCATACAGCCAGCAGCAAGCCAGCAAGGACAATGCTACAACTGAAGTCATATCTACTGATGAAGGCAACTCCTGAAGGATACTGATGCAATGCAAATTAAGCGGTGCTTTTATACCGGAATATAAGTGCTTATGTATTAAGGGTGATGTCAGTACGTAAGAATGGTACTTCAAAGCTTTATAAATTTGAATACGAGAGGTGCTGGAATATTGAACCACCTATTGACTCACGTCCAGTACTCATGTTGGTCTTCCATCATCCAAATGTCATGAATATATTTTCTTTTCGATTAGATTATAATGATAATTGCATCTCCAGTTCACCTCACCGGAATTATACGGATTTTATTTTTATTTATTTATTAGCAGGTTTCTCTTAAGAGGAATCACCTGTTGAGATTTTCGAAAAACAATGTCAAATGTCCTTCAATCCTACCCAGGAGATGAAAAAAATAAGGTCCGTAAATATCTATGTGTGTGTGTATATATATATATATATATATATATATATATATATATATATATATATATATATATATATTTGTCTGATAACGCACTAGTGGTCGTAATATTTTTTATTGTTACCAAAATCGATATTTTAGTCGTTTTATGTAAAAAGAATGATCAGGTTCGTTAATTGGTGAAATTGAATCAGTGGGAGGGGGGGGGGGGTTAAGGAGGATTTGAGAAAATTTGAAAATCACTGTTAATATACGTCGGACCAAAAAGTTGTATAAAAACAATCTTATTGCAAATTAAATTAACTATAAAACTTATTGTTATACACTTGTTATACACTTATATTATCTATATTGAGTATTAACTGAGATATTTGTGTTTTTTTAAATTTTTAGCCTTCAGTAAACCCCACATTGCAAATAAGCCGATATATCATGGACCGTCTTATTCACTTTTTCGATCCGACGTATCATAATGAAAATGATTGTTCAAATTTTCGAAAATCCTCTCCACTGAACTCCCCCTCTCCCTACAATCCGATTTCAGCCGTTTATGAACTTGAACCTGCATTTTACATAAAACGCTTATAGGTCCAGTTTGGTAGCGATCAAACAAAAATTACCTAGGAATCTTATATGCCAAATATTGTTTTCAAGACTTTATTCCACATGATACATGCAAATGTTGTTCTAGTAACCTCCCCCCCCCCCCCACACCCGTCTTTGGTTTTTTGACCATTAAAATTAGATTTAATTGAGATAACAATTATTCTAAATCATTATAAATTACAGTACTAGATATAGTAAATAGTTTTCAATAAAGTTATTATGATATATTCCATTATTTGTTTTTCTCTCCGGTAACAGGTTTGGCAGACCTGTTTGTTTACATTTCAGGCGCTTCTATTTTTATATCGTGTGTGTTTTATTATCGTTTGTATTTATTTACTTAATATTGAATCGCTGTTGTGTTATGTGTATGTAGATTTATTTACAGCTCTACTTCAAGAAGGAAATCTGTTTAGTTTACGCAACCCCTGCTTGTCGGCCTGTTTTAGGATGTCCGGGAATGAGAGAGTCGAATTTCTGATATCGGGATTTCGCTAGGCTATGGATAAAAGGAATGCTGAGGTCATTATGGAGTACTAAATTGGGTACGTAAAATGGGGAATCTGTAATTTTGCAGAGTATTCTGGATTGGAGGGTTGGGATTTTGTAGGAATTTGATGGTTTAGTGGAACCCAAAAGTTTAAGTCCTTATGCCCATATTGGTCTGAGTACTGTCGTATAAATCAAACGTTTATTGTGTAGTGATAGTTTAGATCTGTTGACAGTAGTCTTAGTAGAAGTCTGTACCGTTTGATTCAGTTCTTGCCTTTTTAAAGTGGTGTGTGGTTTCCAAATTAGTCGCTTGTCCGACGTGTGTCTTAGATACTCAATTTGTGATTTTTGAGGAATTAGTGCGCTATTGAGAGGAGGAATGTGGGGGGGGGGGGGGGTGGGGGGGGGGGGGGGTGGGGGGGGGGGGGGGTGGGGGGGGGGGGGGGTGGGGGGGGGGGGGGGTGGGGGGGGGGGGGGGTGGGGGGGGGGGGGGGTGGGGGGGGGGGGGGGTGGGGGGGGGGGGGGGTGGGGGGGGGGGGGGGTGGGGGGGGGGGGGGGTGGGGGGGGGGGGGGGTGGGGGGGGGGGGGGGTGGGGGGGGGGGGGGGTGGGGGGGGGGGGGGGTGGGGGGGGGGGGGGGTGGGGGGGGGGGGGGGTGGGGGGGGGGGGGGGTGGGGGGGGGGGGGGGTGGGGGGGGGGGGGGGTGGGGGGGGGGGGGGGTGGGGGGGGGGGGGGGTGGGGGGGGGGGGGGGTGGGGGGGGGGGGGGGTGGGGGGGGGGGGGGGTGGGGGGGGGGGGGGGTGGGGGGGGGGGGGGGTGGGGGGGGGGGGGGGTGGGGGGGGGGGGGGGTGGGGGGGGGGGGGGGTGGGGGGGGGGGGGGGTGAAATAAAAACCCTATTTTTTTTTGGGCAGAAAATTAATCATAAAGCGATTGTAAATAGAGACTTCTAATTATTACTACTTCAGTATATATTTAAACAATAGGATATATAGCAGCAGAAGCAATGCCACATTGGTTGTTGTTATCCTTGGCCAGCCAGATATATCCTTGGAGACCCCAGTCCGTTCCCCAGGAGTTCTTCACGATCCAGTAATCTTTTCCCTGTTCGTCAGTTCCGTAGCCCACTACCAGCACTGCATGGTTCAGGTCTTCCGGGTCGCAGAGGGGCGAGTCGTAAACACCTACAAACACACACATATTAGCAGGTGCGTCTAAGTACGTGTGAAGCTATAATATAATTTTCCATGAGCTACTCAACTGATAGTGTGTATTCCAAAAACATGCATTTAGTAAATTTTGCAAACATATAACATTTTTCCTCCCTCCGATTGGCCGATCTTGACTGTTTACGGGTAGTCATTTCTTTTTCAGATAAATGTTTAACTATGAATTTTTGGTTTCAATACCAATACCTCAAAATTTGAAAGTCGCTACATATATACGCGCGCACACACACACACGCTTGTCTGTTAACGCTCTAGCAGCCGCAATTTTTGTTTTATCATTGCCAAACTCGATATTTAGTCGTTTCATATCAAATTAAAATATTATTATACGTTTACGGCTGAAATCGTACAGGAGAGATGAAGGTTGGGGGAGGGTGAATTTCGAAAATCTGAAATATCTTCGTTATTATTTATTGGATCGAAAAATTTTATAGAGCCAAAATCTTATTGAATATGTAATGTTCTATAAATGTAGTTATGAACGTTGTTTCACTATCTTCATTATTAGCCGAGATATTTGCATTTTTTAGTTTTTGGCTTTCAGTAAACTCCCACTCCTACTAATTTCATATTAACAATATTATGAAACAATACGATATACCAAATATTATTCTCATTGAACTTTTACTTTTTGAGACAAATGCAAATTTAGAGGTAACGCACTTGAGAAATCTGCTTAGTTTAAGCAGCCTACTAATCTAATAGGTCGGATCAATTGACATTTGTAGAAATGTTTTTCGAAAATCGCTTACGAGTACGACTCGTCTGTTGAGCTGATTTCCCTTGAAGAAAACCTGCTAATATATAAAACAATTGTCTTCACTTCTCTATGATTTGGGCAAGACCTTTCGGGTTTTGAAAAGATACCAACAATCCTCAAGGATTTTTTTATAATGGTACCTGATAAGCTAATTTTTAAATATCCCGATCCCAAAATTTTCATAGTTTGATGAAATAAACTTTAGATTATAAAATAATTTTAATTTTATAATTACCTCACCCTTAAATCATACCTTACCTACAGACATTTTCAAGTTTCATTTGGTTCCTCAGTCTCATCCTTATTCCCCCAGCTGGCAGGTGTACCACAGGGTGGTATCCTAAGTCCTTTCTTATTCCTTACCTTCAGAATGGCTATTACTCGATCCCTGCTGAGAGGAATTGTAGCAAATGGTGCATGGCGGAACTGGCGGGGTATATTAAGTATGGTATAGATCAAATAAACATTTTGGAGTCAAGACCGGATCAGCTTAATCGATGACGTCATTATACTACGTATTTGTGTGTATCTCACACAGATATCAACAATGAAGATAATTGTTTGTATTTAGGTTCCAAATACAGTTTATTCCCCCAGCTGGGGGAATCCTAAGTCCTTTCTTATTCCTTACCTGTACTGCCGACATCCCATCACATCCAGATATCTCCCTTCTCACGTATGCAGATGATACAGCAATCTTGACGTCCAACTCAGACCCAAATATGGCATCTGCATCTCCACAAGAACACCAAACGTAGCTCTCCTAGAATCCTGGCTGACTCAGTGGAGGATCAAGGTCACATTACATTAAAATGACAAGAATTGAATCGACGGTACAGACTTCTACTAAGACTACTTGACAACAAATCTAAACTATCACTACACAACAAACGACTGATTTATACGACAGTACTCCGACCAATATGGACATACGGACTTGAACTTTGGGGTTCTACTAAACCTTCAAATTCCTACAAAATCCAAACCCTCCAATCCAGAATACTCCTCAAAATTGCAGATTCCCCATTTTATGTATCCAATTTAACTCTCCATAATGACCTCAACACTCCTTTTGTCCATGCCCTCGTAAAATAGCGATAGAAATTCCATTTCATCAACCCATATTCCAGAACACCCAAGACGACGCCTGAAGCGTAAGTGGCCCAGAGATCTTCTTGTGTAGTGCCCACTATAACTATAGGACAATCCAACGTGGGTATTGTCAATGGACAACTTCTGACCTCAAGTCGATAATCAAGCCAATTTTTATTACCATTCATATCATTTGCTTGTAATATTTAATATTGTTGCAAATAAACGAATAAATATTAAACAAAAATAAATTATAATTACCTTTCTCATAGTACTGGAATGCCCTTGTCACACCATTAATAGAGACAGAGATCGGACCAACTTTAGCAACTGCAGCCATCAAATCTTCTTCACTTCCTTTCTTTATGTAGGTGTAATTCTTCACAGTTGCTCCAACTCCAGACGCGTCGAACAAGCAGGTAGTTTCCTTCAACGAGAAAAGTTATATCAGTGTTATACGCAGGTATTTTTTTATAGATAGTTTGAGAAGATTTCCCTCAAGGGAAATCAGCTATTGTTGTAGTACTCATAACGCTATTTCCAAAAATTCCCTCGAATATCCATCGATCCTACCCAGGAGATCACAAAAAGTCTGTCACGCTGGGGCTGTGTAAACTAAGCTGATTTCCCTCGTGAAGTTAAATAATAGATAAATCTACATACTGCTAACACAACGCCACTCTCAATATTAAGTGAATAAATACAATTGGAAAGCGGAAATGGAAATGTAAACAAATAGGTCTCAACGTCTCACCGGAAAGAAAAACAATTGCAGAAATATATCAGAATATATTAATTTTATAGGAATCAATTTACTATATCTAGTACTGTAATTTATAATTAATTAAAATAATTTGAATCAACCAAATTTTAAGGGGGGGGGGGTCACTAGAACATATTTGACTGTATTTCGCACAATAAAGGTCTCTGGAAAACAATATTTGGTATTTAAGCTTCGAATTATGTGGTTTATTACATAACAGACTCTTGTTAAGTGTAACATGAGTAGAAATGGGTGTTTGCTGAAGGCTGAAAACAGAAAAATGCAAATATCTCGGTTAATATTCAAGATAGAGAATAAATGTATACAATATTTATAGCACATTTAATTTTCAATAAGATTTGTTTTATGCAGTGCTTCGATCCGACGTATAACAGAGATATTTCGAATTTTCAAAAATCCTACCTCTTTCGGTTCGATTTCAGCCTTTAACGAACTTGATGATTGCATGAAACTACTAAATATCGAGTTTAGCAACGATCAAACAATAATTACGACTGCTAGAGTGGTAACAGACAAATATATATGCGTATATATATATAAAATTTTGGACGGACCTCATTTTCGTCATCTCTTAGGTAGGATCGATGGATATTAGAAGACATATTTCGAAAATCGCGTCATGGGTACGACCTTAATAGCTGATTCCCCTGAAGGGAATATTATATGGTAACTTTAAGTATAGAACATAGTACATAATATATAGTAACAATGTTTACTTACTTCACCTTCGTATGGATACGATTGTTCAGTTTCTACTCCGTTAGCTATGATATAATCGTAGGATTTGTCTATATCCCCTCCAGCACAGCCTTGGTTTCCATAGTCTTGGGAACAGTCTACCAGGTTCTGCTCGCTCAGCGAAACTAGTTTCCCTGTTTTCAGAAAAGTCATCCCTTCTACAGCTCCAGTCTGCAAATGAGGAAACTTTTGGAATTGGAAGACTATAAGCAGTGAAATTTTAAGAAAAGTTTGGAAACGAAATACGAATATTCTTCATATTTGCATGGCAGGAGTTACTAAAAAGTGCGTCACGCAGGGGCTGCGTAATCTAAGCAGATTTCCCACCTGCTTCTACGATATTCCCACATATTATTGCATTAATCTAAACGCATAAGTTAAATGAGACCGATGTTTTCTATTTAGGATTTGAGGTAGTTTTTTTTTTTTGAATTTAGGAATAAAATAAAAAATGGAAATATCATGGTTAATGGTTAAAACGATTAAATACCAAGTTTGGCAACGATCATATCTAACCTCCGTTACTATCCAAAGATTATCTTACCTCCATGATTATTCTAAGACTTTCCTACCTTCTTAACTATCATAAGACAATCTTACTTACATGACTATCTTACCTCCATGATTATTCTAAGACTTTTCTACCTTCATGAATATTCAACAACTCTCTCCTTGATGATACTAAGGTCTTTCTACATCTATGATTATACTAAGACTTTCTTACCTTCTCAACAATCCTAAGACTATCTTACTTCCATGATGATACTAATGTCTCTGAAGTCCATGATTATTGTAAGGCTTTCTTATCTGCATGGGTATCCTAAGACTATCTCAACTCCACCACTATCCAAAGACTTTCTTACCCCCTTGATGATACTATGGTCTCCATAACACCCTTGATCGTACTAAGACCTTCTTATCTCCATGACTATCCTAAGACTATCTCAACTCCATCACTATCCATAGACACTCGTATCCCCTTAATGATAGTAAGGTCTTCCTACCCTCTGATTGCTCTAGGACCTTCTTACTACCATGACTATCCTAAGACGTTCATACCTTCATAACTATTCAACAACTTTCTCCTTGATGATACTAAGGTCTTTCTACATCTATGATTATACTAAGACTTTCTTACCTTCTCAACAATCCAATGACTACCCTAAGACTATCTTACCTCTGTGGTTACCCAAAGACACTCTTAACTATCATAAGAAATTACTTACATGACTATCTTACCACCCTTGATCATGCTAAGACCTTCTTATCTCCATGACTATCCTAAGACTACCTCAACCCCATCACTATCCAAAGACTATCTTTCCTCCATGGCTATCCTAAGAATTTCTTACCCCCTTGTTGGTGTTAAGGTCCTCCTACTTCCTTGATTCCCCTAAGACTTTCTTATCTCTATTACTATCCTAAGACTATCTTACATCCATTACTTTCATAAGACTATCTTTCCTTCATGGCTACCCTAAGACTTTCTTACATCCATGACTATTCTAAGACTTTCTAACCTCTATCATTACTATTTATCCTTCATGTGCTTACCGCCGCGAAAGCCCAGCTAGAGCCACAACCTTTTTGATCCTTGATTGGTGTTACTGCACCCTTTTCCCTCCAGTCAAATGTTCCAGGAAGATCCTCTTTGGCCAACTCTATCTCACTCGTCCTGGACAAATTCTCTTTAGAAAGCGTAGCGTACAATTTCCTGAATTCCTCCGACGTCTGGAATAAATAAAATACATTATTGATCATTGTGCTTATATAATAAATAGGTGGAAAAAAAAATCTGGCAAGTTCCAAAGGCATTTGAGTCTTTTTATTTCTGGCTAGTCAAAGCTTTTATTCTCGGTTTTGTCCAGTAGTATGAAAATGATGTAACAAAATCCTGAAATTAAAGCTATTTGTAGAATTATTTTAAACTAGAGTTTCTTAAGTTGTAGTGAAACTGATTTTAATTCGCATTCTTTTCTCATTCGAAATTTTTTTGGGGAATGTCTAGCATACATATACGACTAACTATTATGACCTATAATACATGATAAATAACTTACCAAATCTCCAAATTTGTTCATTTTCATTGTGAATCTAGTCTTGCCCTCTTCGAATTCCTTGTTGTGTTCTTCAATAGTTCTGAGATTGTTGACGAACACCTGTCTCCTGTAGGATTCTTTCTCTGGGTCTGCATATGTTTTTCCAAAAGTTCTCTGCAAATATAATAACAAATATCACTCATGGTCTTTAACATAATTATTTCTCGTTATTTACATCAATTGTAATTTTTTTTAAACTAATTCGTAATATACATTGTTTGTATTTGCTATTAGTGGATTTCCGTAAAAGAAATGAGCTGTTGGGGTTGTAGTCATAACGCGATTTCCAAACAATTTCATTAAATATCCATCGATCTTACCGATGTCTAGATGACAAAAATGAAGCCCGTTCAAAACTATACACATATATGACAAATTTCTTCTGCCTTTCTCTTTCCGAAAACATGGAGGAAAAGTCCGTAGGTGCGTAATCTAAGCAGATTTCTCACTCACTAGAATAAATGATCTCATCTATCCTATTCTCTATTTCTCCCTCAGTAAAAAGCCCATGTAAATTATAGTTAGACTTGAGATGTTAAGAGACTGACGTGCATATAGTGAAAATCGGAAGAGCAAAAATGACTGTTTATAAGGGGCTGAGACTTTAAATATACAAATAGCTCGGTTAATATTTCTGTTAACCCTAGAACTACCAAGGGGGGGGGGGGCTCCTCGAGCCCACAACTTTTTGTTTTTGTTCCCTATCACCCAATTTTAATGGGATATTTTTGATATTTTATGTATTCCTCAGAAAAACATCCTAGAAAGAGGGCATAACAACAAAATTAAATAAAAAAATTTCTATGTTGAAAAAAAATGTTTTTTTTGACGTATGGGCTCGAGGAGCCCCCTCCTTGGTAATGCAAAGGGTAGTTATACACTTAAGTACCAATGGGGGGGGGCTCCTCGAGCCCACTGATATTTAATACTACTTTTAATTAGTAAGTCAAGTGTTAATAATTATATTACTCAAATAATAATTACTTTGATGTAATTTTAACATACACAAACCTTATAACATATTCTCCCCATACAATTTTTTTTTCATATAACAAATATATTACTGAGATGGTTATAATTATTGCTCCTGATAGGTACTTTTTTAGAAAAGAGAAGATTTTCTAGGTTGTTCCCAACTAGGGGAACAGTTAGTCCATGCTGTATCCTGGACACAACATGGAGAAGAAATAGTGCTGCCCAAAGAAAGTACTTTTTATTTGAACTATCTGAGAGTTTAGTAAAATTGTGTGTTGCTGAAAGGAGTGAAAATCTTGTGGGCATTCCTAGATCTTCAGTGAAGGCCATGGAGCATGTTCTAGGGCGAGAACTGATTTATCCCCAATTGGAGGAACAAGGTTCATCAAGTGGAAGGCTAAGGTGTTACACTTGTGTTAGAGAAGCCAAATCAAAAAAGAAAAATACAACAACCTATCAAAATCTAAGCAGCGTTGCTTTAAATGTAAACGTTCAGTGTATAACAAACACTCGGAAAAAAAATTATTGTGCAAAAGCACCAATAATTGCAATTACGAATCTGATAATTAGATTTTCTTAAATTATTATTCTATTATAATGTTATAATTACTTAGATATAGATAACTTTTTATTCTAACAATGTTTAGATATGTTCCTCTTGTAGAATAAAATTACATTTAATTTAAAGTCATCCTTTTTTCCCCATCCGAACTTTTTTTTTTAATTTTTTTTTATTTTTGTATTAAATTTTTTTTTTAATTTATTTTTTCACAGGTGTCATAAGAAACGTTCATTAAACATAATCCAATAGAAATAAAAATTTTAAAAAAATCATAGAAACAAAATAAAAGTTTTTTAAGTTGTGGGCTCGAGTAGCCCCCCCCCCTTGGAAATCCATGTGACCTGGGAGAGGTCGGTAATACTAGGGTTAAACAAAGCATATATAAAACAATACTTGTACAAAATCAAAATTCCAACAGCATTGTCCATATAAAAGTTTTCCATCGGACTCATAGTAGCCGAGATATTTCGAATTGTCAATGTTACCTGGCAAAACCCCCCTGAAGACCATATTTGATTACATGATATAATATTTAGTTCACCATTAAACAATTAAATATCAAGTGACGTGTACAATCGACGTGGACAAACTCGCCAAACATGCTACCCAGAGACTATCTTCTGACTTTAACTTACTCACCCTACCAGACTGACATTTACAAATTCATCAACAACATTAAATAAATGGCAAATATGTTGGCATAGAAATGCCGAAAATCATCTGCGAGATATAAAGCCTCATATAAGTGAGCGGCCAACCAGCAGACGTGACAATAGACGAGACCAAGTTGTACTAACGAGACTTAGGATAGGACACTCACATTTAACATGACAGCAACAGAAAGAGCTCTCTGCAGAACATGTCATGAACCATTACAGTATTTCCGTATATCTCCCAAGGTGGAAGCTTACACGAGTCTGTTACACCAATTTCACGTGAGCGGGGTTACGGAAACGGCAGAACCTAACCTTCACCGGAATCGCACGAACAGAACCGACAATAGTCGAATATAGAAAATGAAAGTCCGTCACGCAGGGGCTGCGTAAACTAAGCAGATTTCTCACGAGAAGTCTCTATTTTACAATAGAGAAATCTGCCTAATAACAACTGTAGTAGTAAGAAACCTCAAAACCTATAACATTATTTAGGGCGTAATAACCAAGTAGTTTCTAGCCCTAAAAAACAGTTAACCTAACCTCTAAACCTATTCACGAGGGACGAATACTTATGGAAATGGCCACCAGAGCTCTCGGCGGAAAGTCCGAATATAGCGACCACACGCAGAATACAAATGCAAATATCTCGGTTAATATTCAAGATACAGAATAAATGTATATAACATTATTTATAGTAAATTTAATTTTCAATAAGATTGGTTCTATACAATTTTACGATCCGATGCATAATAACGGAGATATTTCGAATTTTTGAAAATCCCCCCTCTAAACCCCCCCCTCCCCCTGGTCCGATTTCAGCCGTTAACGAACTTGATCTTCCGTTTTACATGAAACGAATAAATACCGAGTTTGGTGACGATTAAACAAAAATTGCGACCGCTAGAGTGTTAACAGACAAATATATATATATATATATATATATGTCTACATATATATATATATATATATATATTATATAGTTTTGAACGGACCTCATTTTCGTCATCTCCTGGGTAGGATCGATGGACATTTGAAGAAATTTTTCGAAAATCGCGTCATGAGTACGACCTCAATAGCTGATTTCCCCTAAGGGAAATCTGCTAAAAAAATCTCGGTTAAGATAGAGATTACATGTATATAACAATATTTATATTCCATTTAATTTGCAATGAGACAAATAAATATATATGTATATGTATAATTTATAATATATAAAAATGTACGTGTGTATGTCACTGAACTCCTCCTAAACGGCTGGACCGATTTGAATGATTTTTTTTGTACGCATATGGGTGACGCCCTTTATGGTTTAGCGTCACAAATCAGCCCGGCAGATGGAGCATGAGTGGAGGTCGTAAGGCAGGCCTGAAATTTAAAAAATAGCGATATTTTGTTTCCTATTGGTTTTTCGGATGACAAAAGTTATTTATTTTAGCAGATTTCCCTTAAGGGAAATCAGCTATTGAGGTTGTACTCATGACGGAATTTTCGAAATTTTTCTTCAAATGTCCATCGATCCTACCTAGTAGATGACGAAAATGAGGTCCGTTCAAAACTGTATATATATATATATCTATATATATATATATCTATATATATATATATATATATATATATATATATATATATTTGTCTGTTACCGCTCTAGCGGTCGCAATGTTTGTTTGATCGTTACGAAACTCGATATTTAACCGTTTTATGTAAAAAGACAGATCAAGTTCGTTAATGGCTGAAATCGTAGCAGAGAGAGGGGGTTTAGAGGGGAGGATTTTCGAAAATTCGAAATATCTCCGTTATTATGCATCGGATCGGAAAATTGCATACAACAAATCTTATTGAAAATTAAATGTACTATAAATATGGTTACATACATTTATTTTCTATTTTGAATATTAACCGAGATATTTGCATTTTTCAGTTTTTAGCAAACCTCCACTTCTATTAATGTTACGTAAACAATACTCTGCTACATAATAAATCACATTATTGGAAGTTTAAATACCAAAAATTGTATACAAGAGACCTTTATTATACGAGATACATGCAAATATGCCCTGGTGACCCCCCCTCCATTTTAAAGATTTGGACTACTCAAATTTTATTGATTGAGATAACAATTATTCTGACTTATTATTAATTACAGTACTAGGTATAGTAAATAGTTCTCAATAATATAATGTGTTATATTCTGATATATTTCAGTAATTGTTTTTCTTTCCGTTGTGAGGCGGCCCGGCCCGTTTGTTTACATTTCTAACCTAACGCTTCCTGTCGGCAGGTTATTGAAATTGGATGAAACATTTATTTCCGTTTGTATTTATTCACGGTGTCATTGTGTTAGCAGTATGTATGTATATTTATCTATTACTAAACTTCCCGAGGGAAATCTGCTTAGTTTACGCAGCCCCTGCGTGACGGACTTTTATTATTTAGAGAAAATTTTGTTATATTCACTTTTGTCGTATAACAAAGTATAATTGAGATATAGTAAAGTAGCTTTTGTTTTAAACATATTATTAAATTTAATATCCAAATCGCTTGAAATATGATGTAGGACAACATCTGCCGTGTCCGCTATTGTATATATATATAAATTGTAACGGTCGAGCCTGAGAGCCACCCCGCTGTCTCTATATCTATGAGATCAGAGTGACTAGTACTGGGCTTTAAACGAGGTAGCAGCACCTGTCAAGGGACGGACAGCGGGCCCCTGTGAGTCCAAAGGGCAATCTCGGAGGACAAGAATGAGCAGTCGACTCCCAAGATGCAACGAGAGCATAAGTGTTTCTTTAATTCTCTAGTCTAATTGTGCTATATCTCGGATTAAATAGATAAATTAGCTCTTATAGCAGAAATGGTGGAAAGAAAAATGCTTGCCGTGCAATATAAGACCCTGAGAAGTAGCCGGTACATAGATTACATTTAAATAATAATAATTATAATTAACCTATATATATATATATATATATATATATATATATATATATATAAATTGTAACCTCTGTCTGTACATTAATTTTTTTCTCGAAATATCACAATACTATTTCGTTTCACAAATCATAGACACTAAATCTGCAATTTATTTCTTTGGTGTTTGTTTGTTTGTAAGTTACCTTTTCACGCATAAACGGCTGAACTAAATTATATGAAACTTGGTATGTATATTACTACTAACCCAACTTAGACTCACCTAGCTTTTTGAATATAAATTAAATTATTTTTAGGGTACCACTATTATTTAATTCCATCAGGTAGATGAATTATTAAAGTAATATTTTGAATCAATAATTTAAGGAAAATAATGTTAATAATCATCATGCTGGAGCGGAACTGATGGGAGGCTAAAACAGTTAATTCAGTTAACTTATTTCCTGTGAAATGCTGGCATTACTGAAAGTCATTCCTACTGAGATTTACTATTAGGAATACAAAACTATCCTTAAACAATATGTGCTCGGATTGGTTTTAGACAGTGAATTTGTACATTATGGATAGTATATAATTATAATAAATGCTCTCCATGATTATGGTTTGGTGGCTTATTCAAAACCGTGAGTCAAAAAGTGAAGAGGGATTGATTAGGAGCACATATTTATTTATTCTTCGAAACTAAAATTTCTATTCAACTACTCCCCAAATGATACCCTTTAGGATTGGATATTTCGGAAAAACAAGACGTCGTGGAGGGAAGTCTAATTGTACACTTCAAGTCCTGATATAAGAATACTCAGTCAACAATGATTTCCCGGAAATCGCCAGGAACCTTAGCTAGATTGTATATACAAAATACGTACATTTTAGATGATATTTATTTTTAATAAATGTTATCCATGATTATGATTTGAATTATTCACGGTCTGTCCAACAGGGAAGAGGGAATGATTTCATGATGAGTGGAGGGGGACTTATTTTCATTTATTCTTCGAATGAGTAGAAGGGGGGGGGGGTACTAAAGGATGAAAAAAAGAAAGTTTGAATAACTCGCTTAATTTTTGAGTTATGAAAAAATGCATAGAATAACAATTGAAGCGCCTCAATATTTTAACATGATTGGATATATAACATTTTATGAAAATATTAATATAGAGAAGTATGTATTGCTGTAAAACTCACTAACAGCTGAAAGAGTTTCTGATTAGTTCAATATAATATGTTGTGTATACCTTGAATTGATGCCATTGTTGTTGTTCGTGTATAGTGATTGGTTGAGCAGCTGCATACAGCCAGCAGCAAGCCAGCAAGGACAATGCTACAACTGAAGTCATATCTGCTGATGAAGGCAACTCCTGAAGGATACTGAGGTAACACGGATCAATCGGTGCTTTTATACCAGTTTATAAGTGCCTTATTTTGATATTTGAAAGTGTGATGTCAGTATGTAGAATGGTCCTTCTAAACATGACAATTCAATTTCATGAATGTTTTTCTTTTAGATTAAATTATGATAATAATTGCGTTTTCAATCCAAGTCACTGCAATAATTATTTTTTCATTTATTTGTTAGTATATTTCCCCTGAGAGAAAAGTTCTCGAAATGTCCATTGATAATACCTAGGATATGTTCGGAAATGAGACATGGTTCAAAATTATGTATGTATATATATATATATATATATATATATATATATATATATATATATATATATATAAAACTATTATCAGTCTATCAATGTATTTGTCAATTTATGTAAAGTCCATCACTCATGGGCTGCGTAAACTAAGCAGATTTCCCAAGTGAAGTTTTAAAATAAAGAAATCTCCATACTGCTAACACCGATTTGACGAGAGCGGAACACTTACGAAAACGGCCGAACTAACTTCTGGCGGAATCGCTCGAAGAGAACCAATAATAGCCGATCTCATCTCGTCCGTTATCCGCCCACAACAATAAATACCACGCTTCAACAATAAATAACTCCTCTAAACATCGAATTAGCGTAAAAACGTGTATAACATCAATTGTAGAAAAATGCATTGTCAATAATGTTGGTCCTATACGACGTTCCGATACGACGCATAAATATATATCGAACGCAGACGCAGCTATCGATAGTTGGGACAAAATAATACTTTGTAATGTGTATATCTTTATAGCAGATTTCCCTTAAGAAAAATCAGCTATTGAGGTCGTACTCATGACGCGATTTTCAGAAATGTTCTTCAAATGTCCATCGATCCTACCCAGGAGATGACGAAAAAATGAGGTCCGTTCGAAATTATATTTATACATAGGGAGGTGTTGAGTGAGGATTACTTCCTACGTCCTATCTGTTCTGCCACTTCTCTGCCGACCCCATATTAGTCTATGTTTACATGATAATTGATGCTTACACTTTTAGCAATGTAGTGTTATTCTCAGGAATGTAAATTTCTTTTTTAATAATCATAAATAAATAATTTAAAATTCCGTCACGCAGGGGCTGCGTAAACTAAGTAGATTTCCCACGTGAAGTTTTACAATAGAGATATTTCAGGAGAGTCGAGCAGTTAAGGAAACGGCCGAACTAGCTTTTGGCGGGAAAGTCACCCGTTCGTTAGCCGCTCAGAATTAATAAAAATGCAAATATCTCGGTTAATGTTCAAGATAGAGAATAAATGTATATAACAATATTTATAGTAAATTTAATGTGTAATAAGATTGATTCTGTACAATATTTCGGATCCGACGTATAGTAACGGAGATATTTTCATTGCAAATTACTTCACTAGCTATAGTAAAAAGTTTTTAATAAAATGTATATGTAACATTCAGATATATTTCATTAATTGTTTTTCTTTCCGGTCTAGAATAATGTTTTCTATGAATACAGGTTGGCTGGCCGGTTTCTTTAGAATTAAAACGCATATATATTGAGGCATTAATACCGTTTGTATTTATTCACTTTACATTCACGCTAGTGTTACCATTATTTAGATTTCTCTATTGGAAAACATTAACGTGGAAAATCTTCTTAGTTTACGCAGCCCCTGAGTGACGGACTTGTAAAATTATTCATTCTACATATTGTTCTACATACTCCTAAGCCTTAAGGCAATACATTTCGTTAGTAAATACATCTTAGTGTTTAAAGAAAGGGAAAAGTTATGTGCTTCCCAAGGTGCTGTCTTCTCTGTTTAAATCGTGAAATTTTGAGAAAAAAATCAACCAAAAGACGAAGGGCACGAAATATGTGTGTGTGTGTATATATATATATATATATATATATATATATATATATATATATATATACTAGCTAAGGTACCCGGCGATGCCTGGGAAATCATTCTTGACTGACTAATGATGGTATTTTGATAGTAAGACATCAATGTGTCTAATTACACTTCCCTCCACGACGTAATGATTTTCCGAAATAGCCAACCCTGAAGGGTAACTTTTGGGGATTAATAGAATAGAAATTTCTTTTTTTTAAGGATAAATGAAAATGTGTTCCTAATCTATCCCTCTATACTTTTTGACTCACCGTTTTTCAATAGTTCAAACCATAATCATGGGTAGCATTTATTACAATTAAATATCATCTATAATGAACATATTTCCTTTCAAAAGCCAATCCGAGCTCACATAGTATAGGCAAAGTTTTGCACGTAAGATTATATTTGTAATAGTGAATCTCACTGGAAATAAGTATAAAAAATAAGTTAACCCAATTAACTGGTAAGGCTCCCGTCATCTTCCGCTCCCGCATGAGACTTCTCAACACTCTTTTACTTATATTATTGATGCAACACATTATTTTATAACGGAATTAAATAATAGTAGTACCCTGAAAATATAATATCGAGTTTAAACGCATATTGTTTTTTGTCATAATGACATTACCATTAACGTTTAATTGTTATTATATTACATATTTGTTTCAATAACATCAAGGTACATTATACAAATTAAATAATGGAAATGCTCTTATAGTTTATATTTCTATTGGAAATAAATAACAAAGTTATTTTCTAGGAAAAATAAATAAATGAGGAGGGGGTGACGAAGATTTATAACCTCACTAATCCGAATCATACTTTGAACTATCATATAAGACGAAAACATAACATCATTTGTCATAATATTCATTTATTAAAACCCCTTAAATAAGTACTAATATAATTATTGACTCCCGTTTAGCGTATATCCCGTGTTTACTTCATTTTACGACAAAAGTGAATGCACACAAAAGTTACTCTAAATAACAAAGTAAACAACTTTTGTTATGTGCACGTTTGCCGAAAAACAAATAGAAAATAAAAAAAGCGAGTTTTTCATTTCAGCCTCTCTTATAATCCCCACTCCCCTTTGAACCTAAAATTTTTAATATAGCTTATAATCATGGAAGAATTAATGATAATTCACACACCGAGTTTTGCTAAGTTCGATTCAATCGTTAGTGCCCAACAAAATTGTTGGCTCCCGCTTTAGTTTATAGTATATATCTTGTTTATACTTTTCTATACGACAAAAGTGAATATAACAAAAGTTACTGAAAATAACAAAATAAACAACTTTTGTCATGTGCATGTTTGTGGAAAAATCAATAGGAAACAAAATATCACTACTGTTAATTTCAGGCCTCCCTTACAAACCCCACTCCTGCTCGTCCATAGAAATGTTGGTATGGCTTATGATAATTAAGGTGTCAACACTAATAAACATACCGAGTTTTATTTAGTTCGGTTGACTCTTTTGAGCCCAATAAAATTAATGACTCCCGCTATAGTTTTTAGCTTATAACTCATTTATACTTCGGTATACGACAAAAGTGTATATAACAAAAGTAACTCTAAATAACGAAATAAACAACTTTTGTTATGTTCATATTTGCCGAAAAACCAATAGGAAACGAAATATCGCTATTTTTAATTTCTGGCTTCCCCTATAACCCCCACTCATTTGAGGCGGAAAGATGGTGGTAAATTTTTGGAAAGGCTTCAATTTCACTATATTAGCAGATTTCCCTTAAGGGAAATCAGCTATTGAGGTCGTACTCATGATGCGAGTTTCGAAAAATTTCTTCAAATGTCCATCGATCCTACCCAGGAGATGACGAAAATGAGCTCCGTTCAAAATTATATATATATATATATATATATATATATATATATATATATATTATCTGTTAACGCTCTAGCGGTCGCAATTTTTGTTTGATCTTTACCAAACTCGGAATTTACTCGTTTTATGTAAAAAGGAAGATCAAGTTCGTTAATGGCTGAAATCGGACCAGTGGGAAGGGGGATTTTTGAAAATTCCAAATATCTCCGTTATTATGCGTGGATGGATGGTGGTTATGGATCGAGAAATGGTATATAATAAATCTTATTGCAAATTAAATTTACTATAAATATAGTTTTATATATTTCTGTTCTGTATCTTGAATATTAACCGAGATATTTGCATTTGTATTCTGCGTGTAGTCACCAGTAGGCTATGTTCGGACTTTCCGCCGAGAGCACTGGCGGCCGTTTCCATAATTATTCGTCCCTCGTGAATAGGTTTAGAGGTTAGGTTAACTTGGAGAGAGAGAAAAAACGTCCAAATCTTCACAATTTGTTTATTTTAGCGCTGAGCGCTTTCAAAGACTAATGTCTCCATCTTCAGAGCTACTTTCATGCGCTCATTGGGAAAGACAGCAAGCGACATTCTTCACTTCCAACAAACACTGCCGTGGGTTAGGTTAACTGTTCTTTGGGGCTAGAAACTATAGGGTTATTACGCCCTAAATAATGTTTTAGGTTTAGAGGTTTCTTACTACTACAGTTGTTATTAGGCAGATTTCTCTATTGTAAAACTTTACGTGGGAAATCTGCTTAGTTTACGCAGCCCCTGCGTGACGGACTTTTTTGACATTTTCCCGTCCCAGTCTTTAGGATTTATACCCGCCGTTGCTGTGGGTTTGTTAATAATAAAATTATTTGTTATTTAAGGCATCACTATCCTCCTTATTTTTATATTTCCCGTCTCCTGAGTATGTAGGTTTGTTTTTTTTATAACGTAATGGACCATATATTTCTTAAATCATAGAAAGTAGTCTATCTTCCAAAACGTGTATGAATAAAAGTTCCTTTCTCTTGAAAGTACAAAGCCCAACGGTGACAGCAGTTTTAGGTACGTCATAACCACTATAACGCCCACTCCTGTTCGAACCTAAAAGTTTTAACATAGCTTATAATCATGGAAGAATTAATGCTAATTTACATATAGAGTTTTGCTAAGCTCAGTTCTAAAATTGTTGGCTCCCGTTTTAGTTTTTAATGTATATCTCGTTTATACCTTGTTATACTACAAAAGTGAATGTAACAAACGTTACTCTCCATAATAAAATAAACAACTTTTGTCCTGTGCATATTTGCAGGAAAGCCAATAGGAAACGAAATATTGCTATTTTCAATTTTGAGACCTCCCTTGCAACCCCACTCTTGCCGTCCCTAGAAATGTTGGTACAGCTTATTACCGTGGAGAACTTCATGGTAGTTCACATACCCACTTTTGTTTAGTTGGGATTAGTTATTTGTGCACAATAAAATTATTGACTCCCGCTATAGTTTTTAGCGTATAACTCATTTATACTTCGATATTCGACGAAAATGAATATAAAAAAAAACTTACTCTAAATAACAAATTAAACAACTTTTGTAATGTGCATATTTGCCGAAAAAGCCATAGGAAACGAAATATTGTTATTTTTAATTTCAGGCCTCCCTCATAACCCCCCCCCCTCCTTGGTCTCCGAGAATATTAATATAGCCTAAAGTCTAACTTGGGTTAGTAGTAATTTACATACCAAATTTCATACTATTCGGATCTTGCGTTTATGCGTGAAGAGGTAACAATCAAACAAACAAACCGACACCAAAGAAACAAAATGCAGTTATGGTGTCTATGACATGTGAAACGAAAAGTCATCGTGAAATTTCGAGAAAAAAATCAATGTACAGACAGAGGTTATAATTTTATATATATATATATATATATATATATATATATATATATTGTCTGTTATCGCTCTAGCGGTCGTAATTATTGTTCAATCGTTACCAAACTCAATATTTAAAAAGAAAAATCAAGTTCGTTAACAGATGAAATCGGACCAGGGATAGGGGAGGGGCGTTTAGAGGGAGAATTCGAAAACTCGAAATATCTCCGTTACTATAAATTGGATGCAAAAAGTGTTTAGAGTAAATCTTATTGCAAATTAAGTGTACTATAAATATTGTTATATACTTCTACTCGTGAATATTAACCAAGATATTGGCAGTCTTCAGTAAACTCCCACTTCTACTTTATGTTACTTAAACAATATTCTGTTATAAATAAACCTCATTATTCGAAGCTTTAATACGTAATATTGGTTTCCAGAGACCTTTATTATACGAGATACCTGCAAATATGTTCTTGTGACCCCCCCCCCCGGTTTAGATTCGTGGACTACTAAAATTTGATTAATTGAGGTAAAAATTATTCGGATCCATTATAAATTACAGTACTAGATATAGTACATAGTTCTCAATAAAATTAATATGTTATATTCTGATATGTTTCAGTTATTCTTTTTCTTTCGGGTGAGAGGTTTGCAGACCTGTTGTTTACGTTTGAGACGCTTCCCGCCGGAAGGGGTGAGATTTCTTATTTTTTTTTGTATTTATTCCCTTAATATTCACGGCGGTGTCGTGTTAGCAGTATGTAGGTTTGTTTAACTATTGTTAAACTGATTTCAGTTAATGGAAATATGCCAAGTCATGCTACGTATGCAATAAATTCTATGTACGTCATGGAGATAAAGGTCCCTCTCTGCAAACATAAATAACCACATTGCTTAATTATTTAATGTTATGTCCAGCAATAATGTCGAGTGTCTCAGACTTTGGACAATTCTTGATGATGAGGTTCTTTTTATAATCTTGGAATTGAAGTTGAGTAATTAACTGATAAATGTGTTTTTTCTGTATGTGACTAGCATTATGTCCAAAAGAGTCAGTCATGCTGGAGCTGCGTAAACTAAGCAGATTTCCTTATCGTCGAACGGCTTAACTCATCTCACAAATATTCTCTATTTCAAATTTAAAAAAAAAAAAAAAAAAAAAGTCGTATCGCTTGGGCTGCGTAAACTAAGGAGATTTGTCCACCTCTCACCAAGAAGAAAAACAATTACTGAAATATATCAGAATATTACATGCTAATTTTATTGAAAACCATTTACTATATCTAGTACAGTAATTTATGATGAATGAACCCGAATAATTTTTATCTCAATCAATCAAATTTTAGTATTCCAATAATAAAAATGGAGGGGGGGGGAGCACAAGAACATATTTGCAGGTATCTCGTATAATAAAGGTCTCTGGAAACCAATATTACGTATTAAAGCTTCGAATGAACACATTTGTATGTATCTCATATATTAAAGTTCTCTTGAAAACAATAATTAGTATTTAAGCTTTGAATAATGTGGTTTATTATATAACAGAATATTGTTTACGTAACATCAGTAGAAGTGGGGGTTTGCTGAAGGCTAAAAACTGTGAAATGCAAATATCTCGGTTAATATTGAAGATAGGAAATAAATGTATAGAACATTATTTATAGTACATTCAATTTGAAGTAAGATTGATTTGATACCATTTTTCGATCCGACGTATAATAACGGATACATTTCGAATCTTCAAAATCCTCTTCTCTAAACCCTCCCCCTAGTCCGATTTCAGCCGTTAACGATCTTGATCTGTCTTTTTATATAAAACGCCTAAATATCGACTTTGGTTACGATCAAACAATAATTGTGACCGCTAGACAGGTAACTGACAAATATATATATATATATATATATATATATATATATATAATAATGAAAGGTTAATTATAATTATTATTATTTAAATTTAATCTATTTACCGGCTACTTCTCAGGGTCATATATTGCACGGCAAGCATTCCCGTTTCCACCATCTCTGCTATAAGAGCTAATTTATCTATTTAACCGGAGATATAGCACAATTAGGCTAGATAATTAAAGAAACACTTACTCTCTTTGCATCTTGGGGGTCGACTGCCGAGTCCTGTCCTACGAGATTGACCTTTGGATTCTCCGGGCTCCGCTGTCAGTCCCTTGACAGGTGCTGCTACCTCGTTTAAAGTCCAGTACTAATCACTCTGATCTCATAGATATAGAGACAGCGGAGTGGTTCTAGAGCTCGACTGTTACATATGCCCCCCCCAGAGAGAGAAAAAAAAAATTATATTTTATATTATACAATTTTTTTTTATTTATTTATTTTTTTTTTATTTTTTTTTATTTTTTTTTTTTTTATGACAATAAATATATTATATATTTTTATTTATTTTAATATTACTATTATTTTTTTTATTTATAACAATAAATATATTATATATTTTTATTTATTTTAATATTACTAATTTTTTTTTATAACAATAAATATATTATATATTTTTATTTATTTTAATATTACTAATTTTTTTTTTATTTTTTTTTATTATTATATTATTTTATATTTAATTAACACGATATATTATTTTATATTTATTTTTATTTTTTATTCTATATTAATAATATTTTTTTTTTTTTTTTTTATTGCTTTAGTTTGGTATCCATACTTTCCCTATAAATTTTTAGTTCCTGGATATTAAATTTTCCCTTAGTATTACCGGACTTTATATATGTCAATAAATATGCTCCGTTACCATAACTTTTCTTAATCTCATATGGACCTTCGTACACTTCTAGAAACTTGGCATATACTTTTTCTTGAGATTTAGATACCCTCAGTGATTTAACTAACACCTTAGTACCAGGTTGTAATTCAGTAATTGTTCTACTCCGGTCCCACCTGTCTTTGTTCTTTTGACACTGTCGACGGGTCCGTTCTGCCGCAAGGGTTAAATAAAATTTCTGTTCTTCATCTGGCCTAATCAAATGCTCCAAATCTAACCATTTGATCCATTCACGTTGAGGTCTTTTGCCTAACATAATTTGGCATGGGGTTAAATATGTTGTTTCATGTATTACCTCATTCATGCATGATTCTACCTTTTTTATATAATTTTCCCACATATCGTGACGGTCTTTTACTAGAACTCGGAGAAATTTTGAGATGGTTCGATGAGCTCTTTCTACTGGATTACCCTGTGGGTGTCGGATTGAAGTTCGAATCCATGTAATCTTATACCTGGCCAGTGTTTTGTGCCATTTAACGGCAATAAATTGAGTACCATTATCTGTTAATATTTTAGATGGTCTACCATACTTTGGGATGTAGTCGTTGAATAGACAATTTATAACAGTAGCACTATTACATTTTTGAATTGGGTATATTCGGATAAATTTACTAAATATATCTAGGCAAGTTAATAAATATTTATTTTGATTTTCAGATAACGGGAAAGGTCCTACAAAATCTATAGCTATCATTTCAAGCGGCTTAGAAGTGATTATATTTGACATTGATGCCCATAATCTTCTATTAGCAAATTTAGTTTTTTGACAAGTGTCACAGCAACTAACAATTTTCTTAGTCATAGATAGTAATTTTGGGTGACAAAAATCATGCTGGATAAGTCCATATGTTTTCCGGATGCCGACATGAGCATACAATTGATGTACATAAAGAATAAATAATTTTAATGTTTCTGTATCTAAACAGACTTTCCAAAGATTCCCCGTTTTCTTTAATAAGATTTCCTTCTCTATACAATACCGGTCTGTTTCATTTTCTTCTGTTTCCTTATATATTTTTCCTACACAATCATCATGTTTCTGAAAATATGGTAAGTTCTCTACCCGTTGTCGAATATTTTTCCTAGATAAATTGATTTTCCCAGTTGCCATTATCTTATGTTCTTCGTAAGAGCGTTCACCAACAAATCGGCTCAACGAATCAGCAACTATATTTTCTCTTCCTTTGCAGTGCTCAATTGTGAAATCGAATTCTTGAATTAACATAATCCATCGGAATAATCTAGCCAATGTTAGTTTACAATCTTTAATATGAGTTAAACTATGGTTATCAGTGATAATAGTAAATTGTCTTCCCAACAGATACTGTCGGAATTTCTGTAATGCAAACACTATGGCTAACATTTCTAGTTCTGATGAATTATATTTCTGTTGATACTTATTTAAAGTACGGGTAGCAAAATAGATTGGGATAGCGTCACCGTCCGGGTGTCTCTGATACAATTGTGCACCAATAGCTGCGTTGCTAGCATCCGTTTGAACTATATATCTTAAATGGGATTTAGGCACATGAAGTAATATTTGTCTACAAAATGCTTCCTTTATAGATAGAAATGCTTTCTCCTCTTCTTCGCCCCATTTCCACTTCTGCCCCTTTTTTAATAATTTATTTAATGGAATATTTAATTGTGCCATGTTTTTAATAAATCTCCTGTAGAATCCAGTCAAACCTAAAAATCCTTTCAGTTCCTTTACACTACGGGGTCTCCTAAATTCTTGAATCGCTTCAATTTTTTCGTGACACATTTCAATTCCCTCAGATGATATAACATGACCTAGATATGTTACTTTTTTACAAAAAAATTTGGCTTTCTCAAGATTCGTGGTTAAATTATGCTTTGCTAAAAGGTTCATTATTATTTCCAGATGATTCTTCGGGACTATCAGAAAAAATGAAAATATCATCTATGAAAACCATAGCAAATTCTGAAACCTGTTGAACAATCGGATTGAGTCCCCTTATCAGAGCAGAACATGAGGTCTTTAATCCAAACGGCGTGACCTTGAAAACATATCCCTGCTGCTTAAATACAAACCCAGTATATTGTTTTGATTCTTTACACAAAGGAATTTGCCAAAATGAATTTCGGAGGTCAAGAAGTGACATGTATTTGGTGTTTCTACATTTCGATAAGACATAATCGATACTAGGGGGCTGTTCATATTGTGGGATTAAACATTTATTTAATTGTCGGGCATCCAAGCATAGCCGTATTTGTCCATTTCTTTTCTTTATTACTACCAGAGGATTGATAAAACTAGTGTAGGATTTCTCAATAATCCCATTTTTTTCCATTTTAATCAATTCCTTAGCCACCTGTTCCTCTAGACTATGTGGTATTGGGTATATTCTACCTTTTATAAAATTCACACCGGGAATCAATTCTAAATTATGAGTGTAATGTCTAATCAAGCCTGGGTTTTCTCGAAATATCTCTTTGTTTTTATTTATTAAATTTTCCAGTTGATTGCGATTATGTTTATTTTCAACATCACATTGCGGATAATATTCTACGATTTTACCCATATCTAAAAATTGTACATGAAGTTTATCCTCTCCAATATCCATTGTTCCGATTTTCTTTATTTTTTCTCTTTTAACTTCGTTGTAATTAAATTCCAATATTTTATTATTCAAATGTATTCTAATTTGGTGTGTTTCTAAGTTTATTAGTGTTTTAACCTTTTCCATAGTATCAATACCAAAAATAATAGTGTACACCAGATCAGGTATTATCCAATAATTTAAATTTATTGTTTCATTACCAAAGGTAGTGCTCATTAATATTTGTTTTTTTATCTGTTTCGATCTCTTCCCAAAAGCCCCTTTTACTTTTGCCGATAAACCGAATTCGCTTAAAATTGGGAGATCATTTTTATATTGCTGATAAAAATTTTCATTTATGGCTGTTTGTTGTGATCCCGAGTCCCATAGAACATCAATCTCTTTGTTTCCATATGTTAGACGTGTAATCGGACTTACGACTGTTGAAATTTCTATATTTTCAGGTAAAAGTTCCTCTAATAAATAGTCGCATGGATTTTCAAATAATGAAGATTTATCTTTTATAATACTACTAATAGTCGGAATAAATTTTACAAAACCTGAATTTAATAACTTCATTGTCCCACATTTGTCCTCAGGCTCTAAAGAATTCAAATGGGGACTTATGGGTTTTCCGGAAATTCTTTCTCAGTAGGATTTGATTTAGGCGGATTTAAAGTATGTTTTGATGATTCCAAATTCTGATCTCTTATTACCGCGTTTATTCCTGTTGGTTTCTTCTCGCTTGTTCCTGGGCTATTTCGGAAGTCTTGACCGTTATAATTTCTATTTTCAAATCTCCCATTACCTCTTCCAAAATTTTTATTGAGTGGTTTGTAATTGGAATTCCCACTACTATTATAAAATTGTCGGGAAACATTATCCGGGTTTCTTGGATGAAAGCTATTACTAGGGGGGAAATGACTATGTCTCCTGTTATAACCTGGTGGCCTACTCCATGAATTTCGATCCCTTTTCTCTATCGAAATTTCTCTTTGTCTATTTCTTACTCTATTTGGGTTGTTTCCCTCATTCTCACGATTTTCTTCTCCATCCGTTCCCCTCCTGATATCCTGAGCTGGTAATTTTTGTAAAAGGTCAAGAAATTTCTCTTTATTACTGATTTGGCCGACCCCCAAGATACATTGTATTTGCCATGGGAAGTGTTTTATTATGCATTTTATTTGATAAGACTCAGGAAAAGGTGGATTAAGATATTTACAGTCTTTAAATAATTTCCTGGCATAATCATCCATAGTTAAATTTTCTCCTGGGCGATATTTCCCATTGGTAATTTGATTTCTACATTCATCCTGCCTATCTTCTCCCCAATATTTATTTAAAAATCTTTCTTTAAAATGAATGAAATTTCTAATAAATTCCTTTTCAATCAGCCACCAAGTTCTGGGAACTCCCCTCATGCACTCTGAAATAATTAACTCTTGTTTTCCCCATGCATCTACTCCATAAATGTTAAAATAATTTTCTAATTCAGACAGAAAGTCAGTAGGGCTCTCCTGTCGACTATCACTAAATTTAGGACATCTCGCTTCAGGATTGACTCTAATTTCTTTACAGTTGGGCAAATGACCTATCTGAACTTTTTTTAATTCTTGCCGGATATTTTCCATTTCATCAGCTATACCTCCTATTTTGAAATCTGTCTCTAATAAATTCTCTATTTGTATTAACGATCTATCTTCAATTATTTGTTTATTTTCGTGAGTAATTTTCTGAATATTTAGATTTATTTGATCATTTATCTTCCCTTGAATAATCTTTTCATGCTCAATTTCCCCTTTTAATTCATTCCGAATTAAGTTTTTCTGTTGATAGCATTCTTGTCGGGTTTCTATTATTTTGGCATCCATTTCATCCATTAATTCCGTTTTTAGTAGTTCTCTAGTCTGAACGGTTTCTTTTTTTAAATTTTCTGTTTCACCTGCTAACCTATTCTCTAAAGATTTTAAGTTTATTTCATTTTCGTTTTTAAGATTATTTATCTCATTCATAAATTCTTTTCTCACGTTTGATACATCTACTCGAGTTTGTTCGATATCTATTTTCAATGATTCAATACTATTTCTAACTTCTTGTTTAAATTCATCTAGTTTGTTAGTCTTTTCTTCGAGTTTAGTTTGTTATTATTTTCTTCTAGTTTGGCTTCCAATTTAGTATTTCCTGCTTTTATTAAGTTCATTATAGCTTCCAGCATGTTTTGATCTTTTTCGATAGGACTACTGACCTCTTTTTGTCCTTTTAAATCGTTTAAATTATCTATTATTCTGGTAGAAGTACCTCGCGGTTGTTCAAAACCCAAAAAGCTCAAATTTGCTATCTCAGTAGATAACGGTATTCCCGAATCCTCTAATTGAATTATATGTCTAGCCTGATCTTTATATATGATATTATTGGTCTGTGTTCCCTCTAACGGTTCACTTTCAATAGATAGATTTTCAAGATCCAAATTATCACTTTTCTGTTCTACATCACTAATCCTATCCTCAAAACTTTTGCTATTAGTATTAATATCCATTTTTATAATCTATGTTAATTAAAAAATTTTTTTTTTTAAATGAATAACCTAAATAAATATTTTAAATGTTTAAATTTAAAAAAATGTTTAAGCCGTGCCCTTTCACGTTGGGCGCCAATTTATATAATGAAAGGTTTATTATTTTCATTAATATTTAAATTTAAACTATGTACCGGCTACTTCTCCGGGTCTTATATTGCACGGCAAGCATTTTTGTTTCCACCATCTCTGCTATAAGAGCTAATTTATCTATTTAATCCGAGATATAGCACATTTAGGCTTGCTAATTAAAGAACCACTTACGCTCTCGTTGCATCTTGGGAGTCGACTCCTCATTCCAGTCCTCGGAGATTGCCCTTTGGACTCATAGGGGTCCGCTCTTTTCCCTTGACAGGTGCTGCTACCTCGTTTCAAGCCTACTACTAGTCACTCGGATCTCATAGATATAGAGACAACGGGGTGGCTCTCAGGCTCGACCGTTACAATATATATATATATAAAAATTTTAAACGGACCTCATTTTCGTCATCTCCTAGGTAGGATCGATGGACATTTGAAGAAAAATTCCAAAAATCGCATCATGAGTACAACCTCAATAGCTGATTTCCCTTAAGGGAAATCTGCTAATAGAAGTACTTAAAAGAATAGATAAAAAAAAAAAAAAAGCTCCGTTTATTATAAGTTATTTATTAGAATCTGCATTATACATGAATGGATGGCCGTAGAGATTCTGTAGGTACATTAGGATATAAAGCTGCAGACGCTATTCCACAGTAATTACCTTCATCCCTGGGCACGCGGAAATATCCATTTCTGCCAAAGTTGGTTCCCCAGGATCCCTTCACAATCCAGCACTTGCCCTTTTTAGTTTTAGTTTTGTATCCCACGACCAGGGCTGCGTGGTTTAACGGCTCCCGGTCGCAGGGTGTTTGGTCAAAAATACCTAGAAAATGGTGAATATATATTTGATGAGCCCAAGCATATTATAAATACCTAGAAAATGATGAGTGTATATTTGATGAGCCCAAGCATATTATAAATACCTAGAAAATGATGAGCGTATATTTGATGTGCCCAAGCATATTATAAATACCTAGAGTATGATGAATGTATATTTGATGTGCCCAAACATATTATGAATGCCTAGAAAATGATAAGTGTATATTTGATGTGCCCAAGCATATTATAAATACCTAGAATATGATGAGTGTATATTTGATGTGCCCAAGCATATTATAACTACCTAGAGTATGATGAATGTATATTTGATGTGCCCAAACATATTATGAATGCCTAGAAAATGGTGAATATATATTTGATGTGCCCAAGCATATTATAAATACCTAGAAAATGGTGAATATATATTTGATGTGCCCAAGCATATTATAAATACCTAGAAAATGGTGAATATATATTTGATGTGCCCAAGCATATTATAAATACCTAGAAAATGGTGAATATATATTTGATGTGCCCAAGCATATTATAAATACCTAGAAAATGGTGAATATATATTTGATGTGCCCAAGCATATTACAAATACCTAGAAAATGGTGAATGTATATTTGATGTGCCCAAACATATTATAAATACCTAGAAAATGGTGAATATATATTTGATGTGCCCAAGCATATTATAAATACCTAGCCTATGCGGAACTTATATTTGATGTGCCCAAACATATTATAAATACCTAGAATATGATGAATGTATATTTGAAGTGCCCGAACATATTATAAATACCTAGAAAATGATGAGTGTATATTTGATGTGCCCGAACATATTATAAATACCTAGAAAATGATGAGTGTATATTCGATCTGCCCAACCATAATATATATACCTCTAAAATGTTGTTTTTATATTTGATGTGCCCAAGCATATTATAAATACCTAGAAAATGGTGAATATATATTTGATGTGCCCAAGCATATTATAAATACCTAGAAAATGGTGAATATATATTTGATGTGCCCAAGCATATTATAAATACCTAGAAAATGGTGAATATATATTTGATGTGCCCAAACATATTATAAATACCTAGAAAATGGTGAATATATATTTGATGTGCCCAAGCATATTATAAATACCTAGAAAATGGTGAATATATATTTGATGTGCCCAAACATATTATAAATACCTAGAAAATGGTGAATATATATTTGATGTGCCCAAGCATATTATAAATACCTAGAGTATGATGAATGTATATTTGATATGCCCAAACATATTATAAATACCTAGAAAATGGTGAATATATATTTGATGTGCCCAAGCATATTATAAATACCTAGAGTATGATGAATGTATATTTGATGGGCCCAAACATATTATGAATGCCTAGAAAATGGTGAATATATATTTGATGTGCCCAAGCATATTATAAATACCTAGAAAATTGTGAATATATATTTGATGTGCCCAAGCATATTATAAATACCTAGAAAATGGTGAATATATATTTGATGTGCCCAAGCATATTATAAATACCTAGAAAATGGTGAGTATATATTTATGTGCCCAAGCATATTATAAATACCTAGAAAATGGTGAGTATATATATTTGATGTGCCCAAGCATATTATAAATACCTAGAAAATGGTGAATATATATTTGATGTGCCCAAGCATATTATAAATACCTAGAAAATGGTGAATATATATTTGATGTGCCCAAGCATATTATAAATACCTAGAAAATGGTGAATATATATTTGATGTGCCCAAGCATATTATAAATACCTAGAAAATGGTGAATGTATATTTGATGTGCCCAAACATATTATAAATACCTAGAAAATGGTGAATATATATTTGATGTGCCCAAGCATATTATAAATACCTAGAAAATGGTGAATATATATTTGATGTGCCCAAGCATATTATAAATACCTAGAAAATGGTGAATATATATTTGATGTGACCAAACATATTATAAATACCTAGAAAATGGTGAATATATATTTGATGTGCCCAAGCATATTATAAATACCTAGAAAATGGTGAGTATATATTTATGTGCCCAAGCATATTATAAATACCTAGAAAATGGTAAATGTATATTTGATGTGCCTAAGCATATTATAAATACCTAGAAAATGGTTAATATATATTTGATGTGCCCAAGCATATTATAAATACCTAGAAAATGGTGAATATATATTTGATGTGCCCAAGCATATTATAAATACCTAGAAAATGGTGAATGTATATTTGATGGGCCCAAGCATATTATAAATACCTAGAAAATGCTGTAAAACAAATTTTGCACATAACATAATGCGCCAATGGAGTCTTTAAATGCACCAATTGCAATTCTTAGTCCTGTGCGGTGTATTGGGTCCAGAAGTTTTAGAGTTGTCGGACTGGCAGATGAATATGCTATACATCCATAATCCAGAATAGACCTGGTAAAAGCATGCTATAACGTAAGCATCATTGATCTGTCAGCACCCCATTGCGTGTTATCATTAATCCTTAATAAGTTCGCTTGATCGTTACCAATCTCCCTATTTAAGCGTTTTACGTTAAAGGTCGGATCATGGTCTGCAACGGCTGGAAGCGGATCATTAGGAGGTGGTGGGGGGTTCAGAGGGGAGGATTTTCAAAAATTCCAAATATCTCCGTTAGTTTGAGTCGGGACGAAATTTTGTATGGAACCAATCTTTTTGAAAATTAAAAGATCTATAAACGTTGTTATGTACTTATTTTCACTGTCTTTATTATTAACCGAGATATCGGCGTTTTTTAGATTTCGGCCTTCAGTAAACCCCCACATCCGTTCGAACCAAAAAAATGTAGTGTAGCTTATAACCGTGGAAGAAAAAATGATAATTAAAATAACGAGTTTTGTTCAGTTCGGTTCAATCGTTGGTGCCCAATAAAATTGATTGCCCCAGTTTACTTTTTTAGTGTATATCTCGTTTATACTTTATTATACGACAAAAGTGAATATGACAAAAGTTACTCCAAATAACAACTCTAATCATGTGCATATTTGCCGAAAAACCAATAGGAAACGAAATACGGCTATTTTTAATTTCAGGCCACCCTCACGACCCCCACTCCTGCTCCAACTGCCGGGCCGATCTGCGGCGCTAAACCATCCGGGGCGTCACCCGAACGCGTATTTAAAAATTCAATCAAATCGGTTTATCAGTCTAGGAGGAGTTTAGTGACATACACACGTCCGCTAGAATTATATATATATATATATATATATATATATATATATATATATTGAACGGACCTCATCATCATCTGGGTAGGATCGATGGACACTTGAAGAAATATTTCGAAATCGCGTCATGAGATCCGTTATCAATAGCTGATTTCCGTTAAGGGAAATATTGAATAATATCACAGGTATCACTGGTTATATAATTACCATCTTGATAGAATTGAATCTTGTACACATTCTTCAGGTTCATATGAACAGCTACTGGGCCGATTGTAGCAACAGCTTCCATCAGTATTGTTTCATTTCCTTTCTGTAGCAAGGTGTAATTCTGCACTCTTGCCCCCACTGCAGACACGTTGAAGTGGCATTTACCATCCTATACGAGAAAATAAATGTCTGTGTTATTTTTAGCAGAGTTCGTTTAAAGGAAATCAGCAATTGAGGTTTCACTCATGACAAGATTTTCGAAAAAGTTCCTCAAATATTCTATATAGAGAAAATATACATGACTATATTTATAGGTTATTTTTAATAAGACCGGTTATGTCCTATGTTTTGATCCGACTTATAATAGCAGAGATATTCCAAACTTGGTCTTTGTGTTTACATTAAACGATTAAATATCGAGTTTGGTAACGATCAAACAAAATTTGCGACAGCTGTAGTACTAATGTTCAATTATATTATACATCATATATTTTATATTATATTATATATATATATATATATATATATATATATATATATACACACACACAGTGAGAGAGAGAGAGAGAGAGTTTTAAACGGACCTCATTTTCTTCATCTCCCGGGTAAATGATGGTCATTTAAAGAATATTGTTTGAAAATCACGTCATAGTAGCAGTGGTAAGAGCTGATTACCCTAAGGGAAATCTGCTAATATTGAATTTGGTAGCTATCCATCGAAATCTCTGGAAAATTCGGTATCTATAGGAAGGCCTCATCTACCGACATTCAAATCGTCCCTAGTACCGCTAAAACTGACAAAAGTGTCATCAACATACCGGTCCCACCAATCAAGGCACTTATAGAATGAGAGGCTCACGAATTTTAAACCCAATTACACCGTGGCTAACAGAGAAGAGTTTATATCAAAATTAAGCGCCTCTAAATTCGGGGAGAACTGTATTTTAGCTTCGTTTGACATAATTAACATGTTCGGAAATGTTCCCCCCACACGTCATTTGGGTTTTTGAAAACTTTTTCGAGACCAAAAAAATTTTAATCCGGTGGTGGCAAAAGAGTTTATAAACTTATTGTCGGCTTTCTGAAACAGAATTATTTTAAGTTTGGCGGGAAATGCTTTAGGATGGACCGGGGATTGATCATGGGCTCTGCTATTAGCCCACTTGCCGCCGACATGTTTATGAATTTCTTTGAGGAGAAATTCATTTTATCGGCACGCAACCCATTCTATAAGTGCATTGATTTTTGGGCCCGGTATGTTGATGACACTTTTGTCAGTTTTAGCGGTACTAGGGACGATTTGAATGGGTTGCTTTCCTACCTAAATAGCTGTCATGAGACAATTAAGTTCACCTTGGAGAACGAAAAAGCTAAGAAGCTATGCTACCTAGATCTGGAGATAGAGAGAGATGGAGGGGGTCATAAATTCGGTATCTATAGGAAGGCCTCATCCACCGACTTATTGATACCTGCCGATTCTTTTCATCACCCAAGATACAAGATGGCGGGATTGCTTTATTTAGTGGAGAGGCTGATTAGTACCCCACTAACACAAGAAAATTACGCCAAGGAAGTGGTCTGCATTAAGCATATTGGTAAAGCAAACGGGTACGAGGAACAGTTGGTGGACAGGCTTATCCAACGCCGATTGAAGAGGAAGTTAGCCAAGGAGCTGGAGGATGCCACGGTTGAAGAGCGGGCCAAAAAGAAGGAAAATAAGTCGTTCCCAGTCTCCATTCCGTACTAGGGCCCTGTTTCAGAAAAGATAGGATCCAGGTTGAAGAAAATTGGATTGGCTACTGCCTACAGGAGCAAGCGGTCCCTGAAAAACTGTTTGCCCCGTGTTAAGGACTATGTGGACCCCCTGGATAGATCTGGCGTGTATAGGATCTCGTGCACGGGATGCGATGCCTCTTATGTGGGGCAAAGTGGTAGAAAGATAAGGACGCGTCTTAAGGAGCACATCACTCGCGACACTGAGTTTTCCGCACACGCCAGGAAAGAGGGTCATGACATGCCCAGCATAAAGTATCAATTGCTGTATGAGGAGAAGAAGGGCAAAAGATTAAATACGGCTGAGGGGCTGCATATAAGGCTGGACAGACAGGCGAATGGAGATAGGAATATTAATAAGAAGGAGGAGGCGGTAAGGCTGCGACATGTCGGTGACGGGGCCCTGTCTTCTCTACGGGGACAGAGGTTCAGTCGCCCGGCGGTCGTGGTCCAGGCAACGCAGCTTTAATCAGGTACTCTTCTCTCTATTATTAGTAAGGGGTTTTTGCTTATTTTTTAGATGTTTCTTACAGTTCCTCTGGGTAGTTTTTTCAGAGGTTCTCACCCACTGTGATATGTTTTCCATATAAATCTGAAATTTAGGTAGTTTTTAGTTTTTAATTTTATTTATAGTTTTTGACATATGCTTACCGTTGTTTGTTTTTATTATTTGACTTGTTATTAAATTTTTTGATTGTTTTGGCTTTAATTTATAGTAGTTGACTAGGATTAGATTTTATGTTTTTATTAGTTGACTAGTTTTAAGAATTAACATTGTTTTTACTATTTATATTGTGTTTATTTGTTTTTTGTTTTTCATGACTGTTGTCTATTTTGCTTTTTGGCCATGCTGGGAATGTTAAATTAACTCGAGGTTTGTGTTTGTCAGCAGGCACTGAGGATGGAGCATTGACTCCGAAAGTGCACTCTGCATTATATTAAAAAACTGTAGAGGACTTGGCCTTCTTATTGATCCTGTATCAATCGAAACTTACGACGGCTAGAGTGATAACATGCAAATATTACATGTATAGTACTCAACGGAACTCATTTTCATCATTTCTTGAATAGGATCGGTGGACATTAAAAGAACTTTTTCAAAAATCTGTTCATAATCCCAGCAACAATCGCTGTAAAGGGAGACTTTATAGAATATTAAATTTATTTATAGTAAAAATATAATAACTTGAATAACTTACTTTAGCTGTGTAGGGATATGATTGTCTTGTGTCTACTCCTCTATTTTGGATGATGTAATCGAAGGCATTAGTTACATTCCCATATGAACAGCCCATGTTCCCCTGAGGTCTGGAACAGTCAATAAGGTTCTGCTCACTCAGCTCGACTAATCTGCCATTTTTAATAAAGTTTATTCCTTCGAGAGATCCAACCTGGAAGAATGAGAGGAAGCGAGAATGTTAACTGAAATGCTTTACAAAAAGTGAATCAAGATAGCGAAATTGTTAATACTGTGTATTCGTTGACGACCTTCTTGTTTATGGTGTCTCAACGTTGATAGATATACTAATAGCATGCATCCCAGACACAGTGGACAAGCCGGATTAAGCTCAAACCCACAATCAAGTGGACAAGACGGATTAAGCTCCAACCCACAATCAAGTGGACAAGCCGGATTACGCTCCAACCCACAATCAAGTGGACAAGTCGGATTAAGCTCAAACCCACAATCAAGTGGACAGGACGGATTAAGCTCCAACCCAAAATCAAGTGGACAAAACGGATTAAGCTCCAACCCACAATCAAGTGGGCAAGATTGATTAAGCTCCAACCCACAATCAAGTGGACAAGCCGGATTAAGCTCCAACCCACAATCAATTGGACAAGCCGGATTAAGCTCCAACCCACAATCAATTGGACAAGCCGGATTAAGCTCCAACCCACAATCAAGTGGACAAGCCGGATTAAGCTCCAACCCACAATCAATTGGACAAGCCGGATTAAGCTCCAACCCACAATCAAGTGGACAAGCCGGATTAAGCTCCAACCCACAATCAAGTGGGCAAGATTGATTAAGCTCCAACCCACAATCAAGTGGGCAAGACGGATTAAGCTCCAACTCATAATCAAGTGGGCAAGACGGATTGCTCTCCAACCCACAATCAAGGAGACAAAGCCGGATTATGCTCCAACCCACAATCAAGTGGACAAAACGGATTAAGCTCCAACCCACAATCAAGTGGGCAAGACGGATTAAGCTCCAACCCACAATCAAGTGGGCAAGACGGATTAAGCTCCAACCCACAATCAATTGGACAAGCCGGATTAAGCTCCAACCCACAATCAAGTGGACACGCCGGATTAAGCTATAATATATATATATATATATATATATATATATATATATATATATATATATATATATATATATATATAATGCGGTCGCAATTTTTTTATCTTTACCAAGCTTGATATTTTATCGTTTAATGTATAAAGAAGTATCAACTTCGTTAATGACTAAAATCGGACAACAACAATGAATTGTTTGATCGTTACCAAACTGGACTATTTAAAACAGGTCGCGGCAACCTTTGGCGTGTTGCGGGCCAAACTTTGGCGTGCAAATAAATTAGCGGGCTGCTTTTAAAAGTAGTGCTTTTTGAAGTAGTGTTCATAAATTTTAACGATAGATATCAGACATAAAATTATATGACAATGTAATTATAATACAATTTATTAAAGGAACAAAATGAAATGAAAGGAATAGGTACAACTAGAGAAATAGGTATAATTAAATCGTAAACTTTGGAATTATTACATAAAACGGAAGTTAATTAGTGACACCGAAATCAATGAGACACTTGAGCTTGAATTTCGAAAAAATCCATTGGTTTGGACTAATTCCACTGATTCAAAGACGTAAAGAATTTTCCAAATTATCGTCAGTCTGCCTTGTACGATGTTTTGATTTATTAACATTCATCATTGAAAAGAACTATTGGCATTTATAAGTACTGCCCAACGCACAAATCTCTCCTAATCTTCCTCATTTGGAGTAAGAAGTGTAATATTTTTGTTTAATTGTGTTTTCAAAATGACTCGCCAGATCCAAACCTTACCGTGGGTTGCCGTGGTTGATTTAAATGTTCTATGTAAAAATAGTGTTCGTTATTGGCTGAAATCTGTCCAGTTGTTGGAGAGGAGATTAGAGGGAAAGAATTTAGAAAATTTTTAATATCTCAATTATTATGGGTCGGATCGGTCAATCCTATAGAGCCAATCTTGTTGCAAATTTAATTGTTTTATAAATGTAATTTCTATTTTTTCGGATTCCAGAATATTGACCGAAATGTTTGGATTTTTTTAGTTCTCGGCGTTCTGTGATCCCCACTCCTACTCGTATCATATTACTATAATCTATTATATCATGGCCCACATCCAGCGAGCGTTTTATCAGATTTCCCAGAGGGGAAATCAGCTATTCAGGTGATACTCATGACGCGTTTTCGAAAAATATCTTCACATTTCCATCGATCCTACCCAATCACCAAATGAGGTCCGTTCAAAATTATATATATATATATATATATATATATATATATATATATATATATATATATATATATATATAAAATTGTAACCTCTGTCTGTACATTGATTTTTTTCGCGAAATTTCACGATAACTTTTCGTTTCACATGTCATAGACACCATAACTGCATTTTGTTTCTTTGGTGTCTGTTTGTTTGTTTGTTTCTTTATTTGTTTGTTTGTTTGTTTGTTACCTTTTCACGCATAAATGGCTGAACCGAATTTTATGAAACTTGGTATGTATATTACTACTAGCCCAACTTAGACTTTAGGCTATATTAATATTCTCTCAGACGAACAGGAGTGGGGGTTATAAGGGAGGCCTGAAATTAAAAATAGCTATATTTCGTTTCCTATTGCTTTTTCAGCAAATATGCACATAACAAAAGTTGTTTATTTTGTTATTTAGAGTAATTTTTCTTATATACACTATCGTCGTATACCGAAGTATAAAGACGTTATACGCTAAAAATTATAGCGGGAGTCAACAATTTTATTTGGCACAAAAGACTCAACCGAACTAAATAAAACACTCGGTATTTGTATTAGCACTAACGCCTTCCTTATAATAAGCCATACTAACATTTCTAGAGACGGGCAGGAGTGGGGGTTATAAGGGAGGCCTGAAATTCAAAATAGTGATATTTCGTTTCCTATTGAGGTTTCGGCAATTATGCACATAACAAAAATTGTTTATTTTGTTATTTGGAGTAACTTTTGTTATATACACTTTCGTCGTATACCTAAGTATAAATGAGTTATACGTTAAAAACTACTAATTCAAATCTATGCAGAATGCACAGGAAATGGGAAATATGACAATATGGAGGACAGTGAAGTCTTTCATAAAAAAAATAATTGTATTATAAACAAATCCACAGAAAAGACGGGTATTTACTCTAAACACTGGGACGGGTAAATATCAAAACATTGAGCAAAGTAAAGCCTTGCCAAAAAAATACTATCGCCATTCGGCCTCAAATGAATTCCCAAGTGAAGCCGGGTATCTGAGCTAGTATATATATAAAATTGTAACCTCTGTCTGTACATTGATTTTTTTTCGCGAAATTTCACGATAACTTTTCGTTTTCACATGTCATAGACACCATATCTGCATTTTGTTTCTTTCGTGTATGTTTGTTTGTTTGTTTGTTTGTTACCTTTTCACGCATAAACGGCTGAACCGAATTTTATGAAACTTGGTATGTATATTACTACTAACCCAACTTAGACTTTAGGCTATATTAATTTTCTCTGAGACGAACAGGAGTGGGGGTTATAAGGGAAGCCCGAAATTAAAAATAGCGATATTTCGTTTTCTATTGGTTTTTCGGCAAATATGCACATAACAAAAGTTGTTTATTTTGTTATTTAGAGTAACTTTTGTTATATACACTTTTGTCGTATACCGAAGTTTAAATGTGTTATACGCTAAAAATTATAGCGGGAGTCAACAATATTATTTGCCAAAAAAGACTCAACCGAACTAAATAAAACTCGGTATGTGTATTAGCAGTGAGGCCTTCATTATAATAAGCCATACCAACATTTCTATGGACGGGCAGTAGTGGGGGTTATAAGGGAAGCCTGAAATTAAAAATAGCGATATTTCGTTTCCTATTGGTTTTTCCGCAATTGTAAACAGAACAAAAATGGTTTATTTTGTTATTTGGAGTAACTTTTGTTATATACACTTTTGTCGTATACCTAAGTATAAATGAGTTATACGTTAAAACTTTAGCGGGCACTAACGGCTGAACCGAACTTAACAAAACTCGGTATGTCAATTAGCATTAATTCTTCCATGATTATAAGTTATATTAAAATTTTTAGGTTCGAACGGAGAGGAGTTATAAGGGGGGCCTGAAATAAAAATTCACCATATTTACATGCATAAGAAACGGGAAATATAAAAATATCGAAGACTGTGAAGAATTATCGAACAAATAATTCTATGATTAGCAAATCACCGGCAACGACGGGTATCAATCCTAAACACTGGGACGGGTAAATGTCAAAATATTGTGCAATGTAAAGCCTGCTAAAAAATACCATCACCATTCAGCCTCAAATGAATTCCCGGGCGAAGCCGGGTATCTGAGCTATTATATATATATATATATATATATATATATATATAGTTACGTTTTTATTGCAAAACCAGTAATAAACGTTGTTAATAAGAGTTCTTTTGGATTGCAAAATTAAATACCACACAAGTTTCACAGTTTAACACTGTACAATTTATTTCACAACGCACAATACTCTTAACTCTTACTTGAATAACTATTACTACTCACAGTATTACACTGATAGTGTGACTGTTCTTCAGGTTATACAGTCCAATGATTCACTCACGGTCACTGTCCTTTACTTCGCGGCACTTGACTGTCTTAAACACGGCACTAAACTGTTGCTTACAGACACGGCACAACACTTTCTTCACGACACAACACTTTACCGCACCGCACTGCACTAAGTCGCACTGTAGGCGCTGAACATCCCTCGAAGACTGTCGATCAACCACTGAACTGAGGGGTACTGTGAGAGTCCCTTTTAAATGCATGTAGAAGTGTCTAGGCATAGAAGGTTCCAGTTCTTCCTGGAAGGTCCCTAATTAGATTTGCTCGTTCCACTAGTCTTTGTTCCTCCCATGAGGCTCTCTCTCTTTGTGTATTCACCCACTCATCCAATTCTCGCAACAATATATATATATAATTGCGCTGATGTTTTCGACCAGGTTGTATTTATATGTGGTGTGTTATTCTTTTCGGAGTTTTGGTCAATGTTGGTGAAATGAATCTTAGCTTATGCCGATATTTCGAGAATCTTTATTTTCTCTTCCTCAGGGCTGTAAAAATTACATGTACTACATTATAATATTGCACATTGGTGTTATACATTGTTATAAAAGGGTGTTTTTTCCTTATTATTACTTACCAAGACTAAATATATTTATAGACTATTATACATTCTTATTGCACTATGACTAGGGTTATAGTAACCTTCCTTGTTTTGTTTACATAGCAGGCTCACAGCCTTTTGTATGTTTGTAATGTAATTATCGGCATTTTGTAGCATTGTATGTTTGTATGTAATATCGGCATAAACTAAGATTCATTTCACCAACATTGACCAAAACTCCAAAAAGAACAACACACCATATATATATATATATATATATATATATATATATATATATATATATATATATATTTATATATAGATATATATATATATAGATATATATTTGTCTGTTAACGCTCTAATGGTCGTGATTTTTGTTTGATCGCTCCGAAACTCGATATTTAAACGTTTTATGTAAAAAGACAGATTAAGTTCGATAATGGCTAAAATCGGACTAGAGGGAGGGGGGTTTAGAGGGGGGAATTCAAAATATCTCCGTTATTATGCATCGGATCGAAAAATTGTATTGAACTAATCTTGTTGTAAATTAAATTTAATATAAATATTGTTGTTTACATTTATTCTCTATTCTTGAATATTAACCGAGATATTTGCATCTTGGTGAAGGAGTATGTTTGGATTAGTTCGGCCGTTTCCGTTAACTGCTCAGGTGGAAGTTTTAAGCTAACTGAAAGATTTCTCATTACTGTTTTGTATTTAATCACGGTAGTATTGTGTTACCAGTATAGAGATTTCTCTATTGTATAAATTCACATGGGATCTCTGCTTAGTTTACGCAGCCCCTGCGTGACGGAGTTTTGTTTAGTATTATTTACGTCCACTTTAAGCTACAATGGCTAATCGAGACGGGCTATCTACAGGTTACCATGGGGGGGGGGGGTGGGGGGGGGGGGGGGTGGGGGGGGGGGGGGGTGGGGGGGGGGGGGGGTGGGGGGGGGGGGGGGTGGGGGGGGGGGGGGGTGGGGGGGGGGGGGGGTGGGGGGGGGGGGGGGTGGGGGGGGGGGGGGGTGGGGGGGGGGGGGGGTGGGGGGGGGGGGGGGTGGGGGGGGGGGGGGGTGGGGGGGGGGGGGGGTGGGGGGGGGGGGGGGTGGGGGGGGGGGGGGGTGGGGGGGGGGGGGGGTGGGGGGGGGGGGGGGTGGGGGGGGGGGGGGGTGGGGGGGGGGGGGGGTGGGGTTGTGGGGGTGGTGTTCTGGGGGGTGGGGGGGTGGGGGACTGGGGGGTGGGGGGGGGGGGGGGTGGGGGGAGGGTGGGTGGGGGGGGGGGGCTGGGTGTGGGGGGGGCGTGGCGGGGCGGGAGGGGGGCGCGGGGGGGGGGCCGGCGGTGTGGGGCGGGGGGGGTGGGGGGGGGGGGGCGGGCATGGGGGCGCGGGGGGCGGGGGGGGGGGGGGGTGGGGGGGGGGGAGAGGGAGAAGAAAGGTGGAGAGAAGAGTGAGAGAGTGATGAGAGAGGAGAGAGAGAGAGAGGAGAAGTGAGAGAGAGAGAGGACGAGAGAGAGAGAGAGATGTAGAGTGAGAGAGAGAGAGAGAGAGGAGACGGAGAGGAGAGGAGAGAGACGAGAGAGAGAGAGAGATGAGGAGCGATTGAGTGGATGAGAGGAGAGGAGAGAGAGAGAGAGAGATTGTCATATTAACAATAAGCTGTTATATCATGAACCACTTCATTACAAGGTTAAATACCATATATTGTTTTCAACAAAGCTATATTGTACGAGGTGCAAACACATACGTTCTGTTGGCTTTTCTTTTGTTCTTGGATTACTAAAATCTTAGTGATTGATATAAAAATTATTCTGATTCATAACAAATTACTGCACTAGCTGTAGTAAATAGCTATAGCTGTAGTATAGTTTTCAATAAAATTAATATGTTGTATTCAGATATATTTCAGTAATTGTTCTTCTTTCCGGTCTAGAATAATTCTATCTATTCAGCGCTGCGATGTTGCCTGCCCTGTTTGTTTACAATTCATACACATTCCGTTGTAGATATTATTAATTTGTAAATTGACTGAATGGTGTCTTTTTACCGTTTGTATTGTATTTATTCGTTTATCATTAACGATTGTGTTACCAGTATGTAGATTTATGTGTTATAAAACTTCCCGTTGGGAAATCTGCTTAGTTTACGCAGCACCTGCGTGACGGACTTTTTAATACCGCTTTATCTGCAATCATTAAATTGCCAGAAAACGTGATGGATTATATTTATATTATATATAATATATTATATATATATATATATTATATTTATATATTATATATACAAAGAATCGAGAAAAAGAAAATGTGCTGAGAAAAAAAACTGAGAAATAATTCTCATTAGATACCCTAAAAATAAATGGTTGTTTAAAACAATAAAAGTTATACAATGGATTATCATAATCTGTGTTTGATTGATAGACTAGGATTGAAAACTTAATCCTGCATTGAGTAGTAATAAGATAATACTTCAATAACAATAAAATGAGCTTATGTGCCCTATTTATTCCCTTTATTTATTAATAAAATGCTATTTTAAATTTGCTTAAGAAAAAGTAAACTTGGTGAACTTTAGAGAGCTCGGATATCTTTAGCAGTCATTACCAGCCTTCTCCACCTCTGTCTATCCTAGGCGATGACCAGGACTATACGGCTGCCCCCCCCCCTGTCTTAAGTTCTTGGAATAGTAAAATTTGTGTGATATATTGTGTATAATTTTGATCGGACCTCATTTTCGTCATCTCCTGGGTAGGATCGATGGACATTTGAGGGAATGTTTCAAAAATCACTTCATGAGTACAACCTCTCTTAGGAGAAATCTTCTAAAATGTACTAAGCATAATAACAAATTATCTCTGAATGTAAAAATAAAATAAATAAATAAATTAGTTAAGCTTTTTATCATGAACCAGTAGATACAACCCTGAGAGATGACAAAGAAATTCTATATATTTTTAAAATACATCTAAAGAAAGAAAAAAATAAGTTTGCTGTAAGAAGGATCCAAGTTGCTATTTGAGAAAACCCATTACAATATTACAGTTAGTCGAGGCAGGAAAAGAGCAACAATTGTCCTTTGTTGAACCTCTCTGCTTTTCCCGGAACCCTTTCTTCTACTCCTTATTCTTTTAGGTTCTTTCTCGGAGTAGCATTTGAACCTTCCCTGACGAAGCTACTACTTATTTTACAAACGTCCGTCACGCAGGGGGCTGCCTGCGTAGGACTAAGCAGATTTTCCCTTCGTTGAAGTTTTACAATAGAGAAATCTGCCTAATTAATAAACAGGTAGTAGTAAGGTATCTCTAGACCTATAAACGAGGGACGAATTAGTTATCGGAGGAAAACGGCCGCCGCCCGCATAGCTTCTCGGCGGATTACTCCCAAACATAGCCGACCGCCCCACCACTCGTAATACAAATGCAAATATCTCGGTTAATATTCAAGCTAGAGAATAAATGTATATAACAATATTTATAGTAAATTTAATTTGCAATATGATTGATTCTATACACTTTTTCGATCTGACGTGTGTGATTGAGATAAAAATTATTTTGATTCATTAATTACACAAATATATTATATATGTACAAAAATTTCTTCCGGGATGGGACACGTGTCTTAATTTTCATCGTTGCCGAGCATTCGCACATCGTATTGATGGCTTCTTCAGGGCTGAGTAGAGAATGAGAGCATTTTTTTTTTTTTTTTTCTTTTTTTTTTTCTGAGTCCCAGCGAAAACAATGCAAAACTAACAAAAAAGAAATTAAAAGGAAAAGATAGACGGCAGGTGTAGGTAACACCTAGGCTATGCCGTGAGTTCCCTTGTGTCTATATACCAAGGGTATCATTATAAGGGGTGGTTGTGAAATGAATTGGGTTTAATCTTAAGATAGTTGAAGTGGGTAGGGTAGCTGGTTACCCTCTGGATTGATGAAGGAGATGAAAGAAGAAGAAAGATCAAAGAGATAGTACAAGAGAAGGTGAGAAAACGAAGGAAAAGGGTGTCAGCCCGTGACTGACGATTAGATCATTTATTTCATTTATAATTCATTTTTCATTGTTGATTTTATTTCATTGTTGTTGTTGTTGAGGTGTGAAGGGATTTAGGAAGGGTGGAAGGTAGGGGTGACAGGGCCTAGACTGTGACATCAATTAGCGGGACACCTCGGCCACGGGTGCCCTGCCAGTTCTCAGGTAGTGGTGGTGGGGTGAGGGAGGAACATAAAGGATGGGGAAGGTACTGCAGTGAGTCGAAGAACTTGACGTGCCTCTTTTAATGGTCTCGGCGATGGTGTCCAGCTCCAGGGCCTCTCTTATTTCGGGGTGTTTCTTCTTCGCCAGCGACGTGTGCCTGACAATCTTCCGGACGATGCCGTTCTGGAAGGATTGTAGGTTCTGGAGGGAGGTTTTGGTAAGATACCGGAGGAGTGGGGAACCGTAGAGGAGTGCGGGTTGCAATACTCCTCTATATATGAGTAGTTTTAGCCTGAGGCTGAGGACGGGGGAGATGAGGAGGTGGCGAAGAGAGGTGAACCTCATTCGTGTAGCTCGGAGTTTACAGGCAACGTGAGTGGAGAATCGCATGTGGCGGCTAACGTGGATTCCTAAGTATGTGATGGTGCTCGCCACGGGGATAGTTGCGCTGTCGAGGGGGAAGGACTTGGGGAGTCGGCCTCGCCGTGACTTTTTAGAGAAGGAGAATATCAAACCGTCCGTCTTTGAGGGGTTGACATGGATGTTGATGTCTCTGAGGCGGTTTGATATTTCCTGGCAAGCCTTGGACGCTAGGGTGAGGGCACGGGTGGGGTTCATAAGACGTGCTACGAATGGCCAGAGCATCTGCATAGGCGGTGATTTCCGTATGGAGATGATACCTATGACTCACGATCTCGGCTGTTGTAAATGGAGAATAGGTAAGGGGCTAATACGGAGCCCTGAGGGACTCCGCAGGGTAGAGGATGGGAGCGAGACAGGCTTTCACCTACTCGGGTTTTGAAAGGATCTACAGGAGAGGTAAGAGGAGATGATAGAGTACAGCTGCTCGGGGCAGTCGTACTGGTGGAGTTTTGTGAGGAGGATGCTGTGATCAACTGAGTCAAAGGCCTTCGTGCAGTCTATGGAGATGAGGGCTGTAGCATGGTTACGTCGGAGGGCGGCAGTGGCTTTGGATTGCAGGCGGGCAAGGGGGAGGAGAGTGCACAGGCCGGGGCGGAAAACAGTTTGTTACGGGGGGATGATATTTTCCTTCTCTCAGAAATGTGTAAGGTAGCCGAGAATCACCTTCTCCAATACGTTAGAGATGTGTGAGAGAAGGGAGATGGGTCTATAGTGCTTGGGGGGGGGGGTGACATTTTAGTGGGTTTAAGCAGGGGGACTACTACCGCGTGCTTCCACTGGGATGGGAAATATCTGAGACGGATGCAGGAGTTTAGGAGGTGGGTGAGGTAAGCCAAGGACTTACGTGGTAAATGGCGCAGTAGTACATATTGTATACCGTCCAGACCAGGGGCTTTACCGCCCTTGGTGCGTCTGAGTATGGCAGAGAGCATCTTCGGTGAGACATACATGAAATTTCTTTCACGGTCCATCGAATGAGCTTCTACGCTGGTTGTGGCCCGAGACCGTGAGTCTGTCGCCATATAGGTCGCCAGCTCATAGGCCTGGTCCTGGGGGTCCATCAAATGTCTGTCAGCCTGCAATAGAACAGTTCGCCTTTTGGTGACCCTGGTTCTTACAAGCATCCAGAATTTGCGGTGATCCCCGTGGGTTAAGCGTAGGGTTTCGTGCCATACTGACGTTTTCCACTGCCTCATGAGGGAGCGGATTTGGGTAGTGAGAGAGTTAAGGATGGGTCTCAGCGCCTGGTTCCGAGTTCTGAACCCGGTGTTGCGCGAGTGTTTTTGATGGTGTTGCGCTGGCGGATGAGGGCGAGGATATGTGGAGGGGGAACTTTTAGGGAGGGTGGTTTGGGAGCAAATTTGGGAATGGACTTATCCGCGGCCTGGATGATGATCTCAGAAAACTCCTGAATGCAGAAGTCGAGGTGGGAGGTGTCAGCTATGTGCGCGAACACCGGTGTGGACTCATACATGAGCACAGTTCCCAGTCAGCCTCGTGATATGAGTAATTGGTCTTTTTGGGCACAGGAGGGCGACCGAGCAGCTCATAAAGAACTGGCCGGTGGTCCGACGTGATGAAGTCCAAAGCGGTACATTTCGTCACGACGTGGGGGATTCGGGTAAGCAATAAGTCAATAGTTGACACTCTAGTGGGGGTGGCTCTATAGGTGTGGGCGTTAGGGTGCACGACGGTGAAGGCTGTCCTCGTTATCGCCGTGCCGGAGTGGGTGGCATGAGAGTTATTCCAGGATTGATGTCTGGCATTCATGTCCCCTATGAGCAAATGATTCCTGCTAGCTTGTGCTATTCTAAGCAGGCGTTGGAAATCTCTGATCAGGCCAGTGGGCCGTCGGTATAGGCCGGTGAGGGGATAGGTTACATTACCTAGCTTAACCAGTAACGAGACGAGGTGATATTTTTTGGCAATTGGTTCTATGACTGGGTCAACCCTTTTATAGGGTGTCCCGTGTTTAATGAGGATTGCTACTCCTCCATTTTTATCATTGATGACATCGTCTCGCACTGTGCTATAGCCGGTGATGTAAAAACTATCCCAGGGTTTGAGGTGTGTATCGCACAACACCACAATTGTTGGGTGATGCAAAGACAAAAGAGCTTCAAGCTCGGACTTGTGAAGGAGAGCTCCATTAATGTTGAAATTTAAAATGGAGTAGGGCTGGATCATTTTTGGACAACTGCCTTCAGGAGTTCCATTAGTCCTGTTATCATGTTCATCACTTTTTCGAACATGTTCTTGATATCTATCATCCAGGCGGGAGGGGCGTTGGGGTCTTGGGTGTGTTGTGGGGGGTAGGAGGGATGTGGAGCAGCGGTGGGGTAGGTAGCTGAAGGCTGTGGGTGATGGTTGGGCGGTGGGTTGGCATGGCGGGGCTGGGCGGCTTGTTGCCTGGCCGTCCAGGCATTAGTGGTTGGGGGGGGGGAGCAGGTATGAATTGGGGTTGGGTAGCCCGGGCTTTCCTTTGCTCAATCTGTTGTAGGAGCCCCTGCCTATAGGGGCACTCTCTGCACGAGGCTGGGTGGGTACCTTCACAGTTTGCGCAGAGGAGGTTATTAACCTCCCTGTCGCAGAATTGTACGGCATGGTCGCCAGCGCACCTAACGCATCTAAAGGGGAGATGACAGTAACGTTTGGTGTGGCCATGTCTTTGACAGGCGTGGCACTGAGGGATGGTTTTCGAGGGATTATAGACTTTCGTCCTTACTATGATGTGATCAATGGCCGTTAAGTTGTTGATATGGTTTGTGGGGTCGTACGAGGGGGAGAAGGTGGCGAGGACCGGTTCTATTTCGGTTTTGTGGCCTGCCTCATCGCTACGAGTGAGGCGACGGACGTCAATAAGGTCCTTATGGGTGAGGGCGGTTTTAATGCTGTCTATTGCGTGGCTGAGGTCTAGTCCTAGTATAAGGAACTTTTTATTTCTTGGTGCGCCACGCGGGGCGAAGGTGTAAAAGTGAACCCTACTTTCAGGCCGCCTGAGTATGTCTAGGATCTCTGTGTAGGCAGGGGCGTTCGGGGCTTGGACTCTTATTTCGGAGGCGGTGCTGCGGATGGTAAATTGATGTTTCGTAAGGGCGCGAAGGTGTAGGGGTCGTGCTCCTCACGCGGGATTATTATTGGTGGGGGGAGGGTGTTGGTGGTAAGGGGCTTTTTATGGGCTGGTTGTTGGGCGTTTTGGAGGGGGGCAAAAGAGTTTTTGGTAGTGACCGGGGCTGCTATGGAGCTGGTAGGGGGGGGGGGCTGTACGCCTGGCCCTGCTCTTAGGGACATCTATGAAGCCTTCCTGATCTGGGAGGGCTCTCTTCCAGGGGAAGGCGAGGGGGACAACCGAGTTGTCGTTCACGCCTTCCGCCGGAGGAGGTTCCTGGTGGAATGAGAGCATCTTGTAATCCAGTTGATTTTATACCTGCCGTGGTCGGAGCCTGCCTTCCCATTGGTTGATTCTGTCTCCCGGCGCTGGGTCTCCGGTGGTGCTTGGGCTTCGTGGTTGCTCACTGTTGGTGGGTGTCGGGCACCACCGGAGACCCAGCGCCGGGAGACAGAATCAACCAATGGGAAGGCAGGCTCCGACCATGGCAGGTATAAAATCAACTGAAATACAAGATGCTCTCATTCTCTACTCAGCCCTGAAGAAGCCATCACATGATGTGCGAAAGCTCAGCAACGATGAAAATTAAGACACGGTCCAACCCGGAAGAAGTTTTTGTACATACATTTGACGACCGTGGAAGCCTACGTGTACACAAATATATATACACATTTATTCCCTACCTTGAAACTTAACCAATATATTTTCATTTTTTAGCCTTCAGCAAACCCCCACTTCTACTCATATCACAAACAATACTGTTATATAATAGACCAAATTATACCATATATTGTTTTCAAAAGACCTTTATTAAGCGGGATACATGCAAATATGTTCTGTTGAACCCCGCCCCCCCCATCTAAAGTTTTTGAACTACTAAAATTTGAGTGATTGGGATAACCATTATTCTGATTCATTATAAATTCCAGTAATGTATATATTTCATATAGTTTCCCATAAAATTAGTATGTTATATTATGATATATTTCAGTAATTTTTTTTTTATTTCTGGTGAAGAATATTACCATCTGTTCAGATCTGAGAGGTTGGCAGACCTGTTTGTTTACAACTCAGACGCTTTCCGTTGGGTGGTTATTACATTTTATGAATGATTTCTCATTACCGTTTGTATTTACTCATGTAATATTCACGTTGGTGTTAACAGTATATAGATTTCTCTATTGCAAAACTTCACGTGGGAAATCTGCTTAGTTTCCGCAGCCCCTGCGTGACGGACTTCTATGTCCATTGACCGTGTAGACTTACCAATAACTGAACAATCAATTGCTGCGTTTTAGCATGCATACGAATTTCTCTAACAGTGTAGTAAATGTGAGGGATAAATAAGGAAAATAAATTTTGTTTTTATTCTACTATAATTCCAATTGATGATCATAGCGTAGGATAGTAAGCATAGGAAGCTATTCCACAGTTGTCACCCCTGTTCCTGGCCATCCTGACATAGCCATCCTCGCCCCAGGATGTACCCCATGAGTTCTTGACCAGCCAGTAGTCTTCCCCTTCAGGAGTAGTACCGTAGCCTACCACCACCATAGCGTGGTCGATGAACTTATGGTCACATTTAGAGCTGTAGTGGACACCTGTAACCAATCATTTGCTGTTAGTCAATGCGCAACAGCAGATTCCCCACGTAATCTTATGACACATGTGATCTCAACTCACCTATTATTCTCTATTTCTACGTATAAAAACCAATGAGTAGAAGGGTGGGGGTGGAGTTACTGAATGCAGAAACAAGAAAGTACTTATATCTCGTTCCTACGTTTTGCCCCGGTGGCTTCATGGCTTGGTGCTAGGAAACCCCATTCCGGTGGAGCTCCGCCGGATGGATATAAGTATAAGGGCTTCTGTGCGTAAGTGGGTGCATCTCCCTCATACATCTTGCAATGCATTTATTCATGATTCTAGACGGTGGACTGAGGATCACTTGCTAGGCTCAAGCCATTCCATTCTTTAGAGCAAGGAGGCTACAGAAATTGCAGAATGATTTGGATAGCCGAGGAGCATTGCTTGGGGTGAGGCGTGGTTTGGGTGGTGGGCTGCTGCCTCCGGATAATGTAGTAAGCGTGCGTGAGCTTTGTATGAGTGAATTGTATGCGAGTGTAGACTGCAAGGACATGAGTGAATGTGATAAGGATCCAGCTTCTACAGCACGGTCACATTCAAGAGCAGAAGAGTTGACTGGAAGGCATTTTGTGGCCTTTATTAAGATTGTAGGAGGGGCTATTTCTACCTGGATGAGGATATCTCGGGGTAAGCTGGATAGGATTAGGATTGCCATGATCCGATCTGGCTGTGGATGTATTGGAAACGGCTGCTCATGTTTTAGACAATTGTATTGCTACCAAGCAACTTCGAATCCGCCGGCATAATGAAAGATGTGAATTTGTAAGGCAGGGCTTTATAATGCGAGGATGGAGTACCTGATACGAGAATTTATTCGTAACCTCTGTTGGATCCTTTGAACCAGACGTAGTTGTTAAGTGGAGGACAAGTGTGGCAGTTATTGATGTTCGTATCGTTACTGCAGCGGGACCATTGGAGGACATCTTTCAGAGGAAGAAAGACAAAGACGACAGGTTGGAGCTGAAGAGGGCGGTTGCCCAGCTCGCCGGAGGATGGACGACTGGGTGGAAGCCAAGGCGTTGGCTGAGGCTGGAATAGGGAATTCACTTGGCGAACCTTTTCCAAGGCCAGGAAGTGTGGCGGGATTTGTGTTACTTTATATTTTAGTGGAGTGTATTATTTTGTTATGTATTATGTTTATGTTTTTCTTTTTTGGCATGTAGACGGGCAGAACTCGTTCTCAGGTTGCTTGTACCTTTCTTAATGATGCCCCATTGGGACAATGTTTTGGTTAGGGAGCCCCAGTTCTTGTATGGAGTTATGTGCACCTCAAACTATTAATTTTGTAGTTTGTTTTGTTTATTATGTATGTTATGTATTTCTTTTAAAAGTTGTATCAAAACCCTAATAAACATTTAATGGTTTTTAGTACTTGAGTTCGAAAAAAATCATATTACAATTATAGAGCATCAATAAAAAATTAAATTAAATTATACATTAACGTCCACTTTTTGCAACTGAGGCCAATTAGGACCGGTTATCTGCAGGTTACCATCCAGACTGGGACTATGGATTTTATTTAATGAATTTCGTCACTAAATAAATTCCTAATGCTCAGGTGGGAATCGAGCACGCCACTATAGGTTTACCATGGAGATTAAGGCTACAGCTTTAACTCACATGGCTAACCTGAGCCCCTTTAAGCATATAGAACACGTTAAAAACTAAATGCCAATATTTAAAAATTTACTTTTATTTATTTATTAACATTAAATAAACGATCATAAATAAATGCAATCAAAAAATAAAAAACTCTCCGCCCCCCCCCCCCCAAAAAATAGTCAATCCGGCAAAATTTGATCTCGAGATTTCCGGTTACAAAAAAAGAAGCCCTACAAACTGACCCATGAAGACGTAGAAATACACTTCTTGGAAATGATTCTTTTGGAAGCTAATTTTTTTTTTAGACGAAGGTAAGAGAAATGCTATCTCACGCTTTAACAGAATTTGTTTTTAGCAGATTTCCCTTAAGGGAAATCAGCTATTGAGGTCGTACACGTGGCGGAATTTTCGCCATTTTTTTCAAATGTCCATCGATCCTACCTAGTAGATGACGAAAATGAGGTCCGTTCAAAACTGTATATATATATATATATATATATATATATATATATATATATATATCTATATATATATGTCTGTTACCGCTCTAGCGGTTGCAATCGGACAGGTGGGAGGGGGGGGGGTTAGAGAGGAGGATTTTCGAAAATTCGAAATATTTCCGTTACTATACGTCGGTTCGAAAAATTGTATAGAATCAATCTTATTGAAAATTAAATTTACAATAAATATTGTTATACATATTTATTGTCTATCTTAAATATTAACCGATATATTTGTATTATTATTTAATATGGGTGGATAATGGATGAGGGAGTTTCCCGCCAAAAGCTAGGTCGGCCGTTCCCTTAACTGTTCGGCTCTCGTGAAATTTCTCTATTGTAAAACCTCCCGTTGGAAATTTGCTTAGTTTACGCAGCCCCTGCGTGACGAACTCTTTTCATTAGGTCATGTGACTTAAAGCGTTGCCTTTAAGCTCACATGGTAAACCAAGAGTGGCGAGTTTGATTCCCGCCTGGACAAAGAAATTTATTTAGTTGCGGAATTCATTAAATAAAATCCTTAGTGTACCCTGGCTAGAAAAGGGTGGTAACCTGTAGATAACCCGTCCCAATTAGCCTTAGTTGCGAAAAGTGGGCGTTAATAAATAATTTAAATTTTCATTAGGTATGTAACACTAAAAAAAAATTCGTTCAAATCAGTTGGGGGAAATTATATGGTGAGAAGAATTCAGCAGTGAGTCATGCATGCATGTGGGAAATCCGCTAGTTTTAGACAGCGCTTGCGTGAATGTCTCTATTTATCGTTTGATAAGACTTTCCTTTAGTTATAAGTACTAGTAAGTAATTATTTCTTTCTTTTTTTTGTAACATACCCGATTTGTAGAACTGTAGATTAGACTTCCTGGACTGTACACCGACGGCTACTACACCAGCTGTAGCTACAGCATCAGCAAGGGCCGCCTCATCTCGTTGCTTGATGTTGACGAAGCCTTTAGTCCTGGCTGCTATCCTCAATTTCCTATTGTACCTGCATCCAATAGCCCAATTCGTCTGCAAAATCAAAATATAAGAGAGGGGGGGGGGTTACATTTATTTCTCTACAGGGAGGCTGCAATTGTAAAACAACGGGTCTGCCAACCACTGAGAGCTGAACAGATAGATGTACTGGGTGATTACTACGAAAAACATGTTTTTGACTTGTGTAGTATACAATGAATGTCGTTGGGCGACGGCCGGAAGTTGTAGGGCTGTGGAGGGGGGAGTGTGCAGTTTCAGTCGCTCCTGAAGCGGCAAGGACAGTTAGTACCCCCGAGACAATAGGAAGAGTGCGCCCTGCATCAGTTCAGAGTCATATCCGCTCAATTCGGAAGCGGGCATCTGCTCTTGGACTTCGCCCATTCACAGTGACAAAGTTTTTGGCCTCAGGCCATAAATTTCATCCTTTCAAGCTGGCAGTATGTCATCGATTGAGTCAAGCAGATAAGAGACAACGTGTAAATGTTTGTAACACAATGAGTGAAATTTTGGAAGAAAATGACGAAGCAGTTACCCTTATGAGCGAAGCACATTTCCACTTGAACGTAGCAGTCAATAAACATAATTTATGATTTTGGTTTGCAGAAAATCCTCGAAACTTTCCTGAGAGTTGTAAGTACATTTATTCTGTACTTGCATATTGTGTACACTGTTTTTCCACTCATAAATACATTTTTTGCTCTGAATTGCCTGTGTACTCGTTATTTTAAAAATATGCGTTTCTCGCTAATCACCCTGTACATATTCTTCACCGAAAATAAAAACCATTACTGAAATATATGTGAATATAACATATTAATTTTAGCGAAAACTATTTATTATATCACTTAAATTTATAATGAATCAGAATAATTTTTATCTCAATCACTCGAATTTTAGTAATCAATGAAATAATGAATGGGGGGGGTATCATCAGAACGTATTCGCATACATCTTACAAAGTAATAGCTTACACCAGCCTCTACACCAACTTCAGGAGAGCAGAACAGTTACGAAAACGGCCAAACTAACTTTCAGCGGAATCGCACGAACAGAACCGACAATAGCCGAATATAAAAAAAAAAGGCAAATATCTCGGTTGATATTCAAGATAGAAATAACAAAATTTGCAATACGATTTTTTCTGTACAAGTTTTCAATCCGATGTATAGTACCGGAGATATTTCGATTTTAGAAAATCCTCCTCTCAAATCCCACCCCCTCCCACTGGTCCGATTTCAGCCGTTAACGAACTTCATCTTTCTTTTTGCATAAAACGATTAAATACCGAGTTTGGTAACGATCAGACAATAATTACAGCCGCTAATTTTGTATTTTCCTGGGTCTTGATGGACGTTTGAAGAAATCGCGTCATGAGTACGACCTCAACAGCTGATTTTCCTTAAATCAGGGAATTCTGCTAAAACATTGAGAACAGCGAAGTCTTAAATAACAACTAATTTCATTATTATCAAATCCACAGCAACGACGGGTATAAACGCTAAACACTGGAACGGGTAAATGTCAAAATATTTTGGAAAGTAAAGCCTTGCCAAAAAAAAAATACCATCTTCATTCAGCCTCAAAAGATTTCCCGGGCGAATCCGGGTATATATATGTCTAGCGGTCGTAATTTTTGTTTGATCATTACCAAAGTCCATATTTAATAGTTTTATGTAAAGAGAGAGATTACGTTCGTTAATGACAGAAATCGGGCCAGTGAGAGGGAGGAGGGGTAAAGAGAGGGGATTTTTGAAAATTCAAAATATCTCCGTTACTATACGTCGGATCGAAAACTTGAATAGAAAAAATAGTATTACAAATTATATTTAGTATAAATATTGTAATATACATTTATTTTCTATTTTGAATATTAACCGAGATATTTGCAGTTTTACAGGGTCCGGCAGTCAAACCTGACGGTTTTTGAAATGGGATAAATCAATAAGTTGTTGAGATATTTTAATAATTTTTTTTTTATTGTAAAGAGGAGCATAGGAAATTTAACATTCATAAGAAAAAAAAGACAAAAATAATTTATATAGCAAAAAAAGGGTCCGTCAGTCAAACCTGACTGTGTTTGAGTGGGTAGAGGTAGTGGGGGGGACGTCTGGGCGGGTGGGGATGGGCGCCATTTTGTTCACCTTGAGCGGGGTACCTCAAGGGAAAAGTTTATGTTGACAAACCAAATAATGTGAACCAACTGAAGGAGAACATTCAACGAGAAATTCTTGAGATCCCTCGTCAAACATTGGACAGAGTCATGACTAACTTCTCCAAGAGACTTGTAGAGTGTAGAGAAAATGGTGGTCAACATTTAAGTGACATAGTTTTTGCTATATAAGTTATTTTTGTGTTTTTTTATTATGAATGTTAAATTTCCAATTCTCCTCTTTACAATAAAAAAAAAATTATTAAAATATCTCAACAACTTATTGATTTATCCCATTTCAAAAACCGTCAGGTTTGACTGCCGGACCCTGTATTAAGAGTGTGTGGATAACGGATGATCGGCTGATGTCGGGTCTATTCCTGTCTTTCCGCCGAAAGCTAGTTGGGCCGTTTCCGTAACTGTTTGGCTCTCGTGAAATTACGGCTCGTTACTACTACTGTTACTAGTATGAGGATTTCTCTATTGTAATACTTCACGTGGGAAGTCTCCTCAGTTTACGCAGTCCTGCGTCACGGACTTTTAGCATATTTCCATTGATACTAATATGTTGATGTGCTTACGTTTCTGCCAGTGTAAGGGTAGTCTGCTTCAGTAGCCAGCCCCTGGTCCTTGATGTAGCTGAAGGTCCTATCGAGCCAACCTCCTTTGCAGGCCATGTTCTTGTATCGGTAGGTGTTGGAGCACTCGACGATCTGCTGGGGGCTGAGTGGAGTCAGCTCACCGGTCCTGAGGTACACCTGCGTCTCCACTGTAGCTGCCTAGATCGGCAAAAGGAAATGATAATTCAGGTATAACAATTAGGCATATGATGGACGAGATAGTTGTGTATCGACTACAAGGAATACACAAACCACGAATATATCAGCAGATTTCCCTTAAGGGCTTCCTATTGGGGTTGTATTTATGACGCGATTTTGGAAAAGTCCGTCACGCAGGGGCTGCGTAAACTAAGCAGATTTCCCATGTGAAGGTTTACAACAGAGAAATCTACATACTGGTAACACCACCGTGAACGTTAGCGCATAAAATACAAACGGTAATATGAAATCATTCAGCCAATTTACAAGTTAATACAACACTAATTTAAAACTACAACCGAAAGCGTCTGAATTGTAAACAAACAGGGCAGCGAACTTTGCAGCGCTACATAGAAAGAATTCAGGGGCTCGGGTTGGCCGTGCAAGTTACGGCGTTGGTGCTATGGTGCCATGGCAGAGTGGCGGGTTCAAATCCCGCCCTGAGCAGTGGAAATTTATTTTTAATGACGGCCTCATTAAATAAACTCCTTAGGCCCACCCTGGCTAGAAAAGGATGGTAACCTGTAGTTAACCCGTCCCGATTAGCCTAGTTGCATAAAATGGACGTAAAATAAAGGAAAAAAAAGATAGAATTCACAATCTAACAGTGGAAAACTATAAAAACTAAATATCTCGGCTAATACTCATTATACGGAAGATACGTACATGATAACCTTTATAGATTATTTAATTTGCAATAAGATTGGTGCTATACAATTTCGATCCGAGGTATAGTAACGGATATATATATATATATATATATATATATATATATATATATATATATATATATATCTTATATATACTAGCTCAGATACCCGGCTTCGCTCGGGAATTCATTTGAGGCTGAATGGTGATGGTATTTTTTAGCAGCTTTACATTGCACAATATTTTGACATTTACCCGTCCCAGTGTTTAGGATTGACACCCGTCGTTGCCTGGGATTTGCTAATAATAGAATTATTTGCTCGATAATTCTTCACAGTCTTCGATATTTTTATATTTCCCGTCTCTTATACATGTAAATATGGTGAATTTTTATTTCAGGCCTCCGTTATAACACCCCTCCCGTTCGAACCTAAAAATTTTAATATAACTAATAATCAAGGAAGAATTAATTCTAAATGACATACCTAGTTTTGTTCAAGTTCGGTTCACCCGTTAGTGCCAGCTATTGTTGTAACGTATAACTCATTTATACTTAGGTATATGACCAAAGTGTATATAACAAAAGTTACTCCAAATAACAAAATAAACAACTTTTGTTATGTTTATATTTGCGGAAAAACCAATAGGAAACGAAATATCGCTATTTTTAATTTCAGGCCTCCCTTATAACCCCCACTCCTGCCCGTCCCTAGAAATGTTAGTATGGCTTATTATAAGGAAGACGTTAGTGCTAATTCACATACCGAGTTTGGTTTAGTTCGGTTGAGTTTTTTGTGCCAAATAAAATTGTTGACTTCCGCAGTAGTTTTTAACGTATAACTCATTTATACTTAGGTATACGACAAAAGTGTATATAACAAAAGTTACTCTAAATAACAAAATAAACAACTTTTGTTATGTGCATATTTGCTGAAAAAGCAATAGGAAACGAAATATCGCTATTTTTAATTTCAGGCCTCCATTATAACCCCCACTCCTGCCCGTCCCTAGAAATGTTAGTATAGCTTATTATAAGGAAGACGTTAGTGCTAATTCACATACCGAGTTTGGTTTAGTTCGGTTGAGTTTTTTGTGCCAAATAAAATTGTTGACTTCCGCAGTAGTTTTTAACGTATAACTCATTTATACTTAGGTATACGACAAAAGTGTATATAACAAAAGTTACTCTAAATAACAAAATAATCAATTGTTGTTATGTGCATTATTGCCAAAAATGCAATAGGAAACGAAATATCGCTATTTTTAATTTCAGGCCTCCCTTATAACCCCCACTCCTGTTCGTCTTAGAGAATATTAATATAGCCTAAAGTCTAAGTTGGGTTAGTAGTAATGTACATACCAAGTTTCATAAAATTCGGTTCAGCCGTTTATGCGTGAAAAGGTAACAAACAAACAAACAAATAAACAAACAGACACGAAAGAAACAAAATGCAGTTATGGTGTCTATGACATGTGAAACGAAAAGTTATCGTGAAATTTCGCGAAAAAAATCAATGTACAGACAGAGGTTACAATTTTATATATATATATATATATATATATATATATATATATATATATATATATATATATTTGTCTGTTTCCCTGTTGGCAGAACTGTTTGATTACATTTCACATGCTTTCCGTCGGGAAGTTTCTTATTATCGTTCGTATTTATTCACTTAATATTCACGTTGGGGTTGTGTTAGCAGTATGTAGATTTATCTATTGTTAAACTTCACGCGGGAAATCTGCTTAGTTTACGCAGCCCCCGCGTGACGGACTTTCCTACTATAATGTTCAGTTCGCCAGCATAAAGATAATTCATTTCTATGGAACACGTTACTGGAGACGGCAGCTCTATCATCAGTGAAACTCCAAAAAGCTTACTTGCAGTAATCCTACAGGCTGTTAGTCAGCGACGAGATAGGATGTAGTGTTTTAGGTCGTACTCATGAGGCGATTTTCGAAAGAAATTTCAAATGTCCATCGATCCTACTTAGGAGATGACGGAAATGAGATCTGTTTAAAACTGTATATATATATATATATATATATATATATATATATATATACACACACATATATTTGTCTCTTAACGTTCTAGCTGTCGCAATTTTTGTTTAATCGTTACCAAACTCAATATTTAATCATTTTATGTAAAAAAGCAAAATCAAGTTCGTTAATGTCTGATATCCGACCTGTGGGAGGCATTTTGAATATTCTTAGTATCTCCAAAAATATTGTGTAGAAACAATCTTAATGCAAATATAATGTTTTATAAATGCTGTTATGTGCGTATTTTCACTATCTTGATTATTATCTGAGATATTTGCATTTTATAGTTTTCGGCTTTCAGTAAACTCACCCTCCTACTCATTTCATATGAACAATAAGCCGTAACGCCATGAAACACATTATTTGAAGCCTAAATACCAAATATTGTTCTCATTGAACCTTCACTTTTTGAGATAAACGCATAAACGAGGCACACTTGGGAAATCTGCTTAGTTTCCGCATCCCCTGCGTGAGGGCCTTCCTATAGCTATTGTCTCCTTACCGTGCTGATGGCATAGCACGACCCACAGTCGCCCTGGTCCCTGACAGCTGTGACAGCTCCCATACTCCTCCAGTCCATGCTGGCCGGTAGGTTGCCACCTCCAGCAATGTGGGTAGGTCCTGAGGTGTTGAGGTGATGGCTGTCCAGGTACACCGCCGCTCCCAGCTGCTGTTCGGCAAACTCCTCTTCAGTCTGCAAACAAATAGACCACCTTCAATAGTGTAACTTAAGCAACTCTACCGAAAGGAAATTATTCTTAGCAGATTAAACTTATTACATATTTCACTTAAGAACATTTAACATTCATACTCAATAGTTAAATGACATGACTTTCCAAATTTTATTTTAAATCGCCATCGATTATACATAGTAACTCCTCAAAATGTGGTTAGTCCGACACAGTTTTAACAGATTTCCCTCAAGGGAAATTACCTATTAAGGATGTGCTCATGACTAATAGATGAAGAAAATATTCTCCGATCAATATATATATATATATATATATATATATATATATATATATATATATATATATATATATATATACTTGACCGTTAACACTCTAGCGGTCTTGATTGATCCCAAATGCGATGTACAAGCGTATTTTGCAAAACTAAAGGTTAAGTTCGTTAATGTCTGAAATCGAACCGGTAGCAAGGGGAGGGTTAGAGGGAGAAATGTCAATAATACTTTTTCATTACACCTGCCATTGACACGATATCTGCAATCCCTGCAGGCTTTGGTGTCTTTTTAGCAGATTTTCCTTAAGGGAAATCAGCTATTGAGGTCGTACTCATGACGCGACTTTCGAAGAATTTCGTCAATCATCCATCCATCCTACACAACAGAGGACGAAAATGAGGTCCGTTCAAAATTATATATGTATAGCCAAACTCGATATTTAATCTTCTTATGTAAAAAGAAAGATCAAGTTCGTTAATGGCTGAAATCGGACCCGTGGGAGGGGGGAAGGTTAGAGGGGGAAACTTCAAAAATCCGAAATATCTCCGATATTAAACGTCGGATCAATAATTATATATAACCAATATTGCTGCAAATTTCACATTCTATAAATGTAATTATATAGATTTATTTTCTATGTTCAATTTAAACAAAATAAAAAACTCATTTATTATCGTCGAGTTCGAAAATAATCATATTACTATTATAGAGATATCAATATAAAAATTAAATTAAATTATACATTAACGTCCACTTTTTGCAGCTAAGGCTAATTGGGACGGGATATCTACAGGTTACCACCCTTGACTAGCTAGTGTGTGACTAAGGATGTTATTTAATGAATTTCGTCACTAAATAAATTCCTCTGCCCAAGCGGAAATCGAACTCGCCACTTTAGGTTTGCCATGTGAGATGAAGGCCAACGCTTTAACTCGCAAGGCTCACCTGAGTCCCGATAAACCAAGATACTGCAGTATTTAGATTTCAGTCGTTGACAATACCCAACTTTCAGTCATCACACTTTAAAAATAAGAGAATTTATCATGAAATGCCTTATCTCAAGCATAAATATAAAATTTTGTTTTCAATGTATCTTTATTATGTGAGTTATATGCAAATAGTTAGTGTCATGACGTGAAGAAATTTGTTAACTCACCAGATCACCGAATTCGTTCGTGGCCAATCCCCTTAAGAGAAACCTACAAGACATTTGTTAACTCACCAGACCACCGAATTCGTTCCTGGCCAATGCCCTTAAGAGAGACCTACAAGACATTTGTTAACTCACCAGACCACCGAATTCGTTCCTGGCCAATCCCCTTAAGAGAAGTCTACAAGGCATTTGTTAACTCACCATATCCCCGAATTCGTTCGTGGCCTATCCCCTTAAGAGAAGCCTACAAGGCATTTGTTAACTCACCAGACCACCGAATTCGTTCCTGGCCAATCCCCTTAAGAGAGACCTACAAGACATATGTTAACTCACCAGATCACCGAATTCGTTCGTGGCCAATCCCCTTAAGAGAAACCTACAAGACATATGTTAACTCATCAGATCACCGAATTTGTTCGTGGCCAATCCCCTTAAGAGAAACCTACAAGACATATGTTAACTCATCAGATCACCGAATTCGTTCGTGGCCAATCCCCTTAAGAGAAGCCTACAAGACATTTGTTAACTCACCATATCCCCGAATTTGTGCATTGCCAAAGCCCTTAAGAGAAGCCTACAAGGCATTTGTTAACTCACCATATCCCCGAATTTGTGCATTTCCAAAGCCCTTAAGAGAAGCCTACAAGGCATTTGTTAACTCACCAGATATCCGAATTTGTGCATTGACAAAGCCCCTTAAGAGAAGCCTACAAGGCATTTGTTAACTCACCATATCCCCAAATTTGTGCATTGCCAAAACCCTTAAGAGAAGCCTACAAGGCATTTGTTAACTCACCATATCCCCGAATTTGTGCATTGCCAATCCCCTTAAGAGAAACCTACAAGACATATGTTAACTCACCAGATCACCGAATTCGTTCATGGCCAATCCCCTTAAGAGAAACCTACAAGACATATGTTAACTCACCAGATCACCGAATTCGTTCATGGCCAATCCCTTAAGAGAAACCTACAAGACATATGTTAACTCACCAGATCACCGAATTCGTTCATGGCCAATCCCCTTAAAAGAAGCCTACAAGGCATTTGTTAACTCACCAGATCTCCGAATTTGTGCATTGCCAAAGCCCTTAAGAGAAGCCTACAAGGCATTTGTTAACTCACCATATCCCCGAATTTGTGCATTGCCAAAGCCCTTAAGAGAAGCCTACAAGGCATTTGTTAACTCACCAGATCCCCGAATTTGTGCATTGCCAAAGCCCTTAAGAGAAGCCTACAAGGCATTTGTTAACTCACCAGATCTCCGAATTTGTTCATTGCCAATCCCCTTAAGAGAAGCCTACAAGGCATTTGTTAACTCACCAGATCCCCGAATTTGTGCATTGCCAAAGCCCCTTAAGAGAAGCCTACAAGGCATTTGTTAACTCACCAGATCACCGAATTCGTTCATGGCCAATCCCCTTAAGAGAAACCTACAAGACATATGTTAACTCACCAGATCACCGAATTCGTTCATGGCCAATCCCCTTAAGAGAAACCTACAAGACATATGTTAACTCACCAGATCACCGAATTCGTTCATGGCCAATCCCCTTAAGAGAAACCTACAAGACATATGTTAACTCACCAGATCACCGAATTCGTTCATGGCCAATCCCCTTAAGAGAAACCTACAAGACATATGTTAACTCACCAGATCACCGAATTCGTTCATGGCCAATCCCCTTAAGAGAAACCTACAAGACATATGTTAACTCACCAGATCACCGAATTCGTTCATGGCCAATCCCCTTAAGAGAAACCTACAAGACATATGTTAACTCACCAGATCACCGAATTCGTTCATGGCCAATCCCCTTAAGAGAAACCTACAAGACATATGTTAACTCACCAGATCACCGAATTCGTTCATGGCCAATCCCCTTAAGAGAAACCTACAAGACATATGTTAACTCACCAGATCACCGAATTCGTTCATGGCCAATCCCCTTAAGAGAAACCTACAAGACATATGTTAACTCACCAGATCACCGAATTCGTTCATGGCCAATCCCCTTAAGAGAAACCTACAAGACATATGTTAACTCACCAGATCACCGAATTCGTTCATGGCCAATGCCCCTTAAGAGAAACCTACAAGACATATGTTAACTCACCAGATCACCGAATTCGTTCATGGCCAAAGCCCCTTAAGAGAAACCTACAAGACATATGTTAACTCACCAGATCACCGAATTCGTTCATGGCCAATCCCCTTAAGAGAAACCTACAAGACATATGTTAACTCACCAGATCACCGAATTCGTTCATGGCCAATCCCCTTAAGAGAAACCTACAAGACATATGTTAACTCACCAGATCACCGAATTCGTTCATGGCCAATCCCCTTAAGAGAAACCTACAAGACATATGTTAACTCACCAGATCACCGAATTCGTTCATGGCCAATCCCCTTAAGAGAAACCTACAAGACATATGTTAACTCACCAGATCACCGAATTCGTTCATGGCCAATCCCCTTAAGAGAAACCTACAAGACATATGTTAACTCACCAGATCACCGAATTCGTTCATGGCCAATCCCCTTAAGAGAAACCTACAAGACATATGTTAACTCACCAGATCACCGAATTCGTTCGTGGCCAATCCCCTTAAGAGAAACCTACAAGACATATGTTAACTCACCAGATCACCGAATTCGTTCATGGCCAATCCCCTTAAGAGAAACCTACAAGACATATGTTAACTCACCAGATCACCGAATTCGTTCATGGCCAATCCCCTTAAGAGAAACCTACAAGACATATGTTAACTCACCAGATCACCGAATTCGTTCATGGCCAATCCCCTTAAGAGAAACCTACAAGACATATGTTAACTCACCAGATCACCGAATTCGTTCATGGCCAATCCCCTTAAGAGAAACCTACAAGACATATGTTAACTCACCAGATCACCGAATTCGTTCATGGCCAATCCCCTTAAGAGAAACCTACAAGACATATGTTAACTCACCAGATCACCGAATTCGTTCATGGCCAATCCCTTAAGAGAAACCTACAAGACATATGTTAACTCACCAGATCACCGAATTCGTTCATGGCCAATCCCCTTAAGAGAAACCTACAAGACATATGTTAACTCACCAGATCACCGAATTCGTTCATGGCCAATCCCCTTAAGAGAAACCTACAAGACATATGTTAACTCACCAGATCACCGAATTCGTTCATGGCCAATCCCCTTAAGAGAAACCTACAAGACATATGTTAACTCACCAGATCACCGAATTCGTTCATGGCCAATCCCCTTAAGAAAAACCTACAAGGCATTTGTTAACTCACCATATCCCCGAATTTGTGCATTGCCAAAACCTTTAAGAGAAGCCTACAAGGCATTTGTTAACTCACCATATCCCCGAATTTGTGCATTGACAAAGCCCCTTAAGAGAAGCCTACAAGGCATTTGTTAACTCACCATATCCCCGAATTTGTGCATTGCCAAAGCCCTTAGAGAAGCCTACAAGACATTTTTTAACTCACCATATCCCCGAATTTGTGCATTGCCAAAGCCCTTAAGAGAAGCCTACAAGACATTTGTTAACTCACCAGATATCCGGATTTTGTGCATTTCCAAAGCCCTTAAGAGAAGCCTACAAGGCATTTGTTAACTCACCATATCCCCGAATTTGTTCATTGCCAATCCCCTTAAGAGAAACCTACAAGACATATGTTAACTCACCAGATCACCGAATTCGTTCATGGCCAATCCCCTTAAGAGAAACCTACAAGACATATGTTAACTCACCAGATCACCGAATTCGTTCATGGCCAATCCCTTAAGAGAAACCTACAAGACATATGTTAACTCACCAGATCACCGAATTCGTTCATGGCCAATCCCCTTAAGAGAAACCTACAAGACATATGTTAACTCACCAGATCACCGAATTCGTTCATGGCCAATCCCCTTAAGAGAAACCTACAAGACATATGTTAACTCACCAGATCACCGAATTCGTTCATGGCCAATCCCCTTAAGAGAAACCTACAAGACATATGTTAACTCACCAGATCACCGAATTCGTTCATGGCCAATCCCCTTAAGAGAAACCTACAAGACATATGTTAACTCACCAGATCACCGAATTCGTTCATGGCCAATCCCCTTAAGAGAGACCTACAAGACATATGTTAACTCACCAGATCACCGAATTCGTTCATGGCCAATCCCCTTAAGAGAAACCTACAAGACATATGTTAACTCACCAGATCACCGAATTCGTTCATGGCCAATCCCCTTAAGAGAAACCTACAAGACATATGTTAACTCACCAGATCACCGAATTCGTTCATGGCCAATCCCCTTAAGAGAAACCTACAAGACATATGTTAACTCACCAGATCACCGAATTCGTTCATGGCCAATCCCCTTAAGAGAAACCTACAAGACATATGTTAACTCACCAGATCACCGAATTCGTTCATGGCCAATCCCCTTAAGAGAAACCTACAAGACATATGTTAACTCACCAGATCACCGAATTCGTTCATGGCCAATCCCCTTAAGAGAAACCTACAAGACATATGTTAACTCACCAGATCACCGAATTCGTTCGTGGCCAATCCCCTTAAGAGAAACCTACAAGACATATGTTAACTCACCAGATCACCGAATTCGTTCATGGCCAATCCCCTTAAGAGAAACCTACAAGACATATGTTAACTCACCAGATCACCGAATTCGTTCATGGCCAATCCCCTTAAGAGAAACCTACAAGACATATGTTAACTCACCAGATCACCGAATTCGTTCATGGCCAATCCCCTTAAGAGAAACCTACAAGACATATGTTAACTCACCAGATCACCGAATTCATTCGTGGCCAATCCCCTTAAGAGAAACCTACAAGACATATGTTAACTCACCAGATCACCGAATTCGTTCATGGCCAATCCCCTTAAGAGAAACCTACAAGACATATGTTAACTCATCAGATCACCGAATTCGTTCGTGGCCAATCCCCTTAAGAGAAACCTACAAGACATATGTTAACTCATCAGATCACCGAATTCGTTCATGGCCAATCCCCTTAAGAGAGACCTACAAGACATATGTTAACTCACCAGATCACCGAATTCGTCCATGGCAAAAGCCCTTAAGAGAAACCTACAAGACATATGTTAACTCACCAGATCACCGAATTCATTCGTGGCCAATCCCCTTAAGAGAAACCTACAAGACATATGTTAACTCACCAGATCACCGAATTCGTTCATGGCCAATCCCCTTAAGAGAAACCTACAAGACATATGTTAACTCACCAGATCACCGAATTCGTTCATGGCCAATCCCCTTAAGAGAAACCTACAAGACATATGTTAACTCACCAGATCACCGAATTCGTTCGTGGCCAATCCCCTTAAGAGAAACCTACAAGACATATGTTAACTCACCAGATCACCGAATTCGTTCGTGGCCAATCCCCTTAAGAGAAACCTACAAGACATATGTTAACTCACCAGATCACCGAATTCGTTCATGGCCAATCCCCTTAAGAGAAACCTACAAGACATATGTTAACTCACCAGATCACCGAATTCGTTCGTGGCCAATCCCCTTAAGAGAAACCTACAAGACATATGTTAACTCACCAGATCACCGAATTCGTCCATGGCAAAAGCCCTTAAGAGAAACCTACAAGACATATGTTAACTCACCAGATCACCGAATTCGTTCATGGCCAATCCCCTTAAGAGAAACCTACAAGACATATGTTAACTCACCAGATCACCGAATTCGTTCATGGCCAATCCCCTTAAGAGAAACCTACAAGACATATGTTAACTCACCAGATCACCGAATTCGTTCATGGCCAATCCCCTTAAGAGAAACCTACAAGACATATGTTAACTCACCAGATCACCGAATTCGTTCATGGCCAATCCCCTTAAGAGAAACCTACAAGACATATGTTAACTCACCAGATCACCGAATTCGTTCATGGCCAATCCCCTTAAGAGAAACCTACAAGACATATGTTAACTCACCAGATCACCGAATTCGTTCATGGCCAATCCCCTTAAGAGAAACCTACAAGACATATGTTAACTCACCAGATCACCGAATTCGTTCGTGGCCAATCCCCTTAAGAGAAACCTACAAGACATATGTTAACTCACCAGATCACCGAATTCGTTCATGGCCAATCCCCTTAAGAGAAACCTACAAGACATATGTTAACTCACCAGATCACCGAATTCGTTCGTGGCCAATCCCCTTAAGAGAAACCTACAAGACATATGTTAACTCACCAGATCACCGAATTCGTTCGTGGCCAATCCCCTTAAGAGAAACCTACAAGACATATGTTAACTCACCAGATCACCGAATTCGTTTCTGGCCAATCCCCTTAAGAGAAACCTACAAGACATATGTTAACTCACCAGATCACCGAATTCGTTCATGGCCAATCCCCTTAAGAGAAACCTACAAGACATATGTTAACTCACCAGATCACCGAATTCGTTCATGGCCAATCCCCTTAAGAGAAACCTACAAGACATATGTTAACTCACCAGATCACCGAATTCGTCCATGGCAAATCCCTTAAGAGAAACCAACAAGACATATGTTAACTCACCAGATCACCGAATTCATTCGTGGCCAATCCCCTTAAGAGAAACCTACAAGACATATGTTAACTCACCAGATCACCGAATTCGTTCATGGCCAATCCCCTTAAGAGAAACCTACAAGACATATGTTAACTCATCAGATCACCGAATTCGTTCGTGGCCAATCCCCTTAAGAGAAACCTACAAGACATATGTTAACTCATCAGATCACCGAATTCGTTCATGGCCAATCCCCTTAAGAGAGACCTACAAGACATATGTTAACTCACCAGATCACCGAATTCGTCCATGGCAAAAGCCCTTAAGAGAAACCTACAAGACATATGTTAACTCACCAGATCACCGAATTCATTCGTGGCCAATCCCTTAAGAGAAACCTACAAGACATATGTTAACTCACCAGATCACCGAATTCATTCATGGCCAATCCCCTTAAGAGAAACCTACAAGACATATGTTAACTCACCAGATCACCGAATTCGTTCGTGGCCAATCCCCTTAAGAGAAACCTACAAGACATATGTTAACTCACCAGATCACCGAATTCGTTCGTGGCCAATCCCCTTAAGAGAAACCTACAAGACATATGTTAACTCATCAGATCACCGAATTCGTTCGTGGCCAATCCCCTTAAGAGAAACCTACAAGACATATGTTAACTCACCAGATCACCGAATTCGTTCATGGCCAATCCCCTTAAGAGAAACCTACAAGACATATGTTAACTCACCAGATCACCGAATTCGTTCGTGGCCAATCCCCTTAAGAGAAACCTACAAGACATATGTTAACTCACCAGATCACCGAATTCGTTCATGGCCAATCCCCTTAAGAGAAACCTACAAGACATATGTTAACTCACCAGATCACCGAATTCGTTCGTGGCCAATCCCCTTAAGAGAAACCTACAAGACATATGTTAACTCACCAGATCACCGAATTCGTTCATGGCCAATCCCCTTAAGAGAAACCTACAAGACATTTGTTAACTCACCAGATCACCGAATTCGTTCATGGCCAATCCCCTTAAGAGAAACCTACAAGACATATGTTAACTCACCAGATCACCGAATTCGTTCGTGGCCAATCCCCTTAAGAGAAACCTACAAGACATATGTTAACTCACCAGATCACCGAATTCGTTCATGGCCAATCCCCTTAAGAGAAACCTACAAGACATATGTTAACTCACCAGATCACCGAATTCGTTCGTGGCCAATCCCCTTAAGAGAAACCTACAAGACATATGTTAACTCACCAGATCACCGAATTCGTTCATGGCCAATCCCCTTAAGAGAAACCTACAAGACATATGTTAACTCACCAGATCACCGAATTCGTTCATGGCCAATGCCCTTAAGAGAAACCTACAAGACATATGTTAACTCACCAGATCACCGAATTCGTTCGTGGCCAATCCCCTTAAGAGAAACCTACAAGACATATGTTAACTCACCAGATCACCGAATTCGTTCATGGCCAATCCCCTTAAGAGAAACCTACAAGACATATGTTAACTCACCAGATCACCGAATTCGTTCGTGGCCAATCCCCTTAAGAGAAACCTACAAGACATATGTTAACTCACCAGATCACCGAATTCGTTCATGGCCAATCCCCTTAAGAGAAACCTACAAGACATATGTTAACTCACCAGATCACCGAATTCGTTCGTGGCCAATCCCCTTAAGAGAAACCTACAAGACATATGTTAACTCACCAGATCACCGAATTCGTTCATGGCCAATCCCCTTAAGAGAAACCTACAAGACATATGTTAACTCACCAGATCACCGAATTCGTTCATGGCCAATCCCCTTAAGAGAAACCTACAAGACATATGTTAACTTTCACCAGATCACCGAATTCATGGCCAATCCCCTTAAGAGAAACCTACAAGACATATGTTAACTCACCAGATCACCGAATTCGTTCATGGCCAATCCCCTTAAGAGAAACCTACAAGACATATGTTAACTCACCAGATCACCGAATTCGTTCATGGCCAATCCCCTTAAGAGAAACCTACAAGACATATGTTAACTCACCAGATCACCGAATTCGTTCGTGGCCAATCCCCTTAAGAGAAACCTACAAGACATATGTTAACTCACCAGATCACCGAATTCGTTCATGGCCAATCCCCTTAAGAGAAACCTACAAGACATATGTTAACTCACCAGATCACCGAATTCGTTCATGGCCAATCCCCTTAAGAGAAACCTACAAGACATATGTTAACTCACCAGATCACCGAATTCGTTCATGGCCAATCCCCTTAAGAGAAACCTACAAGACATATGTTAACTCACCAGATCACCGAATTCGTTCATGGCCAATCCCCTTAAGAGAAACCTACAAGACATATGTTAACTCACCAGATCACCGAATTCGTTCATGGCCAATCCCCTTAAGAGAAACCTACAAGACATATGTTAACTCACCAGATCACCGAATTCGTTCATGGCCAATCCCCTTAAGAGAAACCTACAAGACATATGTTAACTCACCAGATCACCGAATTCGTTCATGGCCAATCCCCTTAAGAGAAACCTACAAGACATATGTTAACTCACCAGATCACCGAATTCGTTCGTGGCCAATCCCCTTAAGAGAAACCTACAAGACATATGTTAACTCATCAGATCACCGAATTCGTTCATGGCCAATCCTTAAGAGAACCTACAAGACATATGTTAACTCACCAGATCACCGAATTCGTTCATGGCCAATCCCCTTAAGAGAAACCTACAAGACATATGTTAACTCACCAGATCACCGAATTCGTCATGGCCAATCCCTTAAGAGAAACCTACAAGACATATGTTAACTCACCAGATCACCGAATTCGTTCATGGCCAATCCACCGAATTCCCCTTAAGAGAAACCTACAAGACATATGTTAACTCACCAGATCACCGAATTCGTTCGTGGCCAATCCCTTAAGAGAAACCTACAAGACATATGTTAACTCATCAGATCACCGAATTCGTTCGTGGCCAATCCCCTTAAGAGAAACCTACAAGACATATGTTAACTCATCCAGATCACCGAATTCGTTCATGGCCAATCCCCTTAAGAGAAACCTACAAGACATATGTTAACTCATCCAGATCACCGAATTCGTTCGTGGCCAATCCCCTTAAGAGAAACCTACAAGACATATGTTAACTCACCAGATCACCGAATTCGTTCATGGCCAATCCCCTTAAGAGAAACCTACAAGACATATGTTAACTCATCAGATCACCGAATTCGTTCATGGCCAATCCCCTTAAGAGAAACCTACTTAAGAAACCTACAAGACATATGTTAACTCACCAGATCACCGAATTCGTTCATGGCCAATCCCCTTAAGAGAAACCTACAAGACATATGTTAACTCACCAGATCACCGAATTCGTTCATGGCCAATCCCCTTAAGAGAAACCTACAAGACATATGTTAACTCACCAGATCACCGAATTCGTTCCTGGCCAATCCCCTTAAGAGAAACCTACAAGACATATGTTAACTCACCAGATCACCGAATTCGTTCATGGCCAATCCCCTTAAGAGAAACCTACAAGACATATGTTAACTCACCAGATCACCGAATTCGTTCGTGGCCAATCCCCTTAAGAGAAACCTACAAGACATATGTTAACTCACCAGATCACCGAATTCGTTCGTGGCCAATCCCCTTAAGAGAAACCTACAAGACATATGTTAACTCACCAGATCACCGAATTCGTTCATGGCCAATCCCCTTAAGAGAAACCTACAAGACATATGTTAACTCACCAGATCACCGAATTCGTTCATGGCCAATCCCCTTAAGAGAAACCTACAAGACATATGTTAACTCACCAGATCACCGAATTCGTTCGTGGCCAATCCCCTTAAGAGAAACCTACAAGACATATGTTAACTCACCAGATCACCGAATTCGTTCATGGCCAATCCCCTTAAGAGAAACCTACAAGACATATGTTAACTCACCAGATCACCGAATTCGTTCATGGCCAATCCCCTTAAGAGAAGCCTACAAGGCATTTGTTAACTCTCCAGATATCCGAATTCGTCCATTGACAAAGCCCCTTAAGAGAAGTCTACAAGGCATTTGTAAACTCACCATATCCCCGAATTTGTGCATTGACAAAGCCCCTTAAGAGAAGCCTACAAGGCATTTGTTAACTCATCAGATCACCGAATTCGTTCGTGGCCAATCCCCTTAAGAGAAACCTACAAGACATATGTTAACTCATCAGATCACCGAATTCGTTCATGGCCAATCCCCGTAAGAGAAACCTACAAGACATATGTTAACTCACCAGATCACCGAATTCGTTCGTGGCCAATCCCCTTAAGAGAGACCTACAAGACATATGTTAACTCACCAGATCACCGAATTCATTCGTGGCCAATCCCCTTAAGAGAAACCTACAAGACATATGTTAACTCATCAGATCGCCGAATTCGTTCATGGCCAATCCCCGTAAGAGAAACCTACAAGACATATGTTAACTCACCAGATCACCGAATTCGTTCGTGGCCAATACCCTTAAGAGAAGCCTACAAGGCATTTGTTAACTCACCATATCCCCGAATTCGTTCATGGCCATTCCCCACACGAAATTTGTCCCACGCTAATCCTCTTATGAAGAACCTACAATACATTTCTTAACTCACTAGACCACCAAATTTGTTATAAGCCCCCTTAATAGTATAAGATAAAATATAAAAGAGGTAAAAGTACAAAAACTTTGTTAACTCACCAGATCTCCGAATTTGTTCATTGCCAATGTGTATGTCTCTAGTCCTAGGGCGTATCTTTGGTTATGTTCGTCGATGAATTGTTTGTTTCTTTGGTATATTTCCATTCTCCTCTTCTCTTGGCTTTGGTCCCCGTAGCTCTTTCCGTGGGCCAACTGAGAATCAGAGGAAACATTTTTTAACTCGCAATCTTAATATAATTTCTCATACTTCCGTTATTACATTATGATATAAGCATTCACAACCAAATTACCTTGAAGTTTGTCCATTCATCTAGAGTTGTTGAAAGTGCTACTCCCAATAATGTAAGAAAATAAACTATCTCCATTTTTGCAAACTTTGATTGTTGTTGAGTCCAGTATCCTTAATCTAAAAATGAATTAGTGAGTAAAAGTAAAACGAGAAGTAAAGAAATAAAATAAAAGACAACATTCAGCAAGACAATGGAATTTCTTATTCCGTTTGTTGTATAATAATAGTCTAGTTATAATATTAATTTTAGCAGATATTCCTGAATGGAAATCAGCTATTAAGGTTGAATACATGACGTGGTAGGTTACTAAATATATATATATATATATATATATATCTGTTACGGCTCTAGCAGTCGTTATGTAAAAAGAAAAATCAAGTTCATTAATGGTAGAAATCGGACCTGTGAGAGGGGTGGTAAAGGGGAAATTTCGAAAATTTGAAATAAATCCGATACTATAAGTCGGATGAAAAATTGGAATTAGCTATAAATGTTGTTAAATACATTCTTTCTTTATTTCAAATATTAACCAAGATATATGCATTTTTAATTTATCCTTTATTATGAGATATGTAACGCAAAAAGGTTACAGATCCGATCTAGTAAAACTATTGAGTCCCTACAATTGTTGTTCTATGCATTTTTTCGTAACTAAAGTACTACGCTAGTTATTCGTACTTTCTTGTTTTCTGCTTCCAGTAACCAGCCCCTTCTAATCATCGGTTATTAACATAAAGTCCGTCACGCAGGGGATGCGTAAACTAAGCAGATTACCCATGCGAAGGTTTCCAATAGGTAAATAAATATAACTACAGGTAACACCACCTTAAATGTTAAGTGAATAAATACAAACGGGGATGAGAAATCTTTCAGTCAATTTACTATATAAGCTAAGAATCTCTACTGCGGAAAGCGTCTTAATTCTAAACAAACAGGTTAGCCAACCTTGTAGCGCTGAATAGATAGATAAACCGGAAAGACAAACAATTAATGAAATACTGAAATTTTAGTGATCAAATAACAAAAGAAGGGGGGGGGGGGGGGTGAGGTCAAAAGAACGTATTTCCTTATATCTCACAAAGTAAAAGTCCAATGAAAAGAATATTTGGTATTTAACTTTGTAATGAAGTGGCTCATGATATATCAGCATATTATTGATAAGACACTAGTAGAAGTGGGGGTTTACTCAATGCGGAAAACTATAAAATCCAAATATCTCGGTTAAAACTCATTATACAGAAAATATGTTTAGAACAATATTTATAGTAAATGTAATTTTCAATAAGATTGTTCCTATACAAATTTTCGATCCGACAAACAGTAACGGAGATATTAAGAATTTTCTAAAATCGTGTCACGAGTATGACATTAGTAGCTGATTTCCCTCAAGGGAAATTGGCTAAAAATAGAACATTTGTTATTCTTTAAATAACAACCGTGTTATTCCAGCAGGTGGGGAATCTGTTTAGTTTACGATGATATTTTTAGCAGATTTCCTTTCAGGGAAATCACCTATTGAGGTCGTACTCATCGAGTTTCGAAAAATGTCTTCAAATGTCCATCGATCCTACCCAGGAGATGACGAAAATGAGGTCCGTTCAAAATTATATATATATAAAATTGTAACCTCTGTCTGTACATTGATTTTTTTTGTGAAATTTCACGATAACTTTTCGTTTCACATGTCATAGACACCATAACTGCATTTTGTTTCTTTGGTGTCTGTTTGTTTGTTTGTTCGTTTGTTTGTTTGTTTGTTTGTTTGTTACCTTTTCACGCATAAACGGCTGAACCGAATTTTATGAAACTTGGTATGTATATTACTACTAACCCATCTTAGACTTTAGGCTATATTAAATTTCTCTGAGACGAAAAGGAGTGGGGGTTATAAGGGAAGCCTGAAATCGAAAATAGCGATATTTCGTTTTCTATTGGTTTTTCGGTAAATATAAACATAACAAAAGTTGTTTATTTTGTTATTTAGAGTAACTTTTGTTATATACAGTTTTGTCGTATACCGAAGTTTAAATGCGTTATACGCTAAAAATTATAGCGGGAGTCAACAAAATTATTTGCCAAAAAAGACTCAACCGAACTAAATAAAACTCGGTATATGGATTAGCACTAACGCTTTCATTATAACAAGCCATACCAACATTTCTAGGGACGGGCAGGAGTGGGGGTTATTAGGGAAGCCAGAAATTATAAATAGAGATATTTAGTTTACTATTGGGTTTTCAGCAAATATGCACATAACAAAAGTTGTTTATTTTGTCATTTAGAGTAACTTTTGTTATACACACTTTTTTCGTATACCGAATTATAAAGGCGTTAATTAATATAATAATTTTAATATTTTTATAAGGCGTTAAAAATTATATCGGGAGTAAAGAATTTTATTTGGCCCTAAAGACTCACCGAACTAAATAAAACATTCGGTATGTGCATTAGCACTAACGTCTTCCTTATAATAAGCCATACTAACATTTCTAGGGACGGGCAGGATTGGGGGTTATAAGGGAGGCCTGAAATTAATAATAGTGATAATTTGTTTCCTATTGGGGTTTCGGCAAATATGCACATAACAAAAGTAGTTTATTTTGTTATTTAGAGAAATTTGCTCAATAATTCTTTTCAATATGAACTACCAGGTACCTCACCTGGAAAAATTAATTCAAATGTATGTTAATATTTTGTCCTTAAGAATTCAAATCTATACATGATGCACAGGAAACGGGAAATATGACAATATGGAGGACAGTGAAGTCTTACATAAAAAAATAATTTTATTATTAACAAATCCACAGAAACGACGGGTATTAACCCTAAACACTGGGACGGGTAAATGTCAAAATATTGTGCAAGGAAGCCTTTCCAAAAAAATACCATCACCATTCAGCCTCAAATGAATTCCTGAGCGAAGCCGAGTATCTGAGCTGTAAGGGAGGCCTGACTTTAAAATAGCGGTATTTCATTTTCTATTCGTTTTTCGGCAAATATGAACATAACATAAGTTGTTTATTTTGTTATTTAGAGTAACTTTTGCGATATTCAGTTTTGTCTTTTAACAATGTATAAACGAGATATACACTATAAACTAAAGCGCCAAGTCAACTATTTCATTGGGCGGTAATGATTGAACCGAACTTAACAAAACTCGGTATGTCAATTAGCATTAATTCTTCCATGATTATAAGCTGTATTAAAATTTTTAGGTTAGAACGGGAGTTGGGGTTATAAGGGAGGACTGAAATAAAAATTCGCGATATTTCATTGTCCATTTGTTTTTCGACAAACATGCACATAACAAAAGTTGTTTACTTTGTTATTTAGATTAACTTTTTTTTTTTTTTTTTTACATTTCTCCAGGAACAATGTGTGGAGCAAGTAATTTGCGTAGAAATATTGATATGCTCAACAATTCATTCCTATTTGAACTATCAGGTACCTCAGCTGGAAAAATTAATTCAAATCAATGTTAATATTTTGTCCTTAATAGCTGAAATCTATGCATAATGCACAGGAGACGGGAAATATGACAATTTGGAGGACAGTGAAGACTTACATAAAAATTTAATTTTATTATTAACAAATGCCAACAACGGGTATTAACCCTAAACACTGGGACGGGTAAATGTCAAAATATTCTGCAAAGTAAAGCCTTGCCAAAAAAATATTATCACCATTCAGCCTCAAATCAATTCCCGGGTGAAGCCGGGTATCTGAGCTAGTGTATATATATATATATATATATATATATATATATATATATATATATCTGTTAACGTTCTAGCGGTTGCAATTTTCGTTTGATCGTTACCAAACTCGATATTTAAACGTTTTATGCAAAAATAAAGATCAAGTTCGTTAATGGCTAAAATCGAACCAGTGAGAGGGGGTGGGGGTTAGAGGGGAGGATTTTCGAAAATTCGAAATATCTCCGTTACTATACATCGGATCGAAAAAACATATATAATCAATCTTATTGCAAATTAAATTTACTATAAATAATGTATTAACCGAGATATTTGCATTTTCCTTTTTTCAACTTCTGAAATGAGATCGGCTAACTTCGGGTCTAGTCGTGAGTTTCTGTCAAGAGCTAGTTCGGGCCGTTCCCGTAACTGTTCGACTCTCTCTTCTGAAATTTCTCTATTGTAAAACTTCACGTGGGATCTGCTTAGTTTACGCAGCCCCTGCGTGACGGACTTTTTATACTTACGGATCAGCTTAGAAGCGAACCAATTACTTAATAAATAATATACTTTACTCCCGATGTAATATTTAGCGTATGACGCCTTTATACTTCGGTATACAACGATAGTCTATAAAACAAAAGTTTCTCTAAATAACAAAATAAACAACTTTTGTTATGTGCATATTTGCCGAAACCCCAATAGGAAATCATTATTATTAATTTCAGGCCTCTCTTATAACTCCCACTCCTGTCCGTCCCTAGAAATGTTAGTATGGCTTATTATAAGGAAGGCGTTAGTGCTATTACACATACTGAGTGTTTTATTTAGTTCGGTTGAGTCTTTTGTGCCAAATAAAATTGTTGTCTCCCGCTATAATTTTTAGCGTATAACGCATTTATACTTCGGTATACGATGATAGTGAATATAAAAAAAAAGTTTCTCTAAATAACAAAATAAACAACTTTTGTTATGTGCATATTTGCCGAAAATGCAATAGGAAACGAAATACTCGTATCACTATTACTTAATAAATAATATACTTTACTTACTTTCAGATCTATCTACTTCAAATCTTCCATGCAGCAGCTTCGAATGTGTATTATGTAGAGATACTGTCTGTTGATACATATATACTGTATCCATGTTCTATTTATATTGGAATATACCTAAAAAATCCTATTCATATCTTGCACTATATCCCGCAGTAATTCTCAGGAATTAGGACCTCAGACGTAAATATCACGTATAAGTAATTTGATTTCAGCTTTCTATAATTATCATTGTTTATTTAATCATTTCTTCTTCATCCTCCGATAAATATATGCAGCTGTTGACGTAAGTGATACATTCTCTAAATATAGATGTCGGGCTCCAGGAGTACATAGAGGTAGGTGGCGATAGAATTACAGGTAAAATAAGTTAATTTCTGTGTCTGCATGAGCCGATTAACTTTGGAATCTATGCGGATAAACGTAGCGAAGAGGTAATTTGCAATAAAATTACTTCAACTGTGTTAAAATCTTTACTAAGAGAAAAAGTATTAACTTATGGCAACAGAGATGGAATCAAACAGATAAAGGATTACATCTAAAATTATATACCCGTATACCTGTTATAGAAACCAATATCTCACTATCCCAACAAACATTTTATCTAACACAATTACTAACTGGACACGCAAATACAAACACTTACTTATACAGATTCAAACTCACTGAACAGACATTCACCCACCTGATTTATGAATGCAGACAGAGTCAAGGCAGTTAAAGACTCATATTCCAATATGGCCTATCAGTCCCGATATATTATTTTAAAAACACCTAAATTTATTAAAAACAATATCCTATGATATTCTTAAGCTGAGAGAGGAAAAGATAATATTATGTAATTTTTTTATTGGTTATTTTTTTTATTTATTCATTAACGACCACTTTTTGCAACTTAAGGTAATCGGGACAGGTTATCTACAGGTTACCACCCTTTTCTAGCCAGGGTGGGATTTTTGGGGCGTTATTTAATGAATTTCGTCACTAAATAATTTCCTTTGCCCAGGCGAGAATCGAACTCGCCATTCTAGGTTTGTCATGTGACATGAAGGCTAACGCTTTAACTCGCATGGCTAACTTGAGCCCCTATTGGTTATTTAATTATATTCCTGAATTGTTCTATTTAAGGTTTTAGCAGAGTTGCCCTGAGGAAAATCAGCTATTGAGGTCGTACTCATGACGCGACTTTCGAAAATTTTCTTCAAATGTCCATCGATCCTACCTAGTAGATGAAGAAAATGAGGTCCGTTCAAAACTGTATATATATATATATATATATATATATATATATATATGTGTGTGTGTGTGTGTGTGTGTGGTGTTGTTCTTTTCGGAGTTTTGGTCAATGTTGGTGAAATGAATCTTAGTTTATGCCGATATTTCGAGAATCTTTATTTTCTCTTCCTCAGGGCTGTAAAAATTACATGTACTACATTTAAATATTGCACATTGTTGTTATACATTGTTATAAAAGGGTGTTTTTTCCTTATTATTACTTACCAAGACTAAATATATTTATAGACTATTATACATTCTTATTGCACTATGACTAGGGTTATAGTAACCTTCCTTGTTTTGTTTACATAGCAGGGTCACAGCCTTTTGTATGTTTTATATATTTATAGTATGGTGTATTTGTTTGTTAAACTATATTATAATTGTTGTACTGTGGTTCTTATATTATTTTACAATGGTGACCAAAACTCCGAAAAGAACAACACACCACATATAAATACAACCTGGTCGAAAACATCAGCACAATTATATATATATATATATATATATATATATATATATATATATATATATATATATATATATATAGGTCTGTGCTCTAGCGGTCGCAATTTTTGCTTAATTTAAGTTAACAAACTCGATATTTAGTCGTTTTATGTAAAATGAAAGATCAAGTTCGTTAACGGCTTGAAGCGGACAAGTGGGAGAGGAGGTTTAGACGGGGGAATTTTGAAAATTCGAAATATCTCCGTTACTATACGTCGGATTGAAAAATTGTATAGAATAAATCTTATGTGGAAAATACATGTACTATAAATATTGTTATATACATTTATTCTTTATCTTATATTATGAATATTAACCGAGATATTTGACCATTTCTACTCGTGTTACATTAACAATAGTCTGTTATATAATAAACCACATTATTTGAAGCTTAAATACCAAATATTGTTTTCTAGAGACCTCTATTTAAAATTTATTGCGTCCTGGTGACACCCCCCCCCCTTCTTAAATTCTTGCACTACTAAAATTTGATTGATTGAGATAAAAATAATTCTGATTCATTTTAAATTACAGTACTAGATATAGAACTTAGGTTTCAATAAAATGAACATGTTATATTCTGATATTTTTCAGTTATTGTTTATCTTTGCGGTGAGCCGTTGGCAGACCTGTTTGACATTTGAGAAGCTTTCCGCCGGCAGGGGAAAGATTTCTTATTACCATTTATCAGGGCCGGCTCAAGGCAAAATACTGACCCGGGCAAACAACCGTTTTGACGCCCCCCCCCTTCTAAAAAAGGGGGGGTCCGGGGGCCCTCCCCCGGAAATTTGTTCAAAATAGGGTTTAGAATACTGAGTTTTGAGGCATCTTAAGTGTTAGTTATCAATCAAAATATAATCATATTTTCAAGTGAATAGATAAGATGACTGAAAAAGAATGTAACCCATAACCATTTTGCAAAAATTATAGTAGGCTATACGTAATAACTTGTGTTTTTTTGGGTTAGCTTATATTAAAAAATTTTATAAAAGAAATTTACTCAAGAGAATACAAAATATTAACTTTATAAAATGGAAAACGAAATTTTTCACTACTTGGGCGTTTGGTCACCCCCCTGACTGCGTCGCCCGGCCCTTAAGCCGCCCCTCCCATTTATTCACCTAATATTCACGGTGGTTTTCTGTTAGTAATATGTAGATTTATCTATTATTAATCTTCACGTGGGAAATCTGCTTAGTTTACGCAGCCCCTGGGTGACGGAATTTTCTCTATAAAGAGCATCTACCGAGAAATTTCTATACGTTTAAAATTGGCTGGAGTTTGTGACCATATATTCTCTATTTATGTGTAAAAAGGCCCGTCACGCAGGGGCTGCGTAAACTAAGCAGATTTCCCACGTGACGTTTTCCAGTAGATAAAGTTATGGAAACGGCCGCCAGAGCTCTCGGCGGAAATTCCCGAACATAGACGACTCCTGCCGACCACATACAGAATACAAATGCAAATATCTCGGTTAATATTCAAGATACAGAACAAATGTATAGATGCAATAAGATTGATTCTATACAATTTTTCGATCCGACGCATAATAACGGAGATATTTTCAATTTTCGAAAAACCCCCCTCGCAATGGTCCGATTTCATCCATTAACGAACTTGATCTGTCTTTTTATATAAAACGGTTAAATATCGAGTTTCGTAACGATCAAACAAAAATTGCGACCGCTAGAGCGTTAACAGACAAATATATATTGTTGCGAAAACTAAATAGATGAATAATCCTTCAGAGAGAGAGAGAGAGAGAGAGAGAGAGAGTCGCGTATTTGGAAAGTGTGACGTAGATCAAAGAGACCGATAGAATGTTCTAGGTCTGACCAGTACCTTCCAGCCAGACGTCGAATGAACTAGACAGTTCCCCTTTGATGTATGCCGCCTCCCTTATATAAAGAAGGGCTAGCCGTGAGCAGTCAGTTTTATTGTCACCTGTCTTGATGTTCACATCAGTGCTTCAGTGCGACTTAGTGCAGTGCGGTAAAGTGTTTTTAAAAGAAGAACAGTGTTGTGCCGTGACTGTAAGTAACAGTTTAGTGCCGTGTTTAAGACAGTGCAGTGCCGCTAAGTAAAGGACAGTGCAGTGCCGCGAAGTCAAAGACAGTGCAGTGCCGTCTTTCTGTGAATTTCAGTGCATTATTGGACTGTGACTCATTGAAGAACAGTAACGCTATCAGTGTATACTGTGAGTAGTAATTAAGAATAATCACCAAGTTTATTGTGCATTGTGAAATAAATTGTGCAGTGATAAAAACTGTGAAACTTGCGAGTATTTAATTTTGCAATCCAAAAGAACTCTTATTAAAAACGTTTATTACTGATTTTGGTAATACAAAAACGTAACAATATATAATTTTGAACGGACCTTATTTTCATCTCCTGGATAGGATCGACGGACATTTGAACAAAATTTTCGAAAATCGCGTCATGAGTAAGACGTCAATAGCTGATTTTCCTTAGGGGAAATCCGCTAAAAAAAATAGCATCGGAGACTTTTCTTAGGCACAGCACCATAGTTCTTTCACATGTTGAAATTCTGCTTTTAGCATTTTGCTTCGAACTGTCTTAGTTTTCTTTTCCTTCTTAACATACTTTTGAATATTATTTAATTCAGAAATATTAATCAAAATAAATCAAACCCACGTACACTACATATTGTACTGAAATAAGTAGAAATTTAAGGCTTTAAAAATATTAATACAAATAAAGCAATATTGCCATTTATTTAATCTGTAAATTATAATTGCCACCTCTTATATATTTTTGATCTCTTACAAAATATAAATATATTTATTATTTTACAGAGTTATTTGTACTTGTACTAACATAACCGAAGTGTATTTTTTCATATATAATTTTGAACGGACCTCATTTTCGTCATCTCCTGGGTAGGATCGATGTAATGTAAACACACACTTACAAATAAAACGCATTAATTTCAATATTTAATTTATTTAGTGATAATTTAATGCTGTCTCTATGAGATTGACAAGAAGAAACTGTCGCCGAAAGTAGCGGGTCATATCAAGTGTGCTATCGACCCCTGAAGAATCCTTTCAGTCCATATTCAACCTATAACCGTCTCCAGTACTTCTCCAGCAACCATAACTTTGGAGTTTTCAATGGAATGCCCTACTAATATGACGGATTCTTGTAGAAAATCGAATTCTAATACGATTTTATATCTGTGATTTTTTCGTTTTGACTCATCCTTCAGCCTTAAAATGCACAGATTCTTATTTCAGAAACGGCGCATTTTATTAAAGAATGCTGCCACATAAAAGTTGTAGTCAACAAATCTTTGAAACAAGTCTACGGGGTAGAGAATGGACAATGAAATTAAAAATAAAAAACCTACTTCAAAAAACGATGTTACAACTAATTTATTTTAAGCTTATTATTTGTAAAAGGAATACATTTTTCCATCAACACAGTTTCAAGTCAAAAAAACAAAAAAAAAACTGTGAGGTATCTTACAGGGATGAATCATCGGCCAACATGTTTTTGATAAAACATGAAATAGAACAGTGTTCAACCACTTCCTAAATATAAAATTTCTAAATTAACTAGCTCTGACGCAAAGAAATGTTCTGTGGCCGCAGGTTGACGGATCTCCTTCCCACTTCTCAATCACTACTCGATCAACAATAAGAAGCCAAAGGCAGTATCTGTCGCAGCTTGCACATTGAGAGGCCGGCCAGCTCACCCCATCTGACAGGAATGGATTATTCTCTGTGGGGGTGGGTCTAAGACATCTCTATCTGAAGAGGTTTCAGATTATTGACGACATGAACAATAAAGTCATATAAAATCAAGTTCAGTAGCTGAAATACAGAGTACCGAAAAGGATTTCAGATACCGTCTTTTGAAGGGAATAAATGAGAAAGGACGCATTATCGAACATTTGTAAATACGAGCTGTAAGTATTGTGGTACAAAGGAAAAAAAGTCCGTCACGCAGTGTCTGCGTTAACTCAGCAGAATTCCCACGTGAAATTATACAATAGACAAATCTCCATACGAGAACCGAGAAGTTACGGAAACGGCCGACCTAGCTTTTGGCGGGAAACTCGCTCGTGCGTTACCGCCCACGTTTAATACAAATGCAAATATCTCAGTTAATATTAAAGATAGAGAATAAATGTATAGAACAATATTTATAGTAAATTTAATTAGCAACACGATTGATTCTATACAATGTTTTGACAACCCCCCTCCCATTGGTCCGATTTCAGTCATTAACGAACTTGATCTGTCTTTACGTTTAAATATCGAGTTTGGTAACGATCAATCAAAAATTGCGACCGCTTAGAGCGTTAATAGGCATATATATATATATATATATATATATATATATATATATATATATATATATATATATACCCACACACACACACATACACACAACACAATTTTGAACGGACATCATTTTCGTCATCTCCTGGGCACGATCGATGGACATTTGATGAAATGTTTCGAAAATCGCGTCATGAGTACGACCTCAATAGCTGATTCCCTTAAAGGAAATCTCCTAAAACTGGTTTCTGTATATTTACATGAAGCTATGCAGGTAGAAAAATGGATTTCATTTTACAAATAACTACTGCGTAATTAGTTTAAAATAAATTAATTCTAAGAAGGTTTTTTTGAAGTAAAAATATTTTGGGTTCATTCAAGAATGCGTTTGCGTTATTTAGTAAATTGAGATTGATTGGGATAAAACTTATTCCGATTCAATATAAATTGCAGTACTAGATATAGTAAATAGTTTCCAATTATGTTAATATGTTATACTCAAATATTCTATTTTGAGGCTGCATCGCTGGGGAGTATTATTATGGTGAGATCCTCGGCTGTCTGCTCCAGCGGTTGGAATTTTTGTTGTTCTGCAAATTTTCGATGGAAATGCATTTTTCTTCGTCAGGCAATAGTTTTAGTTTAATTTGAATAGCTACTTCGATCATATGGTTTGGATTTTATTTTAATATGGTTTTCCACGTCTCAGAGAGAGTGACACCGTCCACGCCGTTTATCGTATTCGTTCTCTTGTTAATTTTATACTTCTAGGACCAATCTTTTACCGAGATGATCGTCTCTGTGCAAAACTTTTGTCTCAGCGAATTTAACTTGGTGAGAACAAATACCCGCGTCTCTAGCTATGGCGGATGTCTTTGTTCACTGGTTTTTCAGATCAGCCATGTGTTGGCTTACTCTTGTCGCAGTCTTTCTTCCAGTCTGTCCCACATAAACTTTACCTCAGTCACATGGTATCATGTAAACACCACTATCTTGTAAAATTTGGCTGTCTTGTAAAATGTTCACTGACTATTTTGTGGGGTTAAATACTGTCCGTAAATTACATTTTCGAAGTATTCTTGCTAGTTTTTCTGAAGTCCCCGCTATATAATCGGATTATAAAAATCCGTGTTTATATTTCTCAATGGTGTTACTTGAGTATTTTCAATATCTTCTTGAACCTTGTTGGTATCAAGTTTCCTCTTAATTTTTCTAAATGCTCTTGTAACTTCCATTTTTTTGTAGCCGTTGTAGTGGTGTTCTTCTTTTAGTTGTTTTATCTCATTTTTTAAACGAGTTTCATTGCTGAATAACGATATAGCTCTGTATACTAATGTATAGATGATACCATGTTTTTGGCTACCCAGCCCCGTTTTGGGCCCAAATTATTTGTTAATAATTAATTTAAATTATTTGCCTGACGAAGATGGACGCATTTCCATCGAAAATTTGCTCTGTATACTAATGTATAGATGATTTTCTTTAATAATATTATTATTAATTATTTCAGTAATTGTTTTTCTTTCCGGTGAAAATATGTCTATCTATCTGTTCAGCTCTGAGTGGCTGGCAGACCTATTCGTTCGGATTAGATCGGCCATTTTCGTCAGTACTCGGCTCAGGTGGAAGCTTCTTCTAACCTTACTTTCATTGCTTTGTGTGATTTATGCAAATACGGTCTGTTCATCCGCCGCCGCCCCTTCTTTAGTTCTTGTACTACTAAAATTTGAGTTATTAAAATATAAATTATTTTTACAATTCAGAAGCCGTTGCCGTTGGGAGCTTATTAGAATTAACTGAAAGATTTTTCATTAACGTTTGTATTTACTCTGAATACTTCTTAGTTTACGGAAAACTGCTTAGTTTACGCAGCCCCTGCTTGACCAATTTTTATATTTTTCTTATTCTTAGTTTCTTATTCTAACGGCACAAAAGTGTTTAGTACATTCTAAAATTGTGAGGTAAAATGGGTGTGTCGATCTAACATGGTTGGTACAAGCCCCATCAGATAGGATTGAGTCGTAAACCTTTCTATCATACTTTACAAGGACAATAATATTCAATATTAGTCAGAAATAAATGGATTTTCCTCAATAATAAAACAATAAAAATATAAAATAATCCGATAAGAAATCGTGGATTAAAATATATGCTTATTAGCATGATGTCATTCGTAAATTATTTAAGGATGAAGCAAGAGGATTTTGTAGTCCAGTTGGTGCGAATGTGGTTAACACTTACAACTGGTACAGGTGAGCACAACTTAGTGGTCAAACAATAAGTCCGTCACGCAGGGGCTGCGTTAACTACGCACATTTCCCACGTTCGTCACGTTTTTGGCTTTATCTCAAAACGTTTTCAGTTCAATGACAACAATATTTGGTATTTAGGCTTCGAATAAAGTGCTTCACAATATAACAGATTATTGTTAATATGGCATTAGTAGGTGTGGGGGTTTACTGAAGGCGGGAAACAAAATAATGCAAATATCTCGGTTAATAATCAACATAGAGCTAAAACGTACATGAAAACATTTATAGAACATTACATTTGCAATAAGATTGGTTCTATACAGTATTTCGATCCGACTCATAATAACGAAGATATTAAGAGCAACCGAAATATAGAGATATTAGCAACCGCTGGGGTTAACATATATATATGTATATATATATATATATATATATATATATATATATATATATATATATATATATATATATATAATTGTATCCTCTGTCTGTACATTAATTTTTTTCGCGAAATTTCACGATAACTTTTCGTTTCACATATCATAGACACCATAACTGCGTTTTGTTTCTTTGGTGCCTGTTTGTTTTTTTGTTTGTTTATTTGTTTGTTTGTTACCTTTTCATGCATAAATGGCTGAACCGAATTTTTATGAAGCTTGGTATGTATATTACTACTAGCCTATGTTAATATTCTCAGAGACGAACTGGATTGGGGGTTATAAGAGAGACCTGAAATTAAAAATAGCGAAATTTCGTTTCCTATTGGTTTTTTTGGCAAATATGCACATAACAAAAGTAGTTTATTTTGTTATTTAGAGTAACTTTTGTTATATACACTTTTTCGTATACCAAATTATAAATGATTTATACGCTAAAAATTAAAGCGGGAGTCAACAATTTTATTTGGCACACTCGGTATGTGTATTTGCACTATTGCCTTCATATAATAAGCCATACTAACATTTCTAGGGACTGGCAGGAGTGGGGGTTATAAGGGATTCCTGAAATTAAAAATAGCAGTATTTCGTTTTCTATTGGTTTTTCTGCAAATATGCACATGACACAAGTTGTTTATTTTGTTATTTAAAGTAACTTTTGTTATAAACACTATCGTCGTATAACAAAGTATAAACGAGATATACACTAAAAACTAGAGCGGGAGCCAACAAATTTGTTGGGTACTAAGGATTTAACAGAACTTAACGAAACACGGAATGTGAATTAGCATTAATTCTTCCATGATTATAAGCTATATTCAAATTTTTCAGGTCCAAACGGGATTGAGGTTTATAAAGTAGGCCTGAAATGAAAAATTGTGATGTTCCGATCCCCATTGGGTTTTCAACGATTTTCTAAAAAAAAAAAATATAAAAATACCATCATTAGTCAGTCAACTATGATTTCCCGGGCATCGCCGGGTATATTAGCTAGATTGTATGCAGAAAATATATTCATTATAGATGATATTTAATAATAATAAGTGCTATCCATGATTATGATTTGAATTATTCACGGTGTGTCAAACAGTGGAGAGGGAATGATTAGAGACTTATTTTCATTTATCCTTCAAATCTAAATTTTTTTTTACATAAGTCGCCTAACGGACTCTTAAAGGAAGAAATGAGCCCAGATGGGAAGAGCTGTGATACACGTAGAAGCATTGCCAAATAGAAAATAGAATCTTTCCGCCTCAAACGATTTCCCGAGCGAAGCCTGGGTACCTTGGCTAGTGTATATATATATATATTTCCCGGCTTCGCTCGAGAAATCATTTGAGGCGGAAAGATTCTATTTTTTTTTGGCAATGCTTCTACGTGTACAACTGCACTTCCCATTCATTCAAATCATAATCACGGATAGCACTTATTATAATTAAATAGTATCTACAATGAACGTATTTTGTATAAACAACCTAGCTAAGGTACCCGGCGATGCACGGGAACTCATTCTTGACTGACTAATGATGGTATTATTGTATTTTTATAGCAAGACTTCAATATGTACACACAACTTCAATTACGTCGTATAGTTTTTCCGAAGGGGCCTGTTAGCTTTTGGGGACTAATAGAATAAAAATTTTAGTTTTGAAGAATAAATTAAAATATGTTCCTAATCGTCCCTCTCCATTTTTTGAATAATTCAAACCATAATCGTGGATAGCATTTATTACAATTAAATACCATCTATAATGAACATCTCTTGTCAAACCCAATCCGAGTACATATAGTTTAAGCATAGTGCAAAATGAACATGGCTTTGTTTAAATAATACATTATACAAATTAAATAATGGAAATGCTCTCATAGTTTAAATTTCTATTGGAAATAAATAACAAAGTTAAAATAACTGAGGGGAGTGACGGAGATTTCTAACCTCACTAATCCGAATAATACTTAGAACAATCATAGAAGACATAACATCATTTGCCATAATATACCTATATTAAAAACACTTAAATGAGTTCTAATAAAATTGTTGACTCCCGCTAGAGTTTTAGATAATATCTCGTGTTTACTACATTTTACGACAAAAGTGAATGTAACAAAAGTTACTCTAAATAACAAAATAAAGAACTTTTGATGTGTACACGTTTGCCGAAAACCAAATAGAAAATGAAATATCACGAATTTTTATTTCAGGGTTCCTATATAACCCCCACTCCTCCTCGTTCTTAGCAATGTCAGTTCAGCTTATAATCATGGGGGAGTTATTACCATTTCATATACCAGGTTTTGTTAAGTTTAGTTCAATCGTAAGTGCCCAATAAAATTGTTGACTCCCGGTTTAGTTTTGAGTGTATATCTTGTTTATACTTGGTTATACGACAAAATTGAATATAACAAAAGTAACTCTAAATCACAAAATAAAAAACCTTTCTTATGTGCATATTAGCCGGAAAACCAATAGGAAACGAAATACCGCTATTTTAGCAGATTTGCCTTAAGGGAAATCAGCTATTGAGGTCGTACTCATGATGCGAGTTTCGAAAAATTTCTTCAAATGTCCATCGATCCTACCCAGGAGATGACAAAAATGAGGTAACCTCAAAAACTATATATATATATATATATATATATATATATATATATATCTATATTTGTCTGTTTGTCGCTCTAGCGGTCGCAACTTTTGTTTGATCGTTACCAAACTCGATATTTAAACCGTTTTATGTAAAAAGACAGATCAAGTTCGTTAATGGCTGAAATCGGACAAGAGGAAGGGGGGGGTTAAGAGGGGGGATTTTCGAAAATTCGAAAAATCTCTGTTATTATGCGTCGGATCGAAAAATGGTACAGAACCAATCTTATTCCAAATTAAATTTACTATAAATATTGTTATATACATTTATTCTCTATCTTGAATATTGACGGAGATACTTCCATTTTTATGAAATTTGTGTTTCATGTGGTCGGGTATAGTTCGGATTACGTCGGCCTTTTTCGTAACTTCTCGGGTCAGGTGGAAGCTTCTTCTAACTTTACCTGTCGTTCCTAACCTTACCTTACCTTCGTTACTTTGTGAGATTTATGCATATACGTTCTGTTCATCCGCCCCTCCCCCCTTCTTCAGTTCTTGGACTACTAAAAGTTGAGTTATTAAAATATAAATTATTCTCACAATTCAGAAGCCGTTTCAGTTGGGAATTTATTTTAATTAACTGAAAGATTTCTCATTATCTAATCACGGTGGTATTGTGTTACCAGTATGCAGATTTCTCTATTGTAAAACTTCACATGGGAAATCTGCTTAGTTTACGCAGCCCCTGCGTGACGGACTTTTATACTAGACTAGAGAATTCGGAATTCCCTCCACATGCCGAACTTCACTTTCTTATAGTTCTACTTATTTTATTTATTATTCTGTATTTATTTGTATTTTAATCTGAATATATTTTGTTCCAATTTTCAGGATTCTAAATAAGCGAGGGGAAAATGATGAGGTTATTCGTTCTATGTTGCCTATATGTTGGAAGCCAAGCGCTTTACCAGCCCCACCTTCATCACGAATGGATAAACTTCAAGGTAAGGAATTTATTTTCCTATTTATACGATATTGACAAAACAATTATTTGAAAAAATGGCATTATATCTCAAGGGGAGCAAAAACGTCCGTCACGCAGGGGCTGCATAAACTAAGCAGATTTCCCACGTGAAGTGTTCCAATAGAGAAATTTCACGAGAGCCAAACAGTTACGGAAACGGACGAACTAGCTTTAGGCGGGAAAATCACTCGTGCGTTATCCGCCTACATTTAATAAAAATATCTCGGTTAATATTCAAGATAGAGAATAAATGTATAAAACAATATTTATAGTAAATTGAATTTTCAATAAGATTGGTTCTAAAGAATTTTTTGATCCGACGTATGGTAACGGAGATTTTTCGAAAATCCTCCCATCTAAACAACCTGTCCCAGTGGGTCCGATTTCAGCCATTAACGAACTTGATCTTTCTTTTTACATAAAATGATGGAATAACGAGTTGTTAACGATTAAAAAAAATTGTGACCGCTAGAGTGTTAAAAGACGTATATATATATATATATATTTATATATATATATATATATATATATGTATATATAATTTTGAACGGCCCTCATTTTTGTCATGTTCTAGGTAGAATCGATGGACATTTGAAGAAAAATTTCGAAAATTCCGTCATGATTACGACCTCAATTGCTGATTTCCCTTAAGGGAAATTGTAAAGAACCTATTAGACAATGGAGCCGATGTTTCAATTGCAGATGACGCGCACCTGGTCCTTTGAATTGGACCAGTGAGAGGGGGAGGGTAAAGGGGGGGGGGATTTTCGAAAATTCGAAATATCTCCATACTATTCGTCGAATGAAAATAATGCATAGAATGAATCTTATTGCAAATTAAATTTACTATAAATATTGTTCTATACATTTATTCTTCATCTTGAATATTAACCCAGATATTTACATTTTTAAGTTTTCAGCCCCCAATTCTACTCATGTTACAAATACAATTCTCTGTCATGTAATAAACCACATTATTCGCAGCTTAAATCCCACAAATGTTTTCAAGTGATCTTTATTATACGAGATAAATGCAAATATGTTATGGTGACCCTCCCCCCCAGTCCCTCTTAAGTTCTTGCACTACTAAAATTTGATTGATTGAGATAAAAATTATTCTGATCCATTGTAAATTACAGTACTAGATATAGTTAATAGTCTTCAATAAAATTAATATGTTATATTCTTATATATTTCAATAATTGTTTCTCTTTCCCGTGAGAAGTTGGCACACCTGCTGTAAATGACATAAAATCTTTAGAAAATACGAACAGCTGATCGTACTTTGCAATGGGCCAATAATGTCTACTAAGAATTATTGTTTTCATTAGTTTTTGTCTTGGTCTTGCCAAGAATTTACAGTCAAACATTCAAATCGGTCGTTTTGTATCTGGAAGGTTAAGGTGTTAATTGAAATGTTTTCAGATTGAGCATGGGAAGAGTTATGACAGCCTGGAGGAGGAAACTATGAGGCTGGGAATCTACCTCAAGAACAAGGAGATGATCACAGAACACAACAAGAAATATGATCAAGGCTTGGTCACCTTCAACATGAAGATGAACCACTTCGGAGATCTGGTAAGGCTTGTCAGATGGAACGCTTTTGCATTTTCTTTATTTTATCATATTTTCCAGGATACGGAACCCTGTGGCCTCACCCTATCTACCTCTCTTGTGTTCGGTTTCCCTCGTGGCCTGATGCCCACCATTCTAGCATTCATTTCTTGTATAGGGGGGCCGGTTGGCTTGCACATGTCCTGCCGATTATAAAATCTTAGTTCTTATATCATGTGAAATCGCATGTCTAAGTAATACCCTGATGCTTCCCATTCGTAAAAATATAATATACTAATAGTATTTATAGTTCAATAATGAGAGAGAGAGAGAGAGAGAAAGAGAGAGTGGGGAGAGAGAGAGAGAGAGAAAGAGAGAGAGAGAGGGGGAGGGGGAGGGAGGGAGCGAGAGAGGGAGGAAGAGAGAGAGATAGAGAGAGAGGGGGGGAAGAGAGAGAGAGAGAGAGAGAGAGAGAGCGAGAGAGAGAGAGAGAGAGAGAGAGAGAGAGAGAGAGAGAGAGAGAGAGAGAGAGAGAGAGAGAGAGAGAGAGAGAGAGAGAGAGAGAGAGAGAGAGTGAGAGAGAGAGAGAGAGAGAGAGAGAGAGAGAGAGAGAGAGAGAGAGAGAGAGAGAGAGAGAGAGAGAGAGAGAGAGAGAGAGAGAGAGAGAGAGAGAGAGAGAGAGAGAGAGAGAGAGTTGTTTCACAAAACTAAAGTAACTATAGAATATATGGATGGGACTCGATTATCATCTGACGTTGGTTTCCAGACAGATGAGGAGTATGCAAACATCCTGATGTCGTCCAACCTGACTATTCCAGATCTGCCAGAGTTCCTTGTCTACAATGGCTCGAGTGCTAGTCAACAGGGATCAGCAGAATATGTCAATTGGAACGACAGAGGTGCAGTAACTCCAGTCAAGGACCAAGGCCTCTGTGGGTCCTGCTGGGCCTTCAGTGTCGTATGTATCGAATTTAGAATAATTCTAGTACAATTTCCTATTTATGACTCGGTATTAGGCTACTGGCTACCGAGGGGTGACGCTCCAACAATATTAGAGACTGTAGTATTCCCTCCGATCTTTTCCTGAACCATTTCTTGCCTAGTCCTTAAAGATCAAGTTCGTTAACGGCTGAAATCAGAGCAAGGGGAGGGTGGATTTAGAGGGGGAGAAGTTTGAAAATTCAAAATATTTCCAGTACTATACGTCGGATCTAAAAAAATGAATAGAGTCAATCTTATAGCAAATTAAATGTACTATAAATATTGCCATATACATTTATTCTCTATCTTAATAATATTAACCGAGATATTTGCATTTTTCAGTTTTCAGCCTTCAGCAAACCCCCACTTTTACTCATGTTACATAAACAATACTCTGTTGTGTAATAAACCACATTAGGTTGGTTGGTGTTCAAGTTTGATGTACAAATAATCTATTTGTAATCAGGTGACATAAACTACTGCGGGAACCTCTCAGTATCAACTACCTCCCCAGTGAGGACAGTTCCAACGAACGTAAGAGGGAAACGAGCACTTCATAAATTAATTAGCAATCTGTATTAAATATATCATGTAAGTAGGCACCTATTAACGCAGTACATAGCTGAGGATTGCCATTGGGTTTAGTTCAATTAACATTATTATTTTTTAAAAAGGGATTATTTTTTTTATTGGTGACCCATGCCATGAAACTATGAAGAACATATTGTTACGCTTATTACACACAAACAATAAATGTTCATTACTAGAGTTCTTTTGGATTGCAAAATTAAACACACAAACTTTAGAGTATTTACCACTACGCAGTTCATTTGATAAGGCACTAAACGCTTAGTAAATTATTCTTCACTACAACTCACAATGTGCACTGATAACTTCACTTCTTATTGCACAATACTATTACTTACGATCACGTGAATCACTGAAGATCACAAGAACGCGGCACTACGCTGAAGATCACAAGAACTTGCAATCCAAAAGAACTCTTATTAAAAACGTTTATTACTGGTTTTGGTAATGAAAACGTAACAATATGCTAAGATCACAAGAACACGGCACTACACTGATCTTCACAAAAATACGGCACTGCACTTAAGTATATTCTCTGAATACGGCACTGCACAGATCTTCACAAAAATAGGGCACTGCACTGATCTTCACAAAAATACGGCAATGCACTTATCTTCTCAAAATACGGCACTGCACTGATCTTGACAAAAATACAGTACTGCACAGATCTTCACAAAAATAGGGCACTGCACAGATCTTCACAAAAATAGGGCACTGCACAGATCTTCACAAAAATACAGTACTGCACAGATCTTCACAAAAATAGGGCACTGCACTGATCTTCACAAAAATACGGCAATGCACTTATCTTCTCAAAATACGGCACTGCACTGATCTTCACAAAAATACGGCAATGCACTTATCTTCTCAAAATACGGCACTGCACTGATCTTGACAAAAATACAGTACTGCACAGATCTTCACAAAAATAGGGCACTGCACAGATCTTCACAAAAATACAGTACTGCACAGATCTTCACAAAAATACGGCACTGCACTGATCTTCACAAAAATAGGGCACTGCACAGATCTTCACAAAAATAGGGCACTGCACAGATCTTCACAAAAATACGGCAATGCACTTATCTTCTCAAAATACGGCACTGCACTGATCTTCACAAAAATACGGCACTGCACTGATCTTCACAAAAATAGGGCACTGCACAGATCTTCACAAAAATAGGGCACTGCGCTTAAGTAATATTCTCAGAATACGGCACTGCACTGATCTTCACAAAAATACGGCACTGCACTGATCTTCACAAAAATACGGCACTGCACTGATCTTCACAAAAATACAGTACTGCACAGATCTTCACAAAAATAGGGCACTGCACAGATCTTCACAAAAATACAGTACTGCACAGATCTTCACAAAAAATACAGTACTGCACAGATCTTCACAAAAATAGGGCACTGCACAGATCTTCACATAAATACAGTACTGCACAGATCTTCACAAAAATAGGGCACTGCACTGATCTTCACAAAAAATACAGTAAAGCACAGATCTTCACAAAAAATACAGCACTGCACAGATCTTCACAAAAATAGGGTACTGCACTGATCTTCACAAAAATACAGCACTGCAACTGATCTTCACAAAAATACGGCACTGCACTGATCTTCACAAAAATACAGTAAAGCACAGATCTTCACAAAAAATACAGTACTGCACAGATCTTCACAAAAATACGGCACTGCACAGATCTTCACAAAAATACAGTACTGCACAGATCTTCACAAAAATACGGCACTGCACTGATCTTCACAAAAATACAGTAAAGCACAGATCTTCACAAAAAATACAGCACTGCACAGATCTTCACAAAAATAGGGCACTGCACTGATCTTCACAAAAATACGGCAATGCACTTATCTTCTCAAAATACGGCACTGCACTGATCTTCACAAAAATACGGCAATGCAGTTATCTTCTCAAAATACGGCACTGCACTGATCTTCACAAAAATACGGCACTGCATTGTTCTTCACAGAAATACGGCACTGCACTGATCTTTCACAAAAATACGGCACTGCATTGTTCTTCACAAAAATACAGTACTGCACAGATCTTCACAAAAATAGGGCACTGCACAGATCTTCACAAAAATAGGGCACTGCACTGATCTTCACAAAAATACGGCAATGCACTTATCTTCTCAAAATACGGCACTGCACTGATCTTCACAAAAATACGGCACTGCACTGATCTTCACAGAAATACGGCACCGCACTGATCTTCACAATAGCATGGCACTGCACTGATCTACACAAAAATACGGCACTGCACTGATCTTCACAAAAATAGGGCACTGCACTGATCGTCACAAAAATACGGCACTGCACTGATCTTCTCAAAATACGGCACTGAACTGATCTGCACAAGAAAGCGGCACTGCACTGATCTTCACAAGAACGTGGCGCTGCACTGATCTTCACAAGAACACGGCACTGCACTGATCTTCACAAGAACGTGGCGCTGCACTGATCTTCACAAGAACACGGCACTGCACTGATCTTCACAAGAACGTGGCGCTGCACTGATCTTCACATAAAGCATTGTACCACACTGAAACTAAAGTGCACTGCTCACTGTAGCTGGATTGAACGCAATGTTATTCCTAGCAAGGGAACTGAGAACTAACTAACTGATGAGCGAGCTGGGCCGCTTTTATAGAGGGGAAGAAAATGATTCCAGACTGGTCTATTTACCAGACTGGCGGCGCCTAGAACATTCCTGGCACCATCGGCCCTGTACGGATGCCTTCGTTTACTTCGTATTTCTTCAATTCGCAATTAAGTCTTCGCAACAGTATTAAAATATTGGGTCTAGAATTAGAAGAATACTATTTATATTTATAACATTTTATTTATTCAATCAACACATCTGAAGTATATTAGATATTTTTGTTTCCGTTAATCAGGCAGGTGCCATCGAGAGTCACACCAAGATCTGGAGGGGCCAGCTGGTCAGATTGAGCGAGCAGAACCTCCTCGACTGTTCTACCAACAGCCGGTACCAGAACCATGGCTGCTTTGGAGGTTGGATGCCTCACACCTTCCAATATGTCATAGACAATGGAGGCATAGACACAGAGGCATCATATCCATATCTAGGTTATGTAAGTAATATAGAGCATATACAACTTTCTTCCCAAATATATCCATGAACAATAACAGAAACATCCTACAGATTGCATTAATATTTTGATAGAAACTATATATCTTAACATGCTCAAGGTTGACGGCATGCGCAGTCAGAGCTATTTGCTCATCTTGTAACATTGGCATTGGTAAGACACAGGGTACTAATTTTCTGCAACTCTAGTATTTGCCTCTTTCTTACTCCTGCTTGGTTGCAGTCGGGGACCAAATGAGTATATGTATATGGTGTCCCTGCGTCCACTAAGCAGATTTCCCACATACTGGTATAGCACTTGTCATCTCTATTTATATGTAAAAACCCGATGAGTATAAAGGGGGGGGGTACTGAAGGAGGAAAACAAGAAAGCGGGAACAAGATTTTCGAAAAATGTCTTCAAATATCCATCGATCCTATCCAGGAGATAATTACCAAACTCGATATTTAATCTTTTTACATATGGGGCTCAGGTTAGCCATACGAGTTAAAGCGTTGACCTTTATCTCACATGGTAAACCTAGAGTGGCGAGTTCGATTCTCGCCTGGGCAAAGGAAATTATTTAGTGACGAAATTCATTAAATAACGTACTAATATCACACACTGGCTTGAATAGGTTGGTAACCTGTAGATAACCCGTCCCGATTAGCCTAAGTTGCAAAAAGTGAAACTAATAACTAAAAACTAATAAATAAAAAACTAAGGGAAAAACTAATAACTAGTCAACTACTAAAAAATTAAAACCAAAACAATAAAAAATCTACTAACAAGTCAACTAATAAAAGAAGAAGCAAACAACGATAAGCATATGTCAAAACTATAAATAAAATTAAAACTACGAACGACTTATTTTTCTTCTTTTTGGCCCGCTCTTCAACCGTGGCATCCTCCAGCTTTTTGGCCTTCCTCTTCAATCGGCGTTGGATAAGCCTGTCCACCAACTGTTCCTCGTACCCGTTTGCTTTACCAATATGCTTAATGCAGACCACTTCCTTGGCGTAATTATCTTGCGCTAGTGGGGTACTAATCAGCCTCTCCACTAAATAAAGCAATCCCGCCATCTTGTATCTTGGGTGATGAAATGAATCCGCAGGTATTAATAAGTCGGTGGATGAGGCCTTCCTATAGATACCAAATTTATGACCCCCTCCATCTCTCTCTATCTCCAGATCTAGGTAGCATAGCTTCTTAGCTTTTTCGTTCTCCAAGGTGAATTTAATTGTCTCATGGCAGCTATTAAGGTAGGAAAGCAACCCATTCAAATCGTCCCTAGTGCCGCTAAAACTGACAACTGGCAAAAGAATTTATAAAATTATTGTCGGCCTGTCTGAAACAGAATTATTTCAAGTTTGGCGGAAAATGCTTTAAGATGGACCGGGGATTGATCATGGGCTCTGCTATTAGCCCACTTGCCGCCGACATGTTTATGAATTTCTTTGAGGAGAAATTCATTTTATCGGCACGCAACCCATTCTATAAGTGCATCGATTTTTGGGCCCGGTATGTTGATGACACTTTTGTCAGTTTTAGCGGCACTAGGGACGATTTGAATGGGCTGCTTTCCTACCTAAATAGCTGCCATGAGACAATTAAATTCATCTTGGAGAACGAAAAAGCTAAGAAGCTATGCTACCTAGATCTGGAGATAGAGAGAGATGGAGGGGGTCATAAATTCGGTATCTATAGGAAGGCCTCATCCACCGACTTATTAATACCTGCGGATTCATTTCATCACCCAAGATACAAGATGGCGGGATTGCTTTATTTAGTGGAGAGGCTGATTAGTACCCCACTAGCACAAGAAAATTACGCCAAGGAAGTGGTCTGCATTAAGCATATTGCTAAAGCAAACGGGTACGAGGAACAGTTGGTGGACAGGCTTATCCAACGCCGATTGAAGAGGAAGTTAGCCAAGGAGCTGGAGGATGCCACGGTTGAAGAGCGGGCCAAAAAGAAGGAAAATAAGTCGTTCCCTGTTTCCATCCCGTACTTGGGCCGGTTTCAGAAAAGATAGGATCCAGGTTGAGGAAAATTGGATTGGTTACTGCCTACAGGAGCAAGCGGTCCCTGAAAAATTGTTTGCCCCCGTGTTAGGACTATGTGGACCCCCTGGATAGGTCTGGCGTGTATAGGATCTCGTGCACGGGATGTGATGCCTCTTATGTGGGCACAGTGGTAGAAAGATAAGGACGCGTCTAAAGGAGCACATCACTCGCGACACTGAGTTTTCCGCACACACCAGAAAAGAGGGCCATGACATGTCCAGCATAAAATATCAATTTCTGTATGAGGAGAAGAAGGGCAAAAGATTAAATACGGCTGAGGGGCTGCATATAAGGCTGGACAGACAGGCGAATGGAAATCGGAATATTAATAAGAAGGAGGAGGTGGCAAGGCTGCGACATGTCGGTGACGGGGCCCTCTCTTCTCTACGGGGACAGAGGTTCAGTCGCCCGGCAGTCGTGGTCCAGGCAACGCAGCTTTAATCAGGTACCTCCTACATCTCCTCTCTGTTATTAGTATAGGGTTTGTTTATTTTTTAGAGGTCTCTTACAGTTCCTCTGGGGTTTTTTACGAGGTTCCCACCCACTGTGATATGTTTCCCATATACATCTGTAATTTGTGTAGGTTTTATAGTTTTAATTTTATTTATAGTTTTGACATATGCTTATCGTTGTTTGCTTTTTTTATTAGTTGACTTGTTAATAGATTTTTTATTGTTTTGGCTTTAATGTTTTTAGTAGTTGACTAGTTATTAGTTTTTCTAGTTTTATTTGTTGACTAGATTTAAGATTTTCCATTGTTTTACTCATTATTTTGTGTCTGGTTTTATGACTGTTGTTTATTTTACTTTTGTGCCATGCTATGAATGTTAAATTAACTCGTGGTTCTGTTTGTCAGCAGGCACTGAGGATGGAGCGTTGACTCCGAAAGTGCACTCTGCATAATATTAAAAACCAGTAGAGGACTTGGCTTTCTTATTGATCCTGTTTGTTTACATTTCTAACCTAACGCTTCCTGTCGGCAGGTTATTGAAATTAGATGAAACATTTCTTATTACCGTTTGTATTTATTCTTGGTGGTGTTGTGTTACCAATATATAGATTTATCTATTAGTAAACTTCACGATGGAAGTCTGCTTAGCTTACGTAGCCCCTGCGTGACGGACTTTTTGGTAACTCTAGTATTAAGCGAGTTACTCGAACTTTATTGCTTTCGGCCTCCAGAATAATGAAGATGACGCGTTGATATGAGATCACATGTGTTATAGCAGCACTTGGTAATCTGCTTAGTATACGCAGCCCCTGCGTGAAGGCCTTTTTTGAAATTATCACTGCAAGATGGCATTGCCACTTTCATTGCTTATAGACTTAAAAGACAATACATATGGTATATATTTGCAGTTGGACCGGTGCAAGTTCAGCCCTTACACTGTCGGTGCTCACTGCTTTGGGTTCTTCCGTGTTCCAGACTCTGAGATAACCCTTCGGGAAGTCGTCGGGAATATCGGCCCCGTGTCGGTGGCATTCGATGCGCTCAGGCCATCGTTCAAGTTCTATGGCGGAGGTAAGGATGTCACCAATATTTTTTTTGGGGTATTTCCTCTACAAAGTAATATATGGAGGGATTTTATTTTTCTGCCAATCCCATGCATAATTGCATTATATGTGCATTTTGTCAAAACTATTAACTATTTTTTATATAATAACATATATGCATATTACAAATTTAAAAATGGTAAACCTAGGGTGGCGAGTTCGATTCTTGCCTGGGCAAAGGAAATTATTTAGTGACGAAATTCATTAAATAACGTCCTAAAATCCCACCCTGGCTAGAAAAGGGTGGTACCCTGTAGATAACCCGTCCTAATTAGCCTGAGTTGCAAAATGTGGACGTTAATAAATAATAATAATAACAATGATTATTATTTATATAACGTTATGAAAATTAAACTTGATTAGATAAAACAAAAAAAGTCCGTCACGCAGGGGCTGCGTAAACTAAGCAGATTTCCCACGTGAAGTTTTACAATAGAGAAATCTGCCCAAAAACAAGTGTAGTAAGTAGTAAGGGATCAGTAAACTAATTCACGAGGGACGAATAGCCACGACAACGACGAAAACGGCCGCCAGAGCTCTCTTCGGAAAGTACCAAACACCTCACTCCTGCCGACCAATGCAGATTACAAATGCAAATAACTCTGTTAATATTCAAGATACAGAATAAATGTATAGAACAATATTTATAGTAAATGTAATTTGTAATAAGATTGAATCTACACAATGTTTCGATCCGACGCATAATAACGGAGATATTTCGACTTTTCGAAAATCCTCCCCCTAAACCCTCCCTCCCACTGGTCCGATTTCAGCCATTAACGAACTTGATCTTCCTTTTTACATAAAACGATTAAATTCCAAGTTTGGTAACGATCAAACAAAAATTGCGACCGCTAGAGCGTTAACAGACAAATATATATATATATATATATATATATATATATATATATATATATATATATATATAGATATAGATATAAATATATAATTTTGAACGGACCTCATTTTCGTCATCTCCTGGGTAGGATCGATGGACATTTGAGGAAATTTTTCAAAACTCGCGTCATGAGTACGACCTCAATAGCTGATTTCCCTTAGGGGAAATCTGCTAAAAACATTAAATAGAACAATTCAGAAATACAATTAAATAACCAATAAAATTACTTATTATATTTATAATATAATATGAATATTATATTATCTTTTTCTCCCTCAGCTTAAGAATATCATAGGCTATTGATTTTAATAAATTTAGGTGGTTTGAAAATAAAATATCGGGACTGATAGGCCATCGGGAATATGAGTCTTTTAACTGTATTCGTATGTCTTGAGTCAGTCTACATTCATAAATCAGGTGGGTGAATGTCTGTTCAATGGAACTGTCGCATTTAAAAGTTTTTGGATAAAATGTATGGGGATACAACAGGGATATATAATTTTAGATGTAATCCTTTATCTGTTTGATTCCATCACTGTTGCCACAAATTAATACCTTTTTCTCTTAGTAAAGATTTTAATACAGTTGGAGTAATTTCATTGTAAATTACCTCTCCGCTACTTTTAGAGGAACTTTTGGCTTGGATATAGACTATTTCATTTCCCATAATTCCTGTATGTGCCCTGTCCCGTTTGAAGTTAATGATAGTCAGTCTGTTTTTTAATTGTGCTATGGGGTATTTGTTCCATGTGTTCATCGTGGTTTTTTGTTATCTAGTTTGTGTAAAAGCATTTGACTTTCTGTGTGTAGTAGAATGTTTGGTTGCAACACCAATCCATTTGCATACTTTAAAGCCTGTAAGACGGCAATAATTTCTGCCTGGTTATTTGAACAATGGTTGCCTAATTTAATTTTTTTGCATTTTATAACACCATCAATTCCTACAACAATGATAAAGGCTACGCCTGTGCCTTGTCCATCCTTGCTACCGTCTGTCCATCTTTGATTGTATATTGGTATGAGTTATACCAATATTTCTAATCTAGAACATTACAGAGGATAAGAATCATCTCGAAATCGCAAAGTCGATATGTTCTTGGTGAACTGAGTCGTTATATCAATTTTCTCAGGGGCTTTCCCGTTTGATGAAGGTTTCCACCTACGTTCACACGTCCAATCTGCTACCTTCCTAGACGCCCTTCATTTATTAGGTCGTACTCGTTACGCGATTTTCGAAACATTTCCATCATATGTCAACCGATTCTACCTAGTAGATGACCAAAATGAGATCCTTTCAAAATTGTATATATTGTTTCGAAAACTACGTGCTACATCCCAAATAAAATTGTTCTTATTTATTTTGTTATTTAGAGTAACGTTTGTTATATACACTTTTCTTTTATAACTAAGTATAAACGAGATATACGCTAAAAACTAAAGCGGGGGCAACTATTTTATTGGGCACTAACGGTAGAACCGAACTTAACACTCGGTATATAAATTAGCATTAATTCTTCCATGATTATAAGCTATACTAAAAATTTTAGGTTCAAAGGGGAATGGGGGTTATAAGGGATGCCAGAAATGAAAAATAGCGATATTTCGTTTCCTATTGGTTTTTTGGCAAATATGAACATAACAAAAGTTGTTTATTTTGTTATTTAGAGTAACTTTTGTTATATACACTTTTCTTTTATAACAAAGTATAAAAGAGATATACGCTAAAAACTAAAGCGGGGGCAACAATTTTATTGGGCACTAACGGTAGAACCGAACTTAACAACTCTCCGTATGTAAATTAGCATTAATTCTTCCATGATTATAAGCTATATTAAAAATTTTAGGTTCAAAGGGGAATAGGGGTTATAAGGGAGGCCTGAAATAAAAATTCGCGATATTTCATCGTCTATTTGTTTTTTGGCAATCGTTCACATAAAATAAGTTGTTTACTTTTTTAATTATGGTAAATTTTTTTTTATAATTATTTTTTTTTTTTTGTAAAATAAGGTATGAAGCAAGTAATTTTCTTAGAAATATTATATGCTCAACAATACACTCCAATATGAACTACCCAGGTATCTCACCTGGATAAGTTAATTCAAATCCATGTTAGAATTTTATCCGTAATAATTCAAAACTATGTTATTTTTTAACGCCAGTAACAGTTTGCACCAAATAAGGTATACTGTCCCCACCCTTCTCTAAGTGAATTTAATACATTATTTAATTAAAACGTGAAAAATATTTACGTTTACGAAACAGTTTTAAAATTGTGAAGATAATGTAATATGATTTTTTAATATATTTGAATGTATTAGAGGATAGCTATCCAAAATGCATTGCAGGTTGGCAGCACTGAGGCTATGTAAGTGTCGTCCTTTGTCCTATCAGTTCTGCCGCTTCCCTGCCGACCTCATACGTGCACACGTCCATTCTGCTAACTTCCGAAATGCCCTTCATTTATTAGGTCGTACTCGTCACGCGATTTTCGAAACATTTCCATCATATGTCAACCGATTCTACCTAGTAGATGACCAAAATGAGATCCTTTCAAAATTGTATATATTGTTTCGAAAACTACGTACACGAAAAATGATATACACAGAGTTAATCCGTATTTAAGAAGTACGAAGTAGATCAAAGGAGCAGACCGATGAAATGACCATTGGCACCGGAAGTGTCTTGGTGACGCCTGTCTCGATTTAGGCTGTCCTGGAACATTCACTTTTGAACCTGCCGCCAGTCTATAAAAGCTGCCCAGCTCGGTCCAAGAGTCTCAGCTCTCTTCAAGTGATCAACAGTGCGCTCAGTGCAGCTTTAGTGAACAGTGCGTCTTAGCTGAAGTGCGGTAGAGTGTTTTATGTTTTGGAACAGTGTTGTGCCGTGTTTATGAAAAGAACAGTATAGTGGCGTGTTTAACTAAAGGACCGTGCAGTGCCGTTATCTAAGCGAAGATCAGTGCAGTGCCATGTTTTTGTGAACTTCAGTGATCCTGTGAGTGAGTTATTGAAGTTTGGAAGAAGAACTGTAAAGCTATGAGTGCATACAGTGAGTAGAAGTTAAGAATAATTTACCAAGTGTGTAGTGCATTTTCAAATAAATTGGGCAGTGAAAGAAGCTCTGAAGCTTGTGTGTTTAATTTTGCAATCCAAAAGAACTCTAATAAACAGCGTTTATTACTGATTTTATAAGAAACGTAACAATATGTATATATCCGCTTGTTATTGCGGTCGCAATTTCTGTCTGATCGTTACCAAACTCGATATTCAAGTGTTTCCTGAAAAACTGGAGGTCAATTTCGTTAATGGCTGAAATCAGAGAAATGGGAGGGGTATTTTCGAAAATTCCAAATATCTCCGTTATAATATGTCGGATCGAAAAATTGTATACAATCAATCTTCTTTGAGTTGTTAAATACATTCTTTCTCTATCTCAAATATTAAGCGAGGTATTTGCGTTTTATATTTAAATTTCTATCTTCAATAAACTTCCCGTTCTTTCTCGCACGTTATGAATAAGCCATCATATCGTGAACAGTCTTATTTAAAGCTAAAACACCAAGTGTTGTTTTCAAAAAATCGTTTCTAGATAAGATCAGTATACTATTAGTGAGCAGTCAGTATAATTAGAGTGATCAAGAAAATAGTTTCGTTCATTATAAATTGCAGCACACAGTAATTAACGGAAGGATCAAAAAGGTCAAACACCTCCACTCTTAATACTTCTTTATTACAGGCAAAGTACTTTCGGGGCGAACCGTCCGTCTATTGAGCCGCTGAGAGTCTCGCCGGAGATGTCGACTCAATGGGGACCAGCTCTAGAGCACTGATGATGGGACGATTCGCCCCGAAAGTACTTTGCCTGTAATAAAAGAAGTATTAAGAGTGGAGATGTTTGACCTTTTTAGCAGATTTCCCTATAAGGGAAATCAGCTATTGAGGTTGTAATCATGACGGAATTTTCGACATTTTTCTTCAAATGTCCATCGATCCTACCTAGTAGATGACGAAAATGAGGTCCGTTCAAAACTGTATATACCTATCTATCTATCTATCTATCTATCTATATATATATATATATATATATATATATATATATATATATATATATATATTTGTCTGCCCGCTGTAGCGGTCGCAATTTTTGTTAGATCGTTACCAAACTCGATATTTAGTCGTTTTATGTAAAAAGAAAGATCAAGTTCGTTAACGGCTGAAATCGGACCAGTGGGAGGGGGGGTGGTTAGAGGGGAGGATTTTCGAAAATTCGAAATATCTCCGTTACTATACGTCGCACACTGGAGCGATCCTTCAGTAATGTTGGACATTGGGGGAAAAAATAAAAGTTTTAATTTGGGATTTTGATTGTATTGTTAGTACCACATAAACCCTTTTCAATTGAGCAGATTGATTTTTAGCCATATTATTGCAATGGTTTTTACATAATGTCTGGTTATAATTGCTATGTTTTAAAAAGCCTTGGCTTATTAAATTCTTAGTGAACTCTTATTTCATTTTATAAATTATTGTTGCTTCCAGTACACATTAAGGGTATTATAACAAATCAAAAACTGGCACAAAAGGTTTTTAAAATTCCTCTAATTTTTTGTTTTTTACATCGAGCTGAAAATAATTTTATTTAATCGAATTCGCAAATCGCTTGTATTTGCTTGAAAAAATACCACTTGGCATGCTTTTAGGAGTATATTGTCTTATTTACAACGTCGTCAGATCTTGCCTAAACTTGCCTATTCATTAAATATTTTACTTTTAGTGTTAACACTTTCGGTGCGGAAGACGTATTATGCCTCCCGCGGACCTTTCCCAACTACATTGCATATCAATTAGATTTCAAATCGTGGAGTGTTTGCTCCCAAGTTCATAAAGAACTTCTCCAACAAAGAAAAACGAAAATCATTAGTGATTTTAGGGAAAAAATGGGATTATTCGTTGACCAAGTGAACCAAGGATTGGGTACATCTAATGACGGAAACATGGCGCGTAAGTTTTTTGCGTTTCCTCACATTTCGGGGTCAATCTCAGGAATAGATGTAAATTTAATTAAACGGGTTACAATTATTTTCAAGCAATATCGTCCAACGCTTTGATCAATACTGAAAAGTTTACAAGAGAAGCAGCTGAGATATTTATGGATTTGTATGGGTGGTATTACATGCCAGTAACAATTCACAAACTGTTAATACATGGCCCGGAAATAGTCAAACACGCTATTGTACCAAGAGAAGATGCTGTCAGAAGATGCTCAGGAGGCTAACCATAAATACTTCCGCACATACAAAGAATTTTTTTCTAGAAAATTTTCAAGGACGGCTACCAACAGAGATATCGTGAATAATTTGTTAATTAATTCAGACCCATAATATCACATTTAAGGCCAACACTTAACAACGATAGCGATCGCTTAGAACCAATATCTTCGGAAGTAAAAGAACTTCTAATTGAAAAATAAAAAAAAAACATTTGAAATTTTAGAAATGTTAGATATTCTTCCAGCTTACAAATTCTTATTATTAAATTAAATACATAGATTTTTTTTTTTAATTTTTATTCTAGATATATTTGTGTTTACTCTTTTATTATTTATTTTTTTTATTTATTAACGTCCACTTTTTGCAACTTAGGCTAATCGGGACGGGTTATCTATAGGTTACCACCCTTTTCTAGCCAGGGTGGGATTTTAGGACGTTATTTAATGAATTTCGTCACTAAATAATTTCCTTTGCCCAGGCGAGAATCGAACTCGCCACTCTAGGTTTACCATGTGAGATAAAGGTCAACGCTTTAACTCGCATGGCTAACCTGAGCCCGTATACTCTTTTATTATTGCGTTTGTGAACTTCAATTCATTAAAAAAATATAAAACATATGTTGATATTATGTGTCTACAAATTACAATTCTCTACTTAGTAAGCGATACATAATCTGGTTGTACACATTTAAAATTCATCCTACCGTTATATGGCATCTGGCAAAATTGCTTAAAAAATTGCTGATGAGGTAGTTCAATAGAGTATTCGATGTGTTTTAAAATGACACCAGAATCAATATTCTAGGACTAGTAGAAACGGAGATATTAATGAATGTCCGGCTTACCCTACCACTCGCTCCAGTGTGCGTCGCTTTGAAAAATTGTATAGAACCAATCTTATTGAAAATTAAATTTACAATAAATATTATTATACACATTTGTTCTCTATAAATGTAATATATAAATATATGTATAAATATATATTTGCAATATGTATAAATATATATTTGCAATATGTATAAATATATATTTGCAATATGTATAAATATATATTTGCAATATGTAGAAATATATATTTGCATTTTTATTAAATCTGGGCGGCTAACGGCTCGGTGACTATCCTGCAAAAGCTAGTTCTGCCGTTTCCTTAACTGCTCGACTCTCGTGAAATTTCTCTATTGTATAACTTTCCGTGGAAAATCTGCTTAGATTACGCAGCCCCTGCGTGACGGACTTTTTGATCATTCCGTTAAAGATGGACCTCCACCGGCCAGCCCAAATCCAGACACAGTAATTAGTTTTCAAGAAAATTAGTATATTATATTTAGATATATTTCAGAAATTGTTTTTTTTTTTCCGGTCAAGTGCTCTGAGAGGTTGGCGGACTTCTTTGTTCAAAATTCAGTTACTTTCCTTTGTAGAGGATATTAAAATCTAAATTAGCCGGAAGATTTCTTATTGCCACTTGTATTTGTTCCCTTAATATTCACGGTGGTTTTAAGTGAAAAAGTGTGTGGATTTATGTATTGTATAACCACGCGTGGGGAATCTGCTTAGTTTACGCAACCCCTGCGTGACCGACGTTTTTTGTACTGTACAAAATTTAGGCCAAAGATCAGCTGCCCAAAGTGCCTGGCTACTAGTATATGTCAAGAGTACTTCCTATGAACGATATAATACAGCATACATTGTACATATGGTTTATGTTGCAGGTGTGTACTACGACCCTTCCTGCGGCAGCTCTCCCAACCCCCTGAACCATGCAGTGCTGGCTATAGGCTACGGCGGAGACTTCGGAGGCCCCTACTGGATACTCAAGAACTCCTGGGGTACATCCTGGGGCGAGAGAGGGTTCTTCAGGCTGGCCAGGGACAGGGGCAACCACTGCAGAATAGCTTCAGCTGCATTCTATCCTATTGTATAAACACCAAAGGAACATAAAATATTGTTTTACCTTTTTATTAATAACAATAAACATTCGTTTGCGCTTTATTTCTATGTATATATATGATAAGATGTACGCGTAGACTTAATTTGGGTTTTTTCTACATTAGCCCCTCATTTCAAATTAGGTTATAATTACATGATTTTAGAAATACTAGTGAGAACACTCTTACTAATGAACTATTATAAACATTGATAAAAGTCCGTCACGCAAGGGCTGCGTAAACTAAGCTGATTTCACCCGTAAAGTTATACAATAGAGAAATATCCATACAAGTGACGAACAGTTACGGAAACGGCCCAACTAGCTTTCGGTGGGAACGAATAAGAGCGACCATAGCTCGCCCGTTACACTTAATATAAATGGCAAATATCTCGGTTAATATTGAAGATAGAGAATAAATGTATATAACAATATTTATAGTAAATGTAATTTTCAATAAGATTGTTTCTATACAATTTTTCGATCAGAAGTATACTAACGGAGATACTTTCGAAATTTCCCCCTTCTAACCCCCCCCTCCTACTGGTCCGATTTCAGCAGTTAACTAACTTAATCTTTCTTTTTAAATACAACGATTAAATCCCGAGTTTGGTGACGATTAAACAAAAATTGCGACCTCTAGAGCGGCAACGGACAAATATATATATATATATATATATATATATATATATATATATATATGAAATGCGGAGCAAATGTAAAAAAGTCCGTCACGCAGAGGCTGCGTAAACTAAGCAGATTTCCCCTGTGAAGTTTGGCAATAGAGACATCTGCATACTGGTAACACAACACCACCATAAGTAAATACAAACGTAATGAGAAATCTTTCAGTTAATTTTAATAAACTCCCAACTGAAACGGCTTCTGACTTGTTAGAATAATTTATATTTTAATGACTCAAATTATAGTAGTGAAAGAACAAAATAAGGGGGGGGGCGGATGAACAGAACGTATTTATACAAATCTCACAAACTAACGAAGGTTAGGTAAGGTTAGAAACGACAGGTAAGGTTAGAAGCTTCCGCCAGAGCCGACTTACGAAAACAGCCGAACTAACCCGAAAAACACCCGACCACAGACTTCATAAAAATGCAAATATCTCGGTTAATATTCAAGACAATAAGTGTATATAACAGTATTTATAGTAAATTTAATTTACAATAAAATTGATTCTATACAAGTTTTCGATCCGACGTATAGTAACGGAAACATTTCGAATTTTCGAAAATCCTCCCCTCTAAACCCCCCTTGGTCCTATTCCAGCCGTTAACGAGCTTGATCTTTCTTTTTACATAAAACAACGAATTTTCGAGTTTGGTAACGATCAAACAAAAATTGCGACCGCTACACCGTTAACAGACACACACACACACACACACAATTATATATATATATCTATATATATATATATATATATATATATATATATATATACAGTTTTGAATGAACCTCACTTTCATTACCCCTAGGTAGGATCTATGTACATTTGAAATTTTTTTTCGAAAACTGCGTCATAAGTACGACCTCAATAGCTGATTTCCCTCAAGGGAAATATGCTAAAAACGAAAAGCAAAAAAAGAAGAAAAAAAAAACGGAAAAAGGGTGAACTATGGCATACAGTGGTTATTGTAACGGTTCATTGGCATACCAGTTTTATATGAAACAAGCAATATTGTGTGTATGGAAACATCAGGGTGGTGCAAATAATATAATATTCGAAACGCTTATATATCGAGTTTCGTAACGATAAAACAGAAGTTGCGACATCTGGAGTGTTAACAGACAAGTACATGAGTGTGTGTAACACTCATTCTCTCCCCTTCCCCTCCGATTTCTGCCATTAACTGAACCTTTAGTATTACATCAAACGCTTACATATCGTGTTTGGGCACGATTAAACAAAAATTACGTTCACCAGATCGTTAACTGACACAAAAAACAACATTTGTTGTGTGCACGTTTGTCTAAAAACAAATAGAAAACGAAATATGGCGATTTTTTTATTCAGGTAACCCTTATAACCCCCACTCCTTTTCGATCCTAAAAAATTTAATATAACTTATAATCATGAAGAACTAATGCTATTTCAAAGTTTTGTTAAGTTCGGTTCAATCGTTTGTGCCCAATAAAATTTTTGGCTACCACTTTAATTTGTTTAGTGTATATCTCGTTTATACTTTGTTATGCGCCAACGCATATAGAGTAACTTTTGTTATTTACTTTTTCGTTGTATACCTAAGTATAAATGAGTTATACGCCAAAAATTATAGCGGGAGTCATCAATTTTATTTGGCATAAAAGAATCAACCGAACTAAATAAAACTCGGTACGTGTATTAGGACTAGGGCCTTTATTATAACAAGCCATACCAACATTTCTAGGGACGGGCAGGAGAGGGGGTTAAAAGGGATGCCTGAATTTAAAAAGTAGCGGTATTTCGTTTTCTATTCGTTTTCGGCAAATATGAACATAATAAAAGTTGTTTATTTTGTTATTTAGAGTAACTTTTGTCATATTCATTTTTGTCTTTTAACAAAGTATAAACGAGATATACACTATACACTAAAGCGGGAATAACTGAAATCTATGCATAATGCACAAGAGCCGGGAAATATGACAATTTGGAGGACAGTGAAGACTTACATAACAAATTAATTTTATTATTAACAAATGCCAACAACGGGTATTAACTCTCTAACACTGGGACGGGTAAATGTCAACATATTTGCAAATTAAAGCCTTGCCAAACAAATACCATCAACATTCAGCCTCAAATCAATTCCCGGGCGAAGCCGGGTATCTGAGCTAGTCTGTGCATATTTGCCGAAAAAACAATAGGAAACGACATACCGCTATTTTTAATTGTAGGAGAGTCTTCTTATTCCATTGGTTGCATAATTTTGTTTTGGATCCTAGCTATAGACATCATAGCTGAAACTGCGGACACGGACATCATTAATTTGCACTGACTCTCTTAGCTCATTACATTCATAAAAAAACATATATAGTTCACATCCACTCATCTCGCACTTATTACACAAATTCCAGACATTAAACAGGAGAATAAGTACGCACTGGTTAGCCGGACATACGAGCATTAGACAAAACACACAAGCAGACCAACTCGCCAAAACAGCTACTCAAAAAAGAACTCACAACTCATATTGTAAACCGAAAGATATTCAAGCCCAAGCAAAACATATGATACTCAAAAACAACAAACTTCGAGAACTGAAACATATACTTGGTGAATGGCCTTCCTCAAAAAGACTATTTAGAATAGAAGTAGTTTTAACGAGGTTAAGAATTGGCCATTTACGACTGACACTTACTGGAGAAGACGAACCCTACTGCCAACACTGTAACTGTAGACTTACTATAAAACATATACTAACTGACTGCTATCTAAGGACTCACATAGACCTACCATACACTTCCACTGAATTACTACATGACTGTAGCCAGTATATAGACCGCGTATTACACTACTTGAAACATAACATTTTCAAAAAATTATAATGTAGAACAATACTGAAAATATTTGCAGAAATGAGCATACTTACGCAAATATAATAAAGTGATCATAGGAATTTAGGTGATTCGTCGATAATTCATGATTATTGTAAGAATAAATTAAACTTTTGTAGCGGTCATAAGATATTGCATCATGCCATAGACGCTGCAGTAGTGGTTAATGAATTTATTTTCAGAAACCAAATAGATATTTTAGTATTGCAAGAGCCATACTGTTATGGGAATAACATAAACAGAATAAACTTAAAATATAAATCTTTTTATAAAATAGATACCAAGGCTCCCAGAGCTGGAATAGTAATAGCTAATCGTAATATTGACTGTATACTATTAGAAAAATACTCTAATAGAGATTTAGTAGCGGTTCAAATTATTTACAAAAATGTTTGCTTTATCATTGTCAGTGCTTACTTTGATATAACATATGATTTAGACAACAACTTGTCTAGCGTGTTGGTTATACTAACTGACTTTAGAGATCAAAAAATATTATTTGGTATTGATAGCAATTGTCGATCGAAACTATGGTATGACAAAAATAACTAATACTCGAGGTAGGCAACTGGAAAACTTTATAATAATAAATAACCTTCATATTGTAAATATTGATTTAGATAAGCCAACTTTTGATGGTGCTCCTGGACAAAGTAATATAGACATAACACTGTCCACAGGATCTTTGGTACCATTTATAACTAATTGGACAATATTAGATCATGAAAATTTTTCTGATCATAGAACTTTACTATATAAAATCAATATGGATACATATAATACTACATTACATAACCAGAAACTAATCTTTAACACAAGAAATGCTGACTGGGATAATTTCAAAAATACATTGAAAAATGAGTTGTGTAAAATGTTCGGAATCGATAATAATGACGGAAAAAATATTGATAAATATATTTCAGAAATAATTAACGAATATAATTGCGAAAATATCATTGAAAAATTTTTTAATGCACTAAACAAATCTTGTAATAAGTCATTTGTAAAATTTCATAAAAGAAAATGTTTATATAACGAAAACAAAGTTAAAAAGTTTGCACCATGGTGGAATGATGGACTATCAAAACTTAGGAAGGAAACCAATAGGCTACGTAGATTATTCCAAAAACCTCATTTAAACGCTGATCAAAGACAAGAAAGAAGATTAATATATATTGATAAAAAACGTGAATATATGAAAGAAATTAGATCTGCAAAATTTCAATCATGGAAGGAATATTGTTCCTCAATAGACATAAATAAACCATGGACATGGGCTTATAAATTTGCAGCTAACAAAATAAAATATCCATTAAATCTTGAAACTATAAAGAAATCTGACGGCACGTATACCAAAACCCTCAAGGATACATTAGAATATATAATAAATAATATTGTGATCGAAGATAATCGATCCACGGATAATACCTTTAACAGAGAAATTCGAATGAAACAAACACATTTATTAAATACTGAAGATGACATTCCGTTGACAGAAAAAGAATTATTTGACATAATAAATAATCTTAATAAAAACACATCACCTGGTATTGACGGAATAACTACTCAAATTTTCCAAACTGTAGCCCAAGAGTATAAGGAATTCATTACAACAATATGAGTTTCCAATATTCTATGTTTTCAAAAATATGGAAGACATCGAAAATGATTTTGCTAAGAAAGCAAGGTAAACAAAAAAATGACATTGCTTCTTTAAGGCCAATAAGCCTAATAAACACAGGAGGAAAAATATTAGAGAAAATTATAAATAACCACACACACATCACATTATTTATACTCCAACAGTTTGATGAGCGAGCATCAATTTGGATTTACTCCCCAAAAAGGTCCTATAGAAGCTATAAATAATACAGTAAATTTTATAAAAGCATCTCAAGAAAAATTCCAGAATTCATTACTAGTTTCGCTTGATATCCACGGGGCATTCGATCACGCATGGGCCCCATCAATATTAAATTCATTAAGAGAAAAACGATGTCGAAAAATATTTTTTATTTAGTAGACAATTATTTAAGGGATAGAGTAATAATTCTAAACCAACAATTACTCCAAGAGTAAAATACAAACTGTAGGAACAGCTCAAGGATCAGCCTGTTCCCCTCTTTTATGGAACTTAATCGTGGATCAATTATTACAAATACAACTACCTCCCAACTGTAAAATCATAGCATTTGCTGATGATATCATTTTATTAGTAACCTCCATGCATTTAAAACAGCTCGAACTTGATACAAATAAAGTTTTGAAGGAAACTAATGGTTGGGCATTAAATAGTAAACGAACATTTAATTTAGGGATATAAAATATATAATTTTCTCCAGAAAAATAAATAGAAATATTCCTGAATTAAACATTATTATTGACAATTATAAAATAAATTCTGTCCAAGCATTAAAATATTTAGGAATAATAATTGATAATAAATTTAGGTGGAATCACCATATAGAATATTTACAAAATAAATTATTAAAATTAATTAATTTGTTATCAATTGCAGCTAAATCAACATGGGGACTCCAATCAGGAGCATTAAGTGTAATTTACAAAGGAGCTATTTTACCGGCGTTAACTTATGCAATACCAATATGGAAAACGGGCTTAAATAAGAAATATAATGTTAAAAAGCTCGAGAGGGTTCAAAGGCTCATTGGAATTAAAATAATAAAAGGATATCGCACTATTTCATTTGAAGCTGCATGTGTCTTGTCCAATTTGGTCCCTATTACTATAATAGCGGAAGAATATACAGACAGATATAAAATACTAAAACTACACCAAACTACTAATAAAATAACAGCAGACGTAGTAGAAGTAGAATACCCGGTACCTTACATGAATTGGACACATCCTGGATTAACACCCGACATTGTAATTATCACTGAAAATACAAATCACTCATACCAGTATACAATTTACACAGACGGTAGCAAAGATGGACAGGACACAGGCGCTGCCTTTATCATTTTTGTAGGAAATAAAACTGATGATGTTATAAAATGTAAAAAAATTAAATTAGGCAACCATTGTTCTAATAACCAGGCAGAAATTATTGCCGTCTTACAGGCTCTAAAGTATGTAAATGAAATGGTGTTGCCACCAAACACTTACATTCTACTACACACAGACAGTCAAATGCTTTTACACAAACTAGACAACATGACAAACCACGACGAACATATAGAACAAATACGCCATAATATAACACAATTAAAAAACAGACTGACTTTCATTCACTTCAAATGGGTCAAGGCACACGCAGGAATTATGGGCAATGAAATAGTCGATATCCAAACCAAAACTGCCTCTGAAAGTAGCCGAGAGGTAATCTATATCTATGTATATATAAAATTGTAACCTCTGTCTGTACATTGATTTTTTTCGCGAAATTTCACGTTAACTTTTCGTTTCACATGTCATAGACACCATAACTGCATTTTGTTTATTTGGTGTCTGTTTGTTTGTTTGTTTGTTTATTTGTTTGTTTGTTTGTTACCTTTTCACGCATAAACGGCTGAACCGAATTTTATGAAACTTGGTATGTATATTACTACTAACCCAACTTAGACTTTAGGCTATATTAATATCCTCTGAGACGAACAGGAGTGGGGGTTATAAGGAAAGCCTGAAATTAAAAATAGCGATATTTCGTTTCCTATTGGTTTTTCGGCAAATATGAACCTAACAAAAGTTATTTATTTTGTTATTTAGAGTAACTTTTGTGATATTAATTTTTGACTTTTAACGAAGTATAAACGAGATATATACTATAAACTAAAGCGGGAGTCAACTATTTTATTGGGCGCTAACGATTGAACCGAACTTAACAAAACTCGGTATGTCAATTAGCATTAATTCTCCCATGATTATAAGCTATATTAAAATTTTTAGGTTCGAACGGGAGTGGGAGTTATAAGGGAGGCCTGAAGTAAAAATTCACGATATTTCATTTTCTATTTGTTTTTCGGCAAACGTGCACATAACAAAAGTTGTTTACTTTGTTATTTAGAGCAACTTTTGTTTTTTCACTTATGTCGTAAAATGAAGTAAATACGGGATATAAGCTAAATCTATAGCGGGAGTCGACGATTTTATTAATACTTATTTAAGTGTTTTTAGTATAGGCATATTATGACAAATGATGTTATGTTTTAGCCTTATCTATTTCGATTATTTAGTACTAAGTATGATTCGGATTAGTGAGATTATAAATCCCCCTCACCCTTCGCCTCATTTATTTATTTTTCCTAGGAAATAACTTTGTTATTTATTTCCAATAGAAATTTAAACTATAAGAGCATTTCCATTATTTAATTTGTATAATGTATTATTTTAAAAAAAAAAATCGTGCTGAATTTCCTCAAGGAGTGATAGGGGAAGTAGTAGGGAATCAAACTCTTTGATTTTGGTTATATACTATCTTATTTCCGATATCTTCATGTTATTGAAACAAATATGTACTATCATAACAATTAAACGTTAATGTCATTATGACAAAAGACAAAATGCTCTTAAACTCGATATGATTGTTTAAAGTATTACTTAGGTTGCAGGGACGGCTACGATCTCTTCCCCTCGACTAGGTTTTTGAATATAATTGAAATTATTTTTAGGGTAACACTATTATTTAATTCCATAAGGTAGATAAATTATTACAATAATATTTTGAATTAATAATTTAAGGAGAAGATTGTAGAAAGCTCTAATGCGAGAGCGGAAATAGACGGAGGCTAATAGAGTTAATTGAGTTTACTAATTTCCTTTGAAATGCTGGGCATTACGGGAAGTGATTACCACTAAGATCTACTATTATGAATATAACCTTACGTGCTAATCTATGCTTAAACTATATGTGCTCGGATTGGTTTTTGACAGGAAATAAGTTTCATTATAGACGATATTTAATTGTAATAAATACTATCCATGATTATGGTTTGAAGTATTCAAAAAGGTGAGTTAAAAAGTGGCAAGGGATAGATTAGGAACACATTTTTATTTATTCTTCAAATATGAAATTTCTCATTTATAAGTAGCCTGCCTGACCCTCACAGCAAAACATTGCGCGCCAACGGGAGGTGTAGTTGTAAACATTGAAGCCTTGCCCAAAAAAATACTATCATCATTCAGCCTTAAATGATTTCCCGAGCGAAGCCGGGTATCTTAGCTAGTTTACAATAAAATTACTCCAACTATGTTGAAATCTTTACTAAGAGAAAAAAGTATGAATTTGTGGCAACAGAGATGGAATCATACAGATCACACCTAAAATTATATATACCAGTTTTAAAAACCAATATCCCACTATCCCAACATACATTTTATCTCACACAAATACTAACAGGACACGGTAATACAAACTCTTACTTATACAGATTCAAACTTACTGACTCAAATACTTGTAAATGCGACAGTTACACTGAACAGACATTCACCCACCTGATTTATGAATGTAGACTGACTCAAAACATACGAAGACAGTTAAAGACTTTTATTCCCGGATGGCCTATTAGTCCTGATATTTTATTTTCAAAACACATTCATTTATTAAAAGAAATATCCTACAATATCCTTAAGCTGAGAGAGGAAAAAATAATATAAAATTAATATTATGTAATTTTATTGGTTATATAATTGTACTATTTAATATTTTTTGTTTATTTTATCAAGTATTTGTAAATTTTTATAATCTTATTTACATTTAATATGTATATATATTATTATATAAAAAATGTTAGAATTTTGACAAAATGCACATATAATGCAAATCTGCATAGGATGTGCAGAAAATAACAGCCCTTCACATAGGGTTACTATGTATTGTAGAGGAAATAATGAAAAAAACAAAAAAAAAAGATATTGCAGAAAATAAATGTTAACGAATTTTATCCTGACTATATATTTTATGTTGACTCCTAATTATCCTGTGTTATTTTATACAGTTTTTTTTAGCAGATTTCCCTTGAGGGAAATCAGCTATTGAGGTCGTACTCATGACGCGATTTTCGAAATTTTTCTTCAAATGTCCATCGATCCTAGCTAGGAGATGACGAAAATGAGGTTTTTTCAAAATTATATCTGTGTATATGTATATATATATATATATATATATATATATATATATATATATATATATTTATATATTGTCTGTTATCGCTCTAGCAGTCGTAATTATTGTTTAATCGCTACCAAACTTGACATTTAGTCGTTTTATGTAAAAAGACAGATAAAGTTCGTTAATGGTTGAAATCGGACCAGTGGAAGGAGGGGTTTAGAGGCGTGGATTTTCGAAAATTCGAAATATCTCCGTAAATATACGTCGGATCGGAAAAGTGTATAAAATCAATCTTATTGCAAATTAAATGTACTATAAATATTGTTATATAAATTTATTCTCTATCTTGAATATTAACCGAGATATTTGCATTTTTATTAAATGTGGGCGGGTAACTGACGAAAGTGAGTTTCCCGCCAAAGGCTAGTTCGGCCGTTTTCGTAACTGTTAGACTCTCGTGAAATTTCTCTATTGTAATACTTCACGTGGGAAGTCTCCTCAGTTTACGCAGCTCCTGCGTGACGGACTTCCTCTGAGCAACATCCCCACATTTGCGAAGCTCCAAATAAATAAATAAGTTATCCTGACTACACCAGATGAGTCTATGGCAGGCCGGAGCGTTACTAGGAAAGGTACCAAGGCTAGCTTACAATTAGACTATGAGAAGAATTCACTGGTACCTATTATTATTGTCTCGCCAAATTGCGCCGGGGAAACTGGTCGAACTAGAGGTTGGACAGATTGCTTTGCATTATAAGAAGATGGCTGACTTTGATAATTGGGTAGAGGTTCCGTGAGCGGGATATTAACAGGACCTGCTCACAACCTAGCCAGTTATTCTCAGGCTGTGGTGTGGTCAGGACCTGCTCAAATCCAAGGGGCAACATCGGCGGGCATTTGGGAGTCAAGAAACATACCTACAGGTGAATAGTATTTTCATGTATATTCTGAATGGTATTTTTTACAAAATTTCCATTGAGGGAAATCAGCTGTTGAGGTCGTACTCATGACGCGATTATAGAACAATGTCCTCAAATGTCCATCGGTCCTGCACAAGAGATGACGAAAATGCGAAAATTGGGTACATACGAGTACTATGTAAAATGTTCGTCACGCAGGGGCTGCGTAAGCTAAGCATATTTCCCTCGTGAAGTTCAATAATAGATAAACCTACATATTGCTAACACAACACCACCGTGAATATTAAGTGAATAAATACAAAGAGTAATAAGAAACCTCCAGACGGGAAGCGTCTGAAATGTAAACAAACAGGTCGCCCAACAGCTCACCCTAAAGAAAAAGAATAACTGAAACATATCAAAATATAGCATATTAATTCTATTGAAAACTATATACTATATCTTATACTGTAATTTATAATGAATCAGAATAATTTTTATCTCAATCAATCAAATCTATCTCGTATAATAAAGGTCTCTGGAAAACAATATTTTGTATTTAAGCTTCGAATAATGTGGTTTATTATATAACAGAGTATTCCTTATGTAGCACGAGTAGAAGTGGGGGTTTACTGAAGGCTGAAACTGAAAAAATGCAAATATCTCGGTTAATATTCAAGATAGAGGTAATGTATATAACATTATTTGTAGTACTTTTAATTTGCAATAAGATTTATTCTATGCACATTTTCGATCCGACTTATAGTACCGGAGATATTTCGATTATTCAAAATGCTTCCCCTCTAAACCCCCCCGATTTCTGCCATTAACGAAGTTGATATTTCTTTTTATATAAAACGTTTACATATCGAGTTTGGTAACGATCAAGCAAAAATTGCGACCGCTAGAACGTTAACAGACATATATATATATATATATATATATATATATATATATATATATATATATATATATATATATATATATATACAGTTTTGAACAGATCTTATTTTCGTCATATACTATACGAATCGATGGACATTTGAAGAAAAATTGCGAAAGTCGCGTCATGAGTACGACCTCAATAGCTGATTTCCCTTAAGGGAAATCTGATAAAAAGAAAGATCAAGTTCGTTAACGGTTGAAATTAAACCAACGGGAGGGGGGGTTTAGATTGGAAGAATTTCGAAATATCTCCGTTGTTATGCATCGGATCGAAAACTTGTATAGACTCAAATCTTATTCCAAATGTAATGTTCAATAAACGTTCTTTTGTATATGTTTTCTCTAAATTAAATATTTACCCAGATATTTCCATATTAGCAGATTTCCCTTGAGGGACATCAGCTATTGAGGTCGTACTCATTACGCGATTTTCTAAATTTTTCTTCAATTGTCCCTCCGACCTCCGAGATGTCGAAAATGAGATCCGTTCAAAACTGTTTATATATATATATATATATATATATATATATATATATATATATATATATATATATATATATATAAATATATTTGTCTGTTACAGCTCTAGCGCTCGCTATTTTTGTTTGATCCTTACCAAACTCGATAATTTTTTTATGTAAAAGGAAAGATCAAGTTCGTTAACGGCTAAAATCGGGCAGGGGGGAGGGGGGTTTAGAGGGGAGGAATTTCGAAAATTCTTAATTATCTCCGTTATTATGCGTCGGATTGAAAAAGTGTATAGAATCAATCCTATTGAAAATTAAATCTACTATAAATATTGTTATATACACTTATTCTCGATCTTGAATATTAACCTAGATATTGGCATTTTTCAGTTTTCAGCCATCAGCAAACCGCCACTTCTACTCATGTTTCATACACAATACTCTGCTTCATAATAAATCACGTTATTCGAAGTTTAAATACCAAAAATTGTATTGAAGAGACCTTTATTAAACGAGATACATGCAAATATGTCCTGGTGACTCCCCCCCCCCCCCTGTCTAAGGGTTTTGGACTACAAAAATTTGTTTGATTGAGATAACAATTATTCTGACTCATTATTAATTACAGTACTAGATATAGTGAATAGTTCTCAATAAAATTAATATGTTATATTCTAAAATATTTCAGTGTTTTTCTTTCCGGTGTGAGGCGGGCAGACCCGTTTCTTTACATTTCTAACCTAACGCTTCCTTTCGTCAGGCTATTGAAATTGGATGAAACACAATTCTTATTTCCGTTTGTATTTATTCACGGCGGTGTTGTGTTACCAGTATGTATATTTATCTATTAATAGACTTCACGAGGAAAATCTGCTTAGTTTACGCAGCCCCTGCGTGACGGACTTTTGAGACAAGTACATACTTGACGCAAGTGGGACATCTGCTTTGTTAACGCAGTCACTTGAGTTCCATTCCATCTGCGAGTGCCAACTGTGTTATTTCGGAGATTGCAGCTTCCTAGTTCCTGCCCGTTATACCTTTCACAACTGGTTAGCCTTGCTCACGTCATTTCCAAATGAATCATCTGGGAGTAGTTCGACAGGACGAACAGTTCTTTTGACATAGGGGCCTCAATACGCAACCCTACTATACACGACCCACTCAGCCAAAATATTCTGGAAATTATACATTTAAACCTACACATACACATAGACTGGATAAAAGCCCATTCAGGAAATATTGGAAACGAACAAGCTGACACGTTAGCAAAGGAAGCAGCTCAAGATACAAAAATAATCCCAGAATTCTCTCTCGTACCACTCTCATACATTAAAAAAGACTTAGGTACCGACACAATACATAAGTGGAACAGAGAATGGACGATTTGTAACAAATCTTACAGCTTACATCAATACATACCGAATATAACTTACAACACAATTAAGAGTCACCATCACAAATGCACACAATTTCTAACGGAACATGGACAGACAGGACATTATTTAACAAGATTTAAAATTCAAGACAATGACAAATGTACTTGCGACTCACAGACAACACAAATGTTTTTACATATACTTTATGACTGTTCAACATTTAATCAAAATAGATCAAATTTAATAATGAACATAATTTTAAAACTTGGCCTACTAAAGTTTTATTGCTTTAGATAAACACTATTCTGATCCATTATAAATTACAGCTATTGAGGTCGTACTCATGACGCGATTTTCAAAACATTTCTTCAAATGTCCATCGATCCTACCCAGGAGATGATGTCCGTTCAAAACCACATGTATATACGTCTGTCAAAATTCTAGCGGTCGCAATATTTGTTTAATCGTCGTCAAACTCGGTATTTAATCGTTTTATGCAAAAAGGAAGGTCAAGTTCGTTAACAGCTGAAATCAGACCAGTGGGAGGGGGGGGGGAATTTCGAAAATTCGAAATATCTCCGTTACTATACGTCGTATCGATAAAGTGTATAAAACCAATCTTATCGCAAATTAAATGTACTATAAATATTATTATATACATTTGTTCTCTATCTTGAACATTTACCGAGATATTTGCATTTTAGCAGATTTGCCTTAAGGGAAATCAGCTATTGAGGTTGTACTCATGACGGAATTTTTGAAATTTTTCTTCAAATGTCCATCGATCCTACCTAGTAGATGACGAAAATGAGGTCCGTTCAAAACTATATATATATATATATATATATATATATATATATATATATATATATATATTTGTCTGTTACCGCTCTAGCGGTCGCAATTTTGGTTTGATCGTTACCAAACTCGATATTTGGTCGGTGGGGGGGGGGGGTTTAGAGGGGAAGATTTTCGAAAATTCGAAATATTTCCGTTACCATAGGTCGGAACGAAAAATTGTATAGGACCAATCATATTGCACATTAAATTTACTATAAATGTTGTTATATACATTTATTCCCTATCTTGAATATTAACCGAGATATTTGCATTTGTATTCTGCGTGTGGTCGGCTATGTTCGGACTTTCCGCCGAGAGCTCTGGCGGCCGTTTCCATAACTATTCGTCCCTCGTGAATAGGTTTAGGTTACTACTGTTGTTATTAGGCAGATTTCCCTATTGTAAAACTTCACGTGGGAAATCTGCTTAGTTTACGCAGCCCCTGCGTGACGGACTTTTTATTAAGTGTAACGGACGAGCTATGGTCGCTTCTATTCGTTTCCGCCGAAAGCTAGTTCGGCCGTTTCCGTAACTGTTCGGCACTCCTATGGAAATTTCTCTATTGTACGTGGGAAATCTGCTTAGTTTACGCGGCTCCTGGGCGACGGACTTTTCTTTCCGGTGAGAGGTTTGCAGACCTGTTCGTTTACATTTCAGACGCTTCCCGTCGGAAGGTTTCTTATTATCGTTTGTATTTATTCACTTGATGTTGTGTTAGCAGTATGTAGATTTATCCATTGTTAAACTTCACGTGGGAAATATGCATACTGTCCCTGCTTGATAGACTTTTAATTTACAAATTGAAAGTATATTGTCATGAGAGATATTTGGGTTTCATATCAGCACCTGCGAAATCTGCTTAGCTTACGCAGCTCCTGCGTGCCCGTATTTTTTTAACATTTTTACCGACAAAAAGGAATTGAGTTTTGTGTTGCCGCTATGTGACTAGCATATATATCAGTGATTTATAAGTTGCGCCAGTGATGAGGTCAGCTGTGGTTGATAGAGAACCAGCTCTATCGGAGAAGGAAACTCCAGTCAACTAGTATGCTTTGTTACTGTACACTCCTCAGACTCTCTTGGTATGTTATACATATTATTATTATTATTTATCGGTAAGTTAAATATTTTATTCTTATTCACCGTAAAGTATAGACTATTTCATATATTAACTTCCACGTTTTGCTAGTATGGCTAATTGGGACGGGATATCTACAATTTACCACCCTTTTATAGACTGGATGAGATTAAAGATTTTAATTAATGACTTCTTCACTAAATAAACTCCTATTGCAAAGGAGGGAATCGAACTCCCTCGAGAGGCATTAATTCACATGGCTAACCTAAGTCCCAAAAATATAGAAATGATAGCCGACTCTAAGCAAATGTATTGCCATTAAAATATCTGTATTGGCACGATGGATGTTTGAAGAAATTTTTACGACCTCAATAGATTATTTCCTTTGAGGGGTATCCGCTAAAATTAAACGTGTAACATCATTAGTTCAAAGAATCATTAAACAATTGACAGGCTGCTAGCAAAAACCCCACTAGTAAAAAAAACCCTGAAAAAAGAGTTTGAGGTGCCATTATTTAATGCAGAGTATTACTCATAATCTGAAATCGCCCAAAATATCTCCGTTGGACTGTTTCGGGAGTTAAAAATACGGCGATTCGCCAATAAGCTTACTAGCCAGACACGCTGCGACTAGGCCGTTCTCCAACTTGCTGACTAGCTGGGCCATGCTGCAGCAAGGAGTTGCACACGAGACTGTTGGCCCCTTGTTGCAGCAGCCGACTAAGGCCGTTCTCCAACTTGCTGACTAGCTGGGCCATGCTGCAGCAAGGAGTTGCACACGAGACTGTTGGCCCCTTGTTGCAGCAGCCGACTAAGGCCGTTCTCCAACTTGCTGACTAGCTGGGCCATGCTGCAGCAAGGAGTTGCACACGAGACTGTTGGCCCCTTGTTGCAGCAGCCGACTAAGGCCGTTCTCCAACTTGCTGACTAGCTGGGCCATGCTGCAGCAAGGAGTTGCACACGAGACTGTTGGCCCCTTGTTGCAGCAGCCGACTAAGGCCGTTCTCCAACTTGCTGACTAGCTGGGCCATGCTGCAGCAAGGAGTTGCACACGAGACTGTTGGCCCCTTGTTGCAGCAGCCGACTAAGGCCGTTCTCCAACTTGCTGACTAGCTGGGCCATGCTGCAGCAAGGAGTTGCACACGAGACTGTTGGCCCCTTGTTGCAGCAGCCGACTAAGGCCGTTCTCCAACTTGCTGACTAGCTGGGCCATGCTGCAGCAAGGAGTTGCACACGAGACTGTTGGCCCCTTGTTGCAGCAGCCGACTAAGGCCGTTCTCCAACTTGCTGACTAGCTGGGCCATGCTGCAGCAAGGAGTTGCACACGAGACTGTTGGCCCCTTGTTGCAGCAGCCGACTAAGGCCGTTCTCCAACTTGCTGACTAGCTGGGCCATGCTGCAGCAAGGAGTTGCACACGAGACTGTTGGCCCCTTGTTGCAGCAGCCGACTAAGGCCGTTCTCCAACTTGCTGACTAGCTGGGCCATGCTGCAGCAAGGAGTTGCACACGAGACTGTTGGCCCCTTGTTGCAGCAGCCGACTAAGGCCGTTCTCCAACTTGCTGACTAGCTGGGCCATGCTGCAGCAAGGAGTTGCACACGAGACTGCAGCAGCCCCTTGTTGCAGCAGCCGACTAAGGCCGTTCTCCAACTTGCTGACTAGCTGGGCCATGCTGCAGCAAGGAGTTGCACACGAGACTGCAGCAGCCCCTTGTTGCAGCAGCCGACTAAGGCCGTTCTCCAACTTGCTGACTAGCTGGGCCATGCTGCAGCAAGGAGTTGCACACGAGACTGCAGCAGCCCCTTGATGCAGCAGCCGACTAAGGCCGTTCTCCAACTTGCTGACTAGCTGGGCCATGCTGCAGCAAGGAGTTGCACACGAGACTGCAGCAGCCGACTAAGGCCGTTCTCCAACTTGCTGACTAGCTGGGCCATGCTGCAGCAAGGAGTTGCACACGAGACTGTTGGCCCCTTGTTGCAGCAGCCGACTAAGGCCGTTCTCCAACTTGCTGACTAGCTGGGCCATGCTGCAGCAAGGAGTTGCACACGAGACTGCAGCAGCCCCTTGTTGCAGCAGCCGACTAAGGCCGTTCTCCAACTTGCTGACTAGCTGGGCCATGCTGCAGCAAGGAGTTGCACACGAGACTGTTGGCCCCTTGTTGCAGCAGCCGACTAAGGCCGTTCTCCAACTTGCTGACTAGCTGGGCCATGCTGCAGCAAGGAGTTGCACACGAGACTGCAGCAGCCCCTTGTTGCAGCAGCCGACTAAGGCCGTTCTCCAACTTGCTGACTAGCTGGGCCATGCTGCAGCAAGGAGTTGCACACGAGACTGTTGGCCCCTTGTTGCAGCAGCCGACTAAGGCCGTTCTCCAACTTGCTGACTAGCTGGGCCATGCTGCAGCAAGGAGTTGCACACGAGACTGTTGGCCCCTTGTTGCAGCAGCCGACTAAGGCCGTTCTCCAACTTGCTGACTAGCTGGGCCATGCTGCAGCAAGGAGTTGCACACGAGACTGCAGCAGCCCCTTGTTGCAGCAGCCGACTAAGGCCGTTCTCCAACTTGCTGACTAGCTGGGCCATGCTGCAGCAAGGAGTTGCACACGAGACTGTTGGCCCCTTGTTGCAGCAGCCGACTAAGGCCGTTCTCCAACTTGCTGACTAGCTGGGCCATGCTGCAGCAAGGAGTTGCACACGAGACTGTTGGCCCCTTGTTGCAGCAGCCGACTAAGGCCGTTCTCCAACTTGCTGACTAGCTGGGCCATGCTGCAGCAAGGAGTTGCACACGAGACTGTTGGCCCCTTGTTGCAGCAGCCGACTAAGGCCGTTCTCCAACTTGCTGACTAGCTGGGCCATGCTGCAGCAAGGAGTTGCACACGAGACTGCAGCAGCCCCTTGTTGCAGCAGCCGACTAAGGCCGTTCTCCAACTTGCTGACTAGCTGGGCCATGCTGCAGCAAGGAGTTGCACACGAGACTGTTGGCCCCTTGTTGCAGCAGCCGACTAAGGCCGTTCTCCAACTTGCTGACTAGCTGGGCCATGCTGCAGCAAGGAGTTGCACACGAGACTGCAGCAGCCCCTTGTTGCAGCAGCCGACTAAGGCCGTTCTCCAACTTGCTGACTAGCTGGGCCATGCTGCAGCAAGGAGTTGCACACGAGACTGCAGCAGCCCCTTGTTGCAGCAGCCGACTAAGGCCGTTCTCCAACTTGCTGACTAGCTGGACCATGCTGCAGCAAGGAGTTGCACACGAGACTGTTGGCCCCTTGTTGCAGCAGCCGACTAAGGCCGTTCTCCAACTTGCTGACTAGCTGGACCATGCTGCAGCATGGAGTTGCACACGAGACTGTTGGCCCCTTGTTGCAGCAGCCGACTAAGGCCGTTCTCCAACTTGCTGACTAGCTGGGCCATGCTGCAGCAAGGAGTTGCACACGAGACTGTTGGCCCCCTGTTGCAGCAGCCGACTAAGGCCATTCTCCAACTTGCTGACTAGCTGGGTCATGCTGAGCAAGGAGTTGCACACGAGAACTCTTGGCCCATTGTTGCAGCAGCCGACTAAGGACGTTCTCCAGCAGCAAGGAGTACAGATAACATTCCTGATCCCCAAGGAGTTTATTAAAAAAATACCCAAATTTTTAATTTACCAAAAATGTTTTACTAGTAGGTTTTTGCTAGCAACCCTTCAATCGATACTTCATTAAATTAAAATGTTGTTCGTTAGCAAAAAGAGCTGGATTTTCTAGCAATTCTTTCACAATTTTCAGTATCATTAATAACTGCTTTGTTAAATTTCAGTCATTCATAAAATATGTTTTAATTTGTAGTAAATGGTCGATTTTATTAAAGGAATGTAAAATGATATGTAAATTTCTTAAACCTATTAAGAAATATTTATTCAGAAAATCTTTATCAATACTTAAACACTATAGTAAATTTGATTTTCTAACACCTTTCTGTTTAATCAAACAAACCATTCTACAAGCATGACTATTATATTAGTGATAAGATATTGACTATTGTACACATGTTTACATTGTTGTAGAGGACATGAATGAGATTTGGCTTCTCAGTTTCCAGCTAGTCTCTCATTAACCCCGGCTCTAACAAATCTCTAGTAAGTTTTTTTAGCTGATATTGAGGTCATTCTCATGACGTGATGTTTGAAAAATTTCCTCAAATGTCCATCAATCCTATTCATGAGATGACGCAAATGAGCTCCTTTCGAAATTGTATATATATATATATATATATATATATATATATATATATACACAATTTCGAAAGCCCGATTGTAAACTGTATATATATATCGCAATTTTTATTTGACCGTTACCAAACTCTATATTTAATAGTTTTATGTAAAGAGAAAGATCAAGTTCGTTAATGGCTTAAATCGGACCAGTGGTTGTTGAGGTCATACTCATCACGCGATTTTTGAAAAATGTCTTCAATTGTCCAACGACATTACCCGGAAGATGACGGAATTGAGGGCTGTTAAAAATTACACACACACACACACATATATATATATATATATATATATATATATATATATATATATGTGTGTGTGTGTGTGTGTGTGTGTTGTCTGTTAACGCTGTAACGACCGCAATTTTTGTTTGATCGTTATCAAACTCGATATTTAATCGTTTTATGTAAAACGAAAGATCAAAATCGTCAAAACTCAAAATATCTCCGTTACTATACGTCGGATCGAAAAACTGTATAGAACCAATCTTATCGTAAATTAAATGATCTATAAATATGCTTCTATGCATATTTACTGTATCGGAGATATTTGGATTTTATAGTTTTCCGCTTTCGGTGAATCCCGACTCCTACTAGTGGTATATTATTATTAAACTGTTATTTCATGAACCATTTCATTCCAAGGTTAAATATCAAATATTGTTTTCATTGAACTTTTACTTTGTGACATATACGTAAATACGTTCTGTTGATCCCCCCTACAAGTTTTGGTTCTTGGATTAATACAATTTGAGCGATTGAGATGAAGATTAATCTGATTCATTGTAAATTACAACACTAGCTTTAGTAAATAGTTTTCAATAAAATTACTATGTTATATTCAGATATATTTCAGTAATTGTTTTAATTTTTCAGCCATCAGCAAACCGCCACTTCTACACATGTTACATAAACAATACTCTGCTACATAATAAATCACATTATTGGAAACTTAAATACCAAAAATTGTATTCGAGAGACCTTTATTATACGAGATACATGCAAATATGCCCTGGTTACTCTACTATTATAGTAAATAGTTTTCAATAAAATTACTATGTTATATTCAGATATATTTCAGTAATTGTTGTAATTTCCGGTCTAGAATATTTCTATCTGTTAAGCTCTCAGAGGTTGGCTGGCCTGTTTGTTAACAACTCAGTCACTTTCCGTTGGGAGATTATTAAAATTAACTGAAATACTTCTGTACTGTTTGTATTTATTCACTTAATATTCACAGTGGCGTGTCTGTT
>CM032229.1:187622500-187785000 GCA_019009955.1 Riptortus pedestris | reverse complement strand
TCATTGAGTGCCCGGAGACTAGCTTCATCTTTAACGAGCTCTTCTATGCCTGGGTTGTAATTATACGAGTCCGTGAACATCCTACTTCTTGCTCCGTCATATAAGGTGCACTCCATCAGCACGTGTTCTGCAGATTCACTCGTGTGGAGATTCGCTCATCTTGAACCTGTGGAAGTAATAGTTGAAATCATCGTGCCCTCATCAAGTAAAGGTCCTGGGTTCAGCCATGCTCTATCAAGCCTTGCCTTGATTGTTGGGAAGAATGTTTTGGTGTAGGCTCCTTTTTCGCTCTTCTGCCATCTTTTCTCCCATTCCCTTATAGTTAGTTCATGGAGGGCTTCTTTTAATTCTTTTTTTAGCTCACAGGGACCACTGAAACTGTTCTAAATCTCCTGAACTAGCGTTCGGAGTATCTAGGTTTCAAAAGGCGATATCATATGCTCCAGCCACGTCCATGAAGACCGCGAAGGTGTATTTGGGCCGGCATCTTTTGCACTCTTCCACTAATAGGTAGATTGCGTCCGTAGTCGATCGCCCTCGGACGCTTCCAAATTACCTTGCGACAATTTTACTCTCCATCATCGGTCTTATGGAGTTTCTGATCAAGACCTCAAGTACTTTTCCTAGAACTAGTAGCAGACAAACAGGCCTGTAGCTCTTTGGGATAGAGATATCTCGTGGTCCTCGTTTCTTGAATAACAATACCTCGGCTACCTTCCATATCTTAGGGAAAACACCTGTCTGCAAGTGTTCTGGTTTGAAGGCATTTTTCTAAAATGAGTTAATGGGTTTCACTTATGGAAAATATTCTATTGATATCTATAATACCTATTCAGTTGGAATATTAGAACTTTCAGTTTTTAATTATGTGTATTTGGAGTGAAAATGTTGACTCTAATTGATACATGCTATTGCAGAGCGATGCTGAATTTGAGCAGCTGCTGATCGGTAAGGAGTACTTCCAGAATGGCGTAGAGGGCGGTGCGCTGTACCATGTACCTGATAGTACTCGAGATGGTGCTGAGAGTTCGTACGTTGATTGGAGGCAGGCTGGGGCTGTCAGCTATGTCAGGAACCAGGGAGTCTGCGGATCTTGCTGGGCGTTCAGCGCTGTAACAAAACATATATCACTTATACTCAGTTATATTAGTATTGTGATTTATAAAGATTCGTTTATAAAGAATCAAATTGACAGGCAGTCCATTCTACCCGTGAAATTTCAAGAAGGGTAAAACGTTGGTCGTGCTTTTAGCAGAATTCTCTGAAGCTCGTACTCGCGACGCGATTTTCGAAATATTTCCTCAAAAGCACACCTACCTAGCAGATGGCGAATATGGGTCCATTCAAAATTATATAAATACATACAATTATATATTTGTCTGTTGACGCCCTAGGGATCGCAATTTACCTCCACTCCTACATGTCATATTAACAATGAGCTGTTATATGCTGGCCCACTTTATTCGGAGCTTAAATACGGTTATCATTGAACTTTTACTTAGTCAGATTCATGGTAATGCGTTATTTGATGACGTCATCAATTAAGATCTTTCATTCTTTATTCGAAAATGTTTATTCGATCTATACTATACTCGATATTTAGCCGTTTCAGTCAACACTAAAGATCATATTTCTTATTGGCTGAAATCGGACAAATGTAATATTGAGGTTTAGGGCAGATATAGTAACCTTTGACATGTTGTGGGCCAAACTTTAGTGTGCAAATTCGTTCGCGGGCCTTTTTTAAAAGAAGTGCATTTTAATGTAGTGTTCATAATTTTTAACGATAGATAAAAGACATACATTTATAAGACAATGTAATTATAATACAATTTATTAAAATTTTAAAAAAATAGGTACATTATAATTAAATCGTAAAATTTTGTAATTATTACAAACAACGAAAGTTAAATAGCGACACCAAAATCAATGAGACATTTGAGCTTGAATTTGGGAAACTCATCCTTCGATTTTTGGATTAATTCCACTGATACAAACAGGTACAGAATTTTCCAAATTATCGTCAGTCAGCCTTGTACGATGTTTTGATTTATTAACTTTCAACATTGATAAGAACTGTTAGCATTTATAAGAACTGTCAAATGCACAAATCTCTCATCATTTGGACTAGTGTAATATTTCTGTTTAATTGGGTTTTCAAAATGTCTCGCGGCCGGATCAAACATTACCGCGGGCAGGTTGTTGCCCACATATGCTTTAGGGTTTGGGTTACACGAAAATTCAAAATATTATTATCAAAATGTTATTATGAGTTTGATCTGAGGTGACAAGTGTGCTATAGCAGCAGGTGAGAAATCTGCTTAGTTTACGCAGCCCCTGCGTGATGGACTCGGATTAATGATGGACATTTCAACTTTTATACTGAATTCAGTTTGTAACTCCTTCTTTATCGTATCTCTTATGATGTCAGTATAAATAGCTGAAAGCGCTTATAGATATTTTCCGGGGAACAAACAAATTGTGTAATTGTTAATATACAATTGTTTTTAGCAGATTTCCCTTAAGGGAAATCGGCTATTGAGGTTGTACTCATGACGCGATTTTCGAAAAGTTTCTTCTGATGCCTATCGATCCTACCCAGGAGATGGCGAAAATGAGGTCAGTTCAAACCTATATATATATATATATATATATATATATATATATATATATATATATATATATATATATATATATATATATATATATATATATATATCTGGGGCTCAGGTTCTGTGGTGTGGCGGGTTCGATTCCCGCCCTGGGCAGTAGAAATTTATTTAGTGATGGACTCATTAAATAAACTCCTTAGTCCCACCCTGGTTAGAAATGGGTAGGTACCTGTAGATAAGCCGTCCCGATTAGTCACAGTAGCATAATGTGGGCGTAAATAATAATAAACAAACATACATATTTAAGTTAAGAAACGTTTTTCCCCCTTTTTAAAAATAATTAAATCAATAATTATTTAATGGTACAATGAATTCAGTCTCAAAAAGTAAATATAAAATACATTACATTAATTTGTATAGTCAGGAGCTTTGGAAGGACACCACGCTATCAAGACCGGTAAGTTGGTAGCCCTGAGTGCACAGAACCTGATCGACTGCACTCTAGGAGGTGCATACGGCAATGCAGGCTGCAAAGGAGGCTACATGAATGCAGCTTATCAATATGTCATTGATAACGGAGGCATTGATACCGAAGAGGCGTATCCTTATCATCTTGACGTGAGTACATAACATTCTGCAATTATTATTTCTTCCTGTCAAATACTAACCCCCCAAACGACTTTACCGCCAAACACTGTTCATTGCCTAGCTTTAGACAAGGTAGGGCCATTCCGCCAATAGCCAATCAGAATGCAGCAAGGTCTGCTACGTCAGTAGGAACCAAGATTCGGGGCCGACCAGCTGAAAAGCCGTTTTCTGATTATTTGGTGAATACAAAATTATTAAAATGTCTGTAAATGATACAAATTACTTTAGTTGAATATATTTTACTTGAAATAAACCATGTACAAATTAGATTCAATTAAAAATAAATAAATAATAGTTCCTTAAAATTGAGATTGTTTGTTTACATTTTAAAATCGTAATTTTTCTAATTAACACAATACAAAGAAAAACTTTAGTATAATAAGATGAACTGTTCAGAACATGAAAACAGTAATTACTACTATTATACAAATTAAAGTTAACATAACATTGAAACTAACCAAACAATAAAGGAAGATATCTAGTTACTAGAATATAAGTTAGTAAATTATTTTAAACATCAACTAGTCCTTTCAGGTACAATCTTTTTAAAGGCTATCGTTGGCATGTAGTCCTTCTTGATCTAAACAGATGCTTATATTTAGAGTCACAGGGAATCCTCGGTTCTTGTATCATCCTTGTGAAGAGAATGGCAATGAAGTTGGGGCCTATGCATTGAAGTCCCATAGAATAAATAACTGTGAAAGAAACATGTATTATCATTACCATTGGAGCATGGGAAATAAATTCCTATACTGCACTATAGGAAACACTACAAGAAAATAATTCTGTTTCTTTTATTTTAAATCTTACCTTTTAAAAGGCTATCATTGGCATGTAGTCATTCTTGTCCTAAAAAGATGCTTACATTTAGAGTCGCAGGGAATCCTTGGTTCCAGTAGCATCCTTGTGCAGAGAATGGCAATGAAGTTGGAGCATATGCATTGAAACCGCACTGTCCCATAGAATAAATAGCTGTGAAGGAAACATGTAATATCATTAATGATGGAGCATGGGAAATACTCCTATAGTGCTCTAAAGGAAACACTACAAGAAAATAATTCTGTTTCTTACATTTTAAATCTTATCTTTTTAAAAGCTATCATTGGCATGTAGTCCTTCTTAATCTAAAAAGGTCCTGCTTATATATATGGAACCGTATTTCACGTTTTTTACTCCTACATTCTCTAGATGTTTCACTTTTTGTGTCAAAAATAGGGCTAGTAGATGTTTGTTTAATTACGATAACAATCCGTACACTGGTAAATTCCGACACTGGTAAATTCAGATGAGGCAGAGCTTCTTCTTTTAATTTCAATCTATTAGGAACATAGCCTAACAATTCTGCTTGTAAATTCCTTTCATAATCACTATCGATGAAATGTTCTGATCATATCCGATAAATATCAGGATTAAGTTTAAAATCTCCTCGTCTGCACAGGACTACCCACTGTTTCTTAATTTCTGGGCTTTTTGGGAACCGGTGATAAGATTCAGACTTGCCTGGTTCCCTAGAGTGGTCGGAACATGTTGCTACAGCACAATTACTTGGCATTTTGAAAAAAAAATCACTTATAACATTAGAAAATAAAACAATTCACTAAAAGACAACAATGTTCACAAGGCAAACAAAGCTGAGCTCGCTGAACTGTGGCATCTAGCTACGTCATGCACCAAAATTGCAAAAACGTTACGATCTGTACCTCTTTGGACAGAAGCCTTGAGGTTGGCGGGCTAAGGTTATGGAGTAGCCGCCATATTGCACTAGTACGGGTAGTTAGTAGATTTCCTTTAGTTTCTCACACTAGACTTTAAACGGTTACTATTCAATCCCAATTCGCTGTTCAAAACATTATTCGTCACAAATATCAAACTAGTGGATAGCATTTTTTTAATTATAAACTAACTAATATTCACAATTTCTATTCCCAAAAGCAGCCTCAACCACTTAAAAGAAACCTACTTTATGTATTTAATAGCCATTCTTCAAAATATACTTATTTATGCCCGACGGAGAAACTTAGTATTCATAATGTTTCATAGAATGTTTCACATTCTCTCTTGTGGGTGCTTTTTGCGGGAAAGGGGTAGTACCCGTTGGTGCATAATAAATGTTTGACACCCACTTTAATTTTAGCAGATTTCCCTTCAGGGAAATCAGCTATTGAGGTTGTACTCATGACGGAATTTTCGACATTTTTCTTCAAATGTCCATCGATCCTACCTAGTAGATGACGAAAATGAGGTCCGTTCAAAACTGTATATATATATATATATATATCTATATATATATATATATATATATATATATATATATATATATATATATATAGATATATTTATTTGTCTGTTACCGCTCTAGCGGTCGCAATTTTTGTTTGATCCTTACCAAACTTCATATTTAAGCGTTTTATGTAAAAAGAAAGATCAAGTTCGTTAACGGCTGAAATCGGACCAGTGGGAGGGGGGTTTAGAGGGGAGGATTTTCGAAAATTCGAAATATCTCCGTTATTATACGTCGGATCAAAAGATTGTATAGAACCAATCTTATTGCAAATTAAATTTACTATAAATATTGTTCTATACATTAATTCTCTATCTTGAATATTAACCGAGATATTTGCATTTGTATTCTGCGTGTGGTCACCAATAGGCTATGTTCGGAGTTTCCGACGAGAGCTCTGGTGGCCATTTCCATAACTATTCGTCCCTCTTGAATAGGTTTAGAGGTTAGGTTAACTGTTTTTTGGGCTAGAAACTACTGGGTTATTACGCCCTAAATAATGTTTTTTAGGTTTAGAGGTTTCTTACTACTACAGTTGTTATTAGGCAGATTTCTCTATTGTAAAACTTCACGTGGGAAATCTGCTTAGTTTACGCAGCCCCTGCGTGACGGACTTTTTAACATTTATCTCGTTTTTAATTAGTAATGCGACAAAAGTGTATATAAAACTAATGTTGCTTTAAATATCAAAGCAAACCCCTGTGTAATGTGAATATTTACAGAATAACTAAAACGAAATAGCGCCATTTTCAATTTCAGGCTTCCTGTATAACCCCCCACTCCTGTTTCAGAGAATATTAGTAGAGCCTAGAGTCTAAGTTGGCTAATATTAATATACATACCAAATTTCATAAAATTCGGTCAAAGCCACAAATGGCAGATATTGTGCCCAAGGCATGTGAAACGAAAAAGAATCATGAAATTTTTTTTGAGAAAAAAAAAATCAATGTACAGATAATTTTATAAGGATCGATAAAAAGACCTTGTACTCTACTATTGTTAACAACAATAGAGGACAAGGCCTTTTTATGGATCCTGATCAATTGGTTCCTCTACCATCCAGCATACTCCAAAGATATTACAATTTTTATATATATATATATATATATTATATAGATATATATATATATATATATACAGGGCGCCCCTCCCCCCATAAAATCTTCAATTGTATTAATAAATGACTGAGACTTGGTGTGCCATAATTGTGACTCCTGAAGAATCTTTTCTGTCCATACTCAACCTCATAACTTTGGAATTTATAATGGAATGCTACTCTTGTTATGACGGATTCTTGTAGAAAATCAAATTTTCAAACAATTTTATATCGGCGAATTTTTCGATTTGACTCATCCTTTAGCCGTAAAAAAGCAAAAATCTTTATTTCAGAAACGGCACATTTTATTGAAGAATGCTGCTACATAAACGCAACAAGATTGTTTTTAAAAAAGTCCGTCACGCAGGGGCTGCGTAAACTAAGCAGATTTCCCACGTGAAGTTTTACAATAGAGAAATCTGCCTAATAACAACTGTAGTAGTAAGAAACCTCTAAACCTAAAACATTATTTAGGGCGTAATAACCCAGTAGTTTCTAGACCCAAAAAACAGTTGACCTAACCTCTAAACCTATTCACGAGGGACGAATAGTTATGGAAACGGCCGCCAGAGCTCTCGGCGGAAAGTCCGAACATAGCCTACTGATGACCACACGCAGAATACAAATGCAAATATCTCGGTTAGTATTCAAGATACAGAATAAATGTATAGAACAATATTTATAGTAAATTTAATTTGCAATAAGATTTATTCTATACAATATTTCGATCCGACGCATAATAAAGGAGATATTTTGAATTTTCAAAAATCCACCCTCTAAACCCCCCCTCCCCCTGGTCCGATTTCAGCCATTAACACGAACTTGATCTTCCTTTTTACGTAAAACGATTAAATTCCGAGTTTGGTAACGATCAAACAAAAATTGCGACCGCGAGAGCGTTAACAGACATATATATATATATATATATATATATATATATATATATATATATATATATATATATATATAATTTTGAACGGACCTCATTTTCGTCATCTCCTGGGTAGGATCGATGGACATTTGAATAAATTTTTCGAAACTCGCATCATGAGTACGACCTCAATAGCTGATTTCCCTTAAGGCAAATCTGCTAAAACAGGTCTACCGAAAAAGGAATGGATTCTCAAACCCACCAGAGCAGGCTTAGAGGGATGGGAAATTTCAAGTTCAAAATACCTGCGTTATTGCAAATGGGCTTGTAAAATGTTATTGGACTAATCTTGTTAAACTATTGATGGTTTACAATTGTTCTGATAGGAATTTTTTCGTAACTCAAGTACTGCTGAGGTAACTTACATCGATAATATATCGAATTGATTACCATAGAAATAACTGATGTCGCTCCTCCTTCAGGTTCATTTTATTTTCCTGGCATGTTATAATTTCGAAACTTTTTTTCACTCTTGGCTTGGGTCATTTCATGCCTCTATCTCTTCTTTCTATCGTTTCCGAATTTCGCCAATAGAATGAATAATTGTCTGCCAATAAGTCTAGCATATTTTGCCTGTATCCAGTCGGAGCGCCACCTGTTGACCCAGCTGAAACTGGCGGCCATGAAAATCCTACCGGGCCTCAAGGAAAAGCTCAATTGGAGTATGGTACTGGAATCTATGCTGATATATATGCATTTAGAACAATGATCAATGGTTCAGTAATGTGCATTTTGGTGTATTGCAGGAGGGCGAGTGCATGTTCAACAAGAGTGCTATAGGTGCTACAGCCCGTGGCTATATGCAGATCAGGCAAGGAGACGAGAATGCACTCAGAGATGCAGTTCAGAGGGCGGGGCCGGTCTCTGTAGCTATGCATGCAACTGCTAGGTCCTTCAGGTTCTACAAGAGGGGTAAGAACAAGAATATTAAGTTAACCTGATACATTACATAAGATCGAATGACAGCCACGTCTTTATAGAATTTGTTCAACTTGATGAGGGGTTTACGGGCTTCAACTTGAAATGTAGTAGCTATCCTGAATCCTATTTTAGCAGATTTCCCTTAAGGGAAATCAGCTATTGAGGTCGTACTCATGATGCGATTTTCGAAATTTTTCTTCAAATGTCCATCAATCCTACCTAGAAGATGAGGTGCGCCCAAAACTGTATATATATATATATATATATATATATATATATATATATATTCGTTTAACACTCTAGCGGTCGCAATTATTGTTTAATCGTTACCAAACTTGATATTTTGTCGTTTTATGTAAAACGAAAGATCAAGTTCGTTTATGGCTAAAATCAGACTAGGGGGTTTAGAGGGGAGGAATATCGAATATTCAAAATATATCTGTTACTATACGTCGGATCGATAAATTGTATAGACCAAATCTTATTGCACATTACATGTGCTATAAATGTTGTTATATGCATTTATTCTCTATCTTGAATATTAACGGAGAAATTTGTATCTTTCACTTTTCAGCCTTCAGTAAACCCCCACTTCTACTAATGTCATATTAACAATAAGCAGTTATATCATGAACCACTTCGTTACAAGGTTAAATACCAAATATTGTTTTCATTGAACTTTTACTTTATGAGATATACGTTCTATTGACCCCCCCCCCCTCCTTCTTTTGTTCCTTAATTACTAAAATTTGAGTGATTGAGATAAAACTGATTCTGATTCATTACAAATTACACCACTAGCTTTAGTAAATTGTTTTCGAATAAAATTAATATGTTGCATTCAGATATTGCATTTATTGTTTGTTTTTCCGATGTATCTATATATTCAGCGCTACGAGGTTGGCTGGCCTGTTTGTTTAGAATTCATCCGCTTTCCGTTGTAGAGATTATTAACTTGTATTGTAAACTGACTGAAAGATTTTAGCAGATTTCCCTTAAAGCTTTAAGGGAAATCAGCTATTGAGGTCGTACACATGACGCGATTTTCGAAATATTTTTTTCAAATGTCCATCGATCCTACCCAGGAGATGACGAAAATGAGGTCCGTTCAAAACTATATATATATATATATTTGTCTGTTAACACTCTAGCGGTCGCAATTTTTGTTTAATCGTCACTAAACTCGGTATTTAATCGTTTTATGTAAAAAGGAAGATCAAGTTCGTTAACGGCTGAAATCGGACCAGTGGGAGGGGGGGTTTAGAGGGGGGATTTTCAAAAATTCGAAATATCTCCGTTATTATGCATCGGATCGAACAATTGTATAAAACCAATCGTATTGCAAATTAAATTTACTATAAATATTGTTATATGCATTTATTCTCTATCTTGAATATTAACCGAGATATTTGCATTTGTAATCTGCGTGTGGTCACCAGTAGGCTATGTTCGGACTTTCCGCCGAGAGCTGTGGCGGCCGTTTCCATAACTGTTCGTCCCTCGTGAGTAGGTTTAGAGGTTAGGTTAACTGTTTTTTGGGGCTAGAAACTACTGGGTTATTACGCCCTAAATAATGTTTTAGGTTTAGAGGTTTCTTACTACTACAGTTGTTATTAGGCAGATTTCTCTATTGTAAAACTTCACGTGGGAAATCTGCTTAGTTTACGCAGCCCCTGCGTGACGGACTTCGTTTTATTATATATTTTATATCTTTATATTTTATTATACTTTTATATATAATATTTGTTGATGTATAATAATACTTTGTAGGTGTTTACACGGAGCCTGATTGCCATGACCCGAACCACGCAGTCCTGATAATAGGTTATGGCGTGGAGCGAGGAACTGATTACTGGCTGGTGAAGAACTCCTGGGGCACCAAGTGGGGCGAGGAAGGATACTTCAAGATTCGGAGGAACTACAACAACCACTGTGGCATAGCTTCCTATCCCAGCTATCCTCTTGTATAGATGCTCCCGTTTAGAATAAAGATGCCAGGAAACCTAAACAGAAAGAAAGAAGTCCGCCACGCAGGAGCTGCATAAACTAAGCAGATTTCCCTCGTGAAGATTAGTAATAGATAAATCAATATATTGGTAACACAATAGCACAGTCGATATGAAGTGAATAAATAAAAACGTTAATAAGAAACCTCCAGTAGGGAAGCACCTGAAACGGAAACAAACAGGTGTGCAAACTTCTCACAGGAAAGAAAAACAATTACTGAAATATATCAGAATATAAACTTATACATTTTATTGAAAACTATTTACTATATCTAGTACTTTTGTAATTTATAATGGATGGAATAATTTTTATATCCATTTTTTTGAGGTGCTGGATGGTGAAGGAATTATTATCTCAGGTAAGAAAAAACGCCTCTTTCCTTTTTTTTGTTCTTTATTCGTTGCGACAGAGCCCTTTCAGAGTTTACTCTCCAACATCAGTGCCCTGCTCTTCACTATGATGTGACAGGAACCATGGATTCCTTGTGACTCAATGATTTGAATATTTAAAATCAATAAAAATAAGCTCAGGTTAGCCATGTCAGTTAATGTGTTAGACTTAACTTTACATGAGTCACAGGGAATCCTTGGTTCCTGTCGCATCATTGTGAAGAGGCCACTGATGATAGAGCGTATGCTCTGAAAGCGCTCTGTCGCGACGAATAAAGAACAGTGAAGGAAAGAGGCGTTTTTTTCTTAATAATAAATAATTTTTATCGCGATCAATCAAATTTTAGTAGTCCACGAATTAAGAAGGGAAAGGGGAGGGGGGGGTCACCATAACATATTTGCATTTATCTCGTGTAATAAAGGTCTCTTGAAAACAATTTGTGGTATTTAAACTTTGAATAGTGTGGTTTATTACACAACAGAGTATTGTTTATGTAACAGGAATAGAAGTGGGGGGTTTGCTAAAGGCTGAAAATTGAAAAATGCAAATATCTCGGTTAATATTCAAGATAGAGAATATATGTACCTAACAATATTTATAGTACGTTCCATTTGCAATAAGATTGGTTCTATACAAGTTTTCGATGCGACGTATAGTTAGGAAGATATTTTGAATCTTCAAAAATCCTCCCTTTTAACCCTCCCACTGGCCCGATATTAGCCATTAATGGTCTTGATCTTTACCAAACTCGATATTTATGCAAAACGAAAGATCAAGTTCGTTAACTGCTGGAATCTGACCAGTGGGGGAGGGGGGGGGTTAAGGGGGAAACATTTGAAAATTCTAATTATCTCCGTTACTATACGTCGCATCGAAAAATTGTACAGAACCAATCTTATTGAAAATTAAATGTACTATAAATATTGTTATAAACATTTATTCTCCATCTTGAATAAACCACATCATTCGAAGCTTAAATACCAAATATTGTTTTGTAGAGGCCTTTATTATACGAGATAGATAGATGCAAATATGTTCTTGTGACAACTAAAATTTGATTGATTGAGATAAAAAGAATTCTGATTCATTATAAATTACACAACTAGGTACAGTACATAGTTTTCAATAAAATGAATGTGTTCATATATTACAATTCTGATATGTTTCAGTTATTGGTTTTCTTTCCGGTAAGCCATTGGACGGCCTGTTGATTTACATTTGAGAAGCTTCCCGCCGGCAGGGGAAAGATTTCTTATTACCGTTTGAATTTATTCACTTAATATTCACGGTGGTGTTGTGTTAGGAGTATGTAGGTTTGTCTATTACTAAACTTCACATAGGAAATCTGCTTAGCTTACGGAGCCTCTGCGTGCGGACTAGTTTTGTCACCAGCAATTAATTTTACTAATAACAGTTACTTAGAATAAGATATGTTTATATTCTATTAAACATGAGCGAGAAGGGCGAGGTTAATGGAATTGTAATGAAATGTTAATATCCTTACTCAATGTGCGTCTTCGGAGTTTAAGTATGTCATCTAAATAAAGCTGTTTACAGCAGCGAGAGTGTTATTTATTACCCATTTTTTTTAATTTGATTGTTGAAATTGTTTGATTCTGTTTTAGCAGATTTCCTTAAGGGAAATCTGCTATTGAGGTCGTACTCATGACGCGATTTTCGAAATTTTTCCTCAAATGTCCAGCAATCCTACCTAGTAGATGACGAAAATCCGAGGTCCGTTCAAATTATATGTACTATAATTACTGTTATATACATTTATTCTCTATCTTGAATAATAACCGACTATTTGCATTTTTCAGTTTTCAGCCTTCAGCAATCCCCCACTTCTACTCATGTTACACAAAAAATACTCTGTTATGTCATAAACCACATTATTCGAAGCCTAAATACCAAATATTGTTTTTCAGAGACCTTTATTATTCGAGATACGTGCAAATATGTTCTTTATCGTTCCCGAGAAAAGAATCTGTTACCGTATTTTTCTGAAGAGAAGGATTTGGTGTTTTGTAACGATGTTGGTGGTCTTTAGCAACAGATGGGTTTGAAGAACTACAATCCTGGGGATTGGCGTCTTTTTATGGACAGCAGCAAAAGAAGTTTAAAGTGTGTTTTGCTCCATAACGGTAACAAGTACGGTTCCACACCTATTGCACATTCGACGACTTTGAAAGAAGAATACGCAAATATTTCAAAGGTTATGGAAAAAATTAAATATCAAGACCACAACTGGGTCATTTGCGTTGATTTAAAAATGGTTAACTTCCTTCTAGGTCAACAAGGGGGATACACAAAGTTCCCTTGTTTTTTGTGTCTCTGGAACAGTCGTGACAAGCAACACCATTGGTCACTGAAGGTTTGGCCGGTGAGGGAAGAGCTGAAAATTGGTATAAAAAATGTTATAAACGTGCCTTTAGTTAACCGAGACCGCATCATACTTCCACCACTTCATATTAAACTCGGCATAATGAAACAATTTGTGAAAGCGCTTGACAAAAGTGGAGGATGTTTCAATTTTCTTTTACAGAAGTTCCCCGGATTAAGCACAGAAAAATTAAAATCCGGTATTTTTGATGGACCACAAATTAGGCAACTTGTGAAGGATCCTGGGTTTGTCAAATCAATGACTGAGGTTGAATCCAAAGCCTGGAACTCATTTGTTTCAGTTATGAATAATTTTCTAGGAAACAATAAATCTGAAGACTATGAACAACTTGTTGAGTGTATGCTATTGAGCATGCAACAGCTAGGGTGCAACATGAGCATAAAAATCCACTTCCTGCACTCGCATTTAGACCGATTCCCAAAAAATCTGGGCGATTTTAGTGAGGACCAAGGTGAAAGATTTCACCAGGACATTCGAATTATAGAAGAGCGTTATCAGGGAAGGTGGGACACGCATATGATGGCTGACTATTGTTGGAGTTTGCAACGAGATCTACCTAAGGTCGTTTATTCAAGGAAATCCTATAAAAGATCATTTGATTGTGTTCAATAAAAATGTTATAACATTATTAATTACTTATTATCTTGAATGTTTAAAGTCAAAACAGTCAAAATTTATATTTCAGAAAATAAAGCTGTCAGCAATCTCCCAGTATTGTTTTCATCGTCAGGGCCTTTGAAATACCCAATAAAAGTTAAAAAAATTAAGGAAACAAAAATTGTGTTGACCAGTGTTATTATTACTTGCTAACGTTATCTAAGGGTTTCATTTAATAAGTTAGTCCCTAAATAAATTCCTATTTCCCAGACAGGGAATGTAACTCGCCACTCTAGGTTTACCATTTCAGATTAAAGACAACGCTTTAACTCACGTGGCTAACCTGAGCCCCCAAGGCATAATATTGCATGAATAAAAATGTTTGTATATTTTTCATATATATTTAAAAATTATTTAAGTGTCCTCCTTCCTATTTTTCCTAGATTATAAGATTTTCTTTTCATATGTCACTCTAATATGATGTATCGACAGAAATGTAAAATGTAATTCTGCAGACATCGCTTACTTTCAAATGACAGACAATTGTTTGTTTTTATTTGAGATCCCTTTGATAACGCTAAGATCCGAAGTCTCCGAAAGATAAAACTGTATCATTGGTGCTCCATTAACATAGTTATCTCACAGACAATGCTATCTGCTTCAATGAGCCATTTAATTCCAGGCGAAATAATACTTGAAATGCAGAGTAAGTCCGTCAGAGGAACAGGTAGATAAGTGGTGTGTATATGGAGATTATGGCGACTGTACATGTCAAATCCTTTGGCTGCTTCAAACTGTCACAACGTTTCTATATAACCAACAAGTTTTCTTGACGGCCTACAGTCGAGTCGAGAGCTGCACCAGGTAAGTGGTCATTCTTTATTTTCAGAGTTTATTTACTACATTTATTGAATATCTGTAAAACTCTTGAAAGAAATACCAGAAAACAATATTCCCACAGGAATCTATATTCCAAATTTATGTGCTTTACTGTTATTTGTTCATTTCATTACCTGAAATATCTGGATTTATTTGTTCTCAAAATCATGTAGAGAAGAAGGAACTTGTCCAACACCTCGCATATGAATCAGTGCTATTGGAAGAAAAGCCAAAAAAAAAAAAAAAAATACAGAGCATTTTAGTAGATTTCCCTTAAGGGAAATCAGCTATTGAGGTTGTACTCATGACGGAATTTTCGAAATTTTTCTTCAAATGTCCATCGATCCTACCTAGTAGATGACGAAAATGAGGTCCGTTCAAAACAGTATATATATATATATATATATATATATATATATATATATATATATATATATATTTGTCTGTTAACGCTCTACTGGTCGCAATTTTTGTTTGATCGTTACCAAACTCTATATTTAAACGTTTTATGCAAAAATACAGATCAAGTTCGTTAATGGCTGAAATCGGACCAGAGGGAGGGGGGGGGGGGTTTAGAGGGGGCATTTTCGAAAATTCGAAATATCTCCGTTACCATACGTCGGATCCTAAAATTGTATAGAACCGATCTTATTGTAAATTAAATTTACTATAAATATTGATTTATACATTTCTTCTATATCTTGAATATTAACCGAGATATTTGCATTTTTATGAAATGAGGGCGTATAACGGTCGATTCAGTTTCCCGCCAAAAGCTAGTTCGGCCAATTCCGTAACTGTTCGGCTCTCGAATGGAGATTTCTCTATTGTATAACCACGTGGGAAATCTGCTTAGTTTACGCAGCCCCTGCGTGACGGACTTTTCTTCTTTGTAGTATTATGGATTAGGCTCTTTAATTTTCATTTCCCAGGCTAGAAAACTTGGGAATTTCATTATAAACTTATAATAAAGTATGAATAACAATGTCATCAGTATATTTACACGTTTTTATTATTATTTTCCAACAGGAGAATGAATACGGCTATCTTGCTTACTGCTTGCATGGTCACAGTAAGCCATGCTGTACCATTATTACAGGACTGGCATCATTTCAAGGTAATATTAGTGTTAATTATCTCTTTACAAAATTTAAATTGTAATAATCTAATAAATAGAAGGGCAGTAATTTTATTTCCAGCATGCTCATTAGAATAAAACTCCCTTGAGGGAAATCGGCTGAAACGTCCGTCGCGCAGGGGCTGCGTTAACTAAGAAGATTTCCCACTTGCGTCACATATTTGCATTTATCTCGAGACGTAAAAGTTTCATAATAACAATTTTTGGTATTTAAACACTTCAAATAAAGTGTTTCATAATATGACAGCATATTGTAAATATGGCATGAGTAGGAGTGGGCGTTTACAAAAGGCCGAAAAATAGAAAATGCAAATATCTCGGTTAATATTAAAGATATTGAAAAAGTCAGTCACGCAGTGAAGTTTTACAATAGAGTTATCTGCACACTAGTAACACAATACCACCGTGATTAGATAATGAGAAATCTTTCAGTTAATTAAAATAAATTCCCAACTGAAACGGCTTCTGAATTGTAAGAATAATTTATATTTTAATAACTCAAATTTTAGTAGTCCAAGAACTAAAGAAGGGGGGGGGCGGATGAACAGAACGTATCTGCATAAATCTCACAAAGTAAAGAAGGTAAGGTAAGGTTAGAAACGACAGGTTAGAAGAAGCTTCCGCCTGAGCCGAGAAATGACGAAGATGGCCGACATAATCCGAACCACAGACTTCATAAAAATGCAAATATCTCGGTTAATATTCAAGATAGAGAATAAATGTATATAACAATATTTATAGTAAATTTAATTTGCAATAAGATTGGTTCTATACAATTTTTCGATCCGATGCATAATAACGGAGATATTTTGAATTTTCGAAAATCCCCCCCCCCCTCCCACTAGTCCGATTTCAGCCATTAACGAACTTGATCTGTCTTTTTACATAAAACGGTTAAATATCGAGTTTCGTAACAATCAAACAAAAATTGCGACCGCTAGAGCGTTAACAGATATATATATATATATATATATATATATATATATATATATATATATATATATATATATATATATATATATATATATATATATAATTTTGAACGGACCTCATTTTCGTCATCTCCTGGGTAGGATCGATGGACATTTGAATAAAATTTTCGAAAATCTCGTCGTGAGTACGACCTCAATAGCTGATTTCCCGTAAGGGAAATCTGCTAATATTAAAAAAAAACGTACATAACAATATTTATACGGGAGCAATAAATTTGAAATAAGATTAGCACTATACAATTTTACGATCCAACGCATAATAACGGAGATATTAAGAATTTTCGAAATTCTTCCCCCCCCCCTAAACTTCCACTCCCCAAATCCTACTTCAGACATTAACGAACTCGATCTTTATTTTTGTATAAAAAGTTTAAATATCGAGTTTAGTAACGATCAAACAAATATTACGACCGGTAGGATCAATGGTCATTTGAGGAACTTTTGCGAAAATCGCGCCCTTAAGGGAAATCTGCTAACATGCAAATATCTTCATTAATATTAAAGATAGAAAATACATGCCAATCTTTATATATATAATTCTAGCGTACGTGTGTATGTCACTGAACTCCTCCTAGACGGATGGTCCGATTTGATTGAATTTTTGAATACGCGTTCGGGTGACGCCCCGGATGGTTTAGCGCCGCAGATCGGCCAGGCAGATGGAGCAGGAGTGGGGGTCGTGAGGGTGGCCTGAAATTAAAAATAGCCGTATTTCGTTTCCTATTGGGTTTTCGGCAAATATGCACAGGATAAGAGTTGTTTATGTTGTTATTTGGAGTAACTTTTGTCATATTCAATTTTGTCGTATATTAAAGTATAAACGAGATATACACTAAAAATGTAAAGAGGGGCCAACAATTTTATTGGGCACCAACGATTGAACCGAACTGAACAAAACTCGGTATGTGAATTAGCATTAGTTTGATTGAATTTCTAAATACGCGTTCGAGTGACGCCCCGGATGGTTTAGCGCCGCAGATCGGCCAGGCAGATGGAGCAGGAGTGGGGGTCGTGAGGGTGGCCTGAAATTAAAAATAGCCGTATTTCGTTTCCTATTGGGTTTTCGGCAAATATGCACAGGATAAGAGTTGTTTATGTTGTTATTTGGAGTAACTTTTGTCATATTCAATTTTGTCGTATATTAAAGTATAAACGAGATATACACTAAAAAAGTAAATAGGGGCCAACAATTTTATTGGGCACCAACGATTGAACCGAACTGAACAAAACTCGGTATGTGAAATAGCATTAGTTTGATTGAATTTTTAAATACGCGTTCGAGTGACGCCCCGGATGGTTTAGCGCCGCAGATCGGCCAGGCAGATGGAGCAGGTCTCCGGTCGAAGGGCGAAGGGCGAGGTTATTGGAAATGTAATGAAATGTTAATATGTTTATCTAATGTATGTCCTTAGAATTTAAGTATGTCATCTATATAATGATGTTTTCAGCTGCGAGAGGTTTTCACTTTCAGACATTGTTATTTATTTTCCAAATTTATTTTAATTTGATTTGAATGTTGCAATTATTTTCTTTTCTTTATTTATATTTATGTATTTGCGTTATTATTGTTGAGGGTTTTTATTTATTTCAGTTATTGGTCTACAACTGTTTGTTTTTAAGAACGTGTAGTGCGCATTCTACCAGATAATCTCAGAACTAAAACGTCTTCTTTTCCTTCTCTCATTTTTCCTTTACTTTTTGCGTATCAAGTTTTTGCGATATTTTATTTACTATTTGTTTTTAGGCAAACGTGCATATAACAAATGTTGTTTTTTTGCGTTATTAAAAGTAGATTTTTTTTAAACATAATATTATTAAATTTAATATCCTAATCGCTTGATATATAATGCAGGACAACGTCTGCCGGGTCCGCTAGTATCAATATATATATAGTAAATTTTATTTGCAATAAGATTTGTTCAATCCGACGTATAATAACAGAGATATTTCAAATTTCCGAAATTCGCCCCTCTAAACCTTCTCCCCTCCCCCCTGGTCTGATTTTAGTCAATTTTGAACGGAGCTTATGTTCGTCATCTTCTGGGTAGGATATTAGAAGAAATGTTTCGAAAACCGCAACACAAATACGACCTTTATAGATGATTTTAACATTGCTGAATGCTGTAACTAGATTGTCTCTCCCTTTTCTGTCAACCCTTTACTTAAATCAGCCATTGAGGTGGTAATCAAAACGCGATTTTCGAAAAATGTCCCTCGATCCTGCCAAGGAGATGACCGAAATGAGGTCCATTCAAAATTGTGTGTGTGTGTGTGTGTGTGTGTGTGTGTGTGTGTGTGTGTGTGTGTGTGTGTGTGTGTGTGTGTGTGTGTGTGTGCGAGGTTTCGTGCAATAAAATGACAACCGTTCCATGCAAAACAGATCAAGTCCTTTAACGGCAAAGATCGGACCAGGAGGAGGGGGAATTGCTTGGAATTTTTTCGTAATTATAAGTTATATCGAAAAAGTTTATATAAGTAATATTATTGTAAATTTAATTATCTAAAAATGTTGTTATATACATATTTTCTCTAACGTTGATATTAACCGAGATATTTGGAATATTTTTAGTTCTCAGCTTTTAGTAAACTCCCACTCCTACTCATGTCCTAACAACAATTAGCTTTATTATAAAAGTCCGTCACGCAGGGGCTGCGTAAACTAAGCAGATTTCCCACGTGAAGTTTTACAATAGAGAAATACCACGAGAGTCGAGCAGTTAAGGAAACGGCCGAACTAGCTTTTGGCGGGAAAGTCACCCGTCCGTTAGCCGCCCAGATTTAATAAAAATGCAAATATCTCGGTTAATATTCAAGATAGAGAAAAAATGTATATAACAATATTTATAGGAAATACATATTTAATTTGCAATAAGATTGATTCTGTACAATTTTTCGATCCGACGTATAGTAACGGAGATATTTCGAATTTTCGAAAATCCTCCCCTCTAAACCCCCCTCCCACTGGTCCGATTTCAGCCGTTAACGAACTTGATCTTTCTTTTTACATAAAACGACTAAATATCGAGTTTGGTAACGATCAAACAAAAATTGCGACCGCTAGAGCGGTAACAGACAAATATATATATATATATATATATATATATATATATATATATATATATATATATAATTTTGAACGGACCTCATTTTCGTCATCTTCTAGGTAGGATCGATGGACATTTGAAGAAAAATTTGGAAAATTCCGTCATGAGTACAACCTCAATAGCTGATTTCCCTTGAGGGAAATCTGCTAAAATGAACCTCTTTATTCTAAGATGAAATACCAAATATTGGTTCTATTGGACCTTTAGTATGTGCGATATATGCAAATTCGTTTTTCACGAATTAAAGAATTACGATGTAATCACCTGTTTTACACACCTAATTTGCGGTCCGAAAGCTACACTTCGCCGCCCTACGGCCGAAAATGAATATTTCGCCCTAGGACCGCAAAATCAGCTGTTTATTATTTTAATTCATTAATTTCATTATATACATTATATTAGTTTGTTTTGCTCGTATTATTATTTAGTTATTATGGCTAATAATATATCAGAATCAATAAATAGAAGAGCAAAAGAAATCATGGCAGATTTGTTACCAGCAAAATCAAAAGATAGGTATGACGAAGAGTATACAAAGTTTTTGAACTGGTTAAAAATGGAAAATGTAAAACCTGGAGATGTGAATGATGAAGTTTTACTCGTATATCTCTCGGTCCTATCAAAGCAAAACAAACCCAGTACTTTATGGAGTAAGTATTCCATATGATAAAAAGTTGTTTAAAAGTAAAAGAAAATATTCAACTCACCCAATTTCCAAAAAGTATTGCTTATTTGAAACGGCAATCGGTTGGTTATCAGCCAAAAACTACGAGTAAAAGTGTGAATGTGTCAAACAAAAATAAGTAATAGAATCTTCAAAGGGTATTATGTTTTCAAACAACCAAAATAGTACTTTTAACATTTCTATAAATCTAAAATAAACGAACTAACTTTTTTTAGCATTTTGAAATATATCAGTTGTATTAAATGAAACACACATATGTTCATCTCTCTTTATTAACTTACATAATAACATAAAGTAAAACAATCCATACATTAAACATTCATCATGTCCCCATAACCACAAGATAACCTTCTAACAAAGAGGTACACTTAACCAAAAGAAAATCTTGTTTTTGATTAATGTTATATCGTATTAATATTTATTGTAGTATGGTGAAAAATAGCGTTCGTGCCTCGGGCCAAAGTGCTTTTGCCGGCCCTCGAACTTTTCATGACCTCGACTACGTCTCGGTCAAAAAATATCTCGGGCCCGCAAACGCTCACTTTCGGCCCTTGCTACGAAATATACTAGTACGATGACGTATCCAATTAGGGTTTTACATTCTTGTCTCGAAAATCTTTGTTTGATCTATACGATATTCCATATTTAACCGTTTTATTCGATACTTAATATATTTGAGATTGACTGAAATTGGAACAGTAATAGGTGGAGTTTAGGGAGGGAGAGGTATTCGAAAATTCAAAATACCTCCATTATTATGAGTAGGCTCGTAAAATGGTATAGAATAAATCGTATTAAACTATTTAATCTCTACAATTTGTGTTCCGTGCATTTTTCAAACTTAAGTACAAACCGAGTTATTCGTACTTTCTTATTCTCAGCCTTCAGTTACCCCTCCCCTTCGACTCATCGGTTTTTTAGCAGATTTCCCTTAAGGGAAATCAGCTATTGAGGTTGTACTCATGACGGAATTTTCGAAATTTTTCTTCAAATGTCCATCGATCCTACCCAGGAGATGACGAAAATGAGGTCCGTTCAAAACTGTATATATATATATATATATATATATATATATATATATATATATATATATATATATATATATATATTTGTCTGTTACCGCTCTAGCGGTCGCAATTTTTGTCTTATCGTTACCAAACTTGATATATAATCGTTTTATACAAAAAGAAAGATCAAGTTCGTTAACGGCTGAAATCGGACCAGGGGGAGGGGGGGTTTAGAGGGGGAGGATTTCGAAAATTCTTAATATCTCCGTTATTATGCGTCGGATCGAAAAATTGTATAAGACCAATCTTATTGCAAATGTAATGTTCTATAAATGTTGTTATGTACATTTTTTCACTATCTTGATTATTTACTGAGATATTTGCATTTTTTAGTTTTCGGTCTTCAGTAAAGCCCCACTCCTACTCATCTCATATTTTCAATATTCTATTATGTTATGAAGCACATTATTTGAAGCATAAATACCAAATATTGTTCTCATTGAACTTTTAAGTTTTGAGATAAATCCAAATATGTGGTGCACGTGGGAAATCTGCTTAGTTAACGCAGCCCCTGCGTGACGGACTTTTTTTTTAAAAATAGAGAATAAATGGTGAGATGAGATCAAGTGTGCTATTCCAGCACGAGGGAAATCTGCTTAGGCTACGCAGTTCTTGCGCCAAGGACTTCTTGGATTTTGTATAATATATTCGAGATGAGTGGATGTGACATAGATAATGTTAAGTTTATTACAAAAATAATAAACATTGTTTATTAGAATTCTTTTGGATTCCAAAATTAAACACACAAGCTTTTATCACTGCACAGTTTATTTAAACACGTACTAAACACTTGGTGAATTATTCTTAACTACTAATCACAGTATGCATTAATAGCTTCACATCTGAGTTGCACAGTACAACAACTCAGGATCTCGCGAATCACTGAAGCACTGCACTGATCTTCACGAAGAACACGGCACTGCACTGATCTTCACGAAGAACACGGCACTGCACTGATCTTCACGAAGAACACGGCACTGCACTGATCTTCACGAAGAACACGGCACTGCACTGATCTTCACGAAGAACACGGCACTGCACTGATCTTCACGAAGAACACGGCACTGCACTGATCTTCACGAAGAACACGGCACTGCACTTTTCTTCACGTAAATCACTGTACCGCACTGAAACTAAAATGCACTGTTCACTAAAGTTGCAAAAGGGCCCAGACTGGTCTAGATGGGGACTACCACAGGCTAGAACATAACTGGTGCCGCTTCCATCGTTCCTTTCATCTTCTTCGTACTTCTCAAATACGTGATTAACTTTGTGCACTTTTCCATGTACGTAGTTTTCGTAACACTATATTTTCTAAGGAGTGTAAAGGAGCTAAGAGAATCAGTGCAAAGTATGATGTCCGTGGCCGTAGTTTCAGCTAAGTTGTTTATCGCAAGTTTGAGGGCTTCTAGCTCAGCTGTATCTGTTTTATTAATTCTCAGATGACGTTTTCAGGAAGCTTTCGGGAAGGTGTACAGCGACTCTCAAGAAGAGAAGCTAAGGAAGGACATATTTCTGAAGCACAAATCCCTCATTGATGAACACAACAGTCTCTACAAGGAGGGAAAAGTCACTTTCGAAATGGGGATCAACGAATTCGCTGACTTGGTAATGCATTCATGTATTATTTTAAAGAAAAAACTGATTCAGAGCTCCCTAAAAAGGTCTTATTCCTTCACATTAATTTATTTTGGTAGAGTGGCTCAGGCTAGCCACGAAAGTTAAAGTGTTAATCTCACAAGGAAAACCTAGAGTGGCGAGTTTCATTCCCACCTGGGCAATAGAAATTTAATTAATTGTTTAACTAAAAGAGATTAGAAAGCCGGCTTCAGCGCCAAAGGAAACTTCGTCCACAACTAATGCCTCTCAAGTTTAATTTGGAAGTTCTCAAAAGCTTTGATGAAAATTGGTTTAAGGAGGGTGTTAGAGCCCTGTGTATCTAATACCTACTATTCTATTCCAGTGTTGACATAATATTCAGATTGTTTTTTAAACTTTTAGATGGACGAGGAATTCCGACTGCTGATGTTGAACCAGGACCTGATGGCGTTCTCCCCCAGAAGCAGCCAGCTGCATCAGACGGAAGGAACTGAGGAAGACGGGGAAGTAGACTGGAGGCAGAAAGGAGCTGTCACTGGCGTCAAGAACCAAGGGATGTGTGGATCTTGCTGGGCATTCAGTGTGGTATGTGTATATACATAGCTAATTTGTAGTGAACCACGCACACATGGACCCCCTCCTCATTGACCTCTGGGGGCCCATATATGCGTGCCACATGGACCCCTTGTCATCGATCTCAGGGGGCCCATATATGCGTGCCACATGGACCCCTTGTCATCGATCTCAGGGGGCTCATATATGCGTGCCACATGGACCCCTTGTCATCGATCTCAGGGGGCCCATATATGCGTGCCACATGGACCCCTTGTCATCGATCTCAGGGGGCTCATATATGCGTGCCACATGGACCCCTTGTCATCGATCTCAGGGGGCTCATATATGCGTGCCACATGGACCCATCCTCATCGACCTCTAGGGCTCCATATATGCGTGCCATATTGACCTGTCCTCATCGAACTCTAGGGCTCCAAATATGAGTGCCACTTTGGGTCTCATTCACGTGGACTATAGGAGGATTCAAGTTTTCAGCTGGGAAGCGGGTTTTCTTCTACGTCAAAACATAATCATCTGTATCTTCGTTGACATTTATTATGTCAAAAAACTGCACAGAACAAACTAAGTTTAGAATAACGATTGCATTCCTAAAACATTATTAACATTCATGAATTTTTAAGTTTTGATAGCCGAATTCGCGCTCTATGAAAATGCCTTTTGAGGCATCGTTGGCGTGTTAAATGTTAAATAGTGTTAGTATAAAGATTGGATTAGTTTATGGACTAAGTATTCCTGTCATTTTCATCAAATAACACAGCTGTTCTGAACCTTTCACTTGTTTGTTATACCCAATAATTGGCGATTGAAGAAGTACTAACGAATTTATGTTACGAATTCTTCTTACCAGTCAATAAATAAAAATGTTTTCCCGCCGAAATGTAAACATTGGTCTAACAGAAGCAATAAATAATTGGTAATTCAAATAAAGGTATAATAATTTACCTGAACATCAACACCCCTCGTTTGACAGATCTTAGTGGTAAGTAAACAGATCTGGACTAAACGTAAACAACTAATACGGTGAACAGAGCATAAAACCCACTGACTGACGGACAACCAACTCAGTACAACTATCGACAGACAATGAAGATGATGCCATTGCATCTATAGCACAATGCCAGCGGTACTCAACCATCAGCCAGTGACGACGGTCTCCACCGAGAGGTATGACAATAATAAATAATTGATTTGTTTCCATAACGTTCTGAAAGATGTTCTTCCTTTAAAATCTATGGTGTAGGTGAATTTAAGCTCCTTCAAGACATCAAATAAATATAGTTTTCTATCAAAATAGAAAGATGATTGTGCCAACTTTGCATCAGTAAGAAAATGATATAAAAGTATTTTAGGAATTCCGTTGTAATTCTAGAAAAGTTTTAATTGGCGCCCGGAAGTAATCAAGCATATATTTCTGAAATAAACATTGTTTCCTATGAAATAAAACTATTAGAATTAACGTAAACGTTTACCTTTGCAGACCGGTTCATTAGAAGGCCATCATTATGTGAAGAACAATGAGCTGGTGGCACTGAGCGAGCAGAACCTGGTGGACTGCGCCAAAGGACCCAAATACAGGAACCAAGGATGCGGCGGGGGTTGGATGACCGACTCCTTCAGGTACATATTGGACAATGGAGGAATAGACACAGCTGCATCATATCCATATGAAGCAAGGGTAAGCAAATTAGAGAAACAATTTTAATTAACGCAGTAGCTGCTTAAACTAAATAGATTCCTTACCTGCTGGTGCCAACACACTAATAATCTGTCTCTGAATAGATTAGCTATTGAGGTCGTACTCATGACGAAACATTAGAAATATTTGTTCAAATGTCCAGCGATCCTTTCGCAATGAAAATGACGCCCGTTCAAAATTATATATGTTACTGTAAACCCCGGAGTGTGGTCAATCCTAAGATTTACCGGTAAATCTTAGGATTGACCTGAAGCATTGGTAAATATCCGATTTCATCTTTCAAATCGGACTTTAGCCAGTAAATCTTAGGATTTCCCAAGAGGCTCGGTAAAAGCTAGAATTATCAGGATGCGTCTTTCGGACTTTTACCAACAGATTTTGGTAAATCCTGACATTTCCCATCGTCTGCCGGTAAAAGTTGAAATAAAGATTATTTGAAATGAATCTTATAGAATAAGTTTTATTATTATTTCTTACAGCAAGGTAGAGAATTGTGACACTCTGAATTGCACTTCATATTAGCTAACTTGCACAAACATTTCTTATTTGAACATTTTTTTAAGCAGTTGCATTTTTTGAAACCCTGACCACCAACTAATGACTGTTGACGAACTGCGGTGCGAAATCTTATCTCTTCGTCGGCACATCATTAGGAGACATGAAATTCTCGGTGCAAATTGTAAACGGTTACGTGAATATAATATATCCAATTTTCCTGAAGAAGTTCCGAGTTGGTAGAAACCATCTTCTTTTTTGACGATCACTGCAATCATGCTTTTGGAGTCGATTTTATATTGGTCGACATCAGGTATTTTGATCCTCACGTTCTGGCCAACTTCGGGATCTGGGAATTTTCCTTTCGTCGTTTTTCACATTTTCTTGGCCTGTGATTCACCTTCCCTTGCTGCTTGGCGACAGAGCACATCTTCTGTTCGGTGGCAGATAACTTATTATTGGCACTTTCTTGCTGAAGTTAGGGGGGAGTATTCCAGTCCCCACTCCTCTACACTGGACATTTACCAATGAGCCTTGAGAAATCCGCACATTTACCAAACAGCATTTGTAAAAGTACGAAATCTCACATTTATTTAATGTTTTTCGGGCATTTACCAAGCCAGACGGTAAATCCGGGGATTGACCAACTGCATAGCAGTTAAAGCTCGAATTTCATCTAGATTTCGTACTTTAACCAGTGCTCTTGGTAAATTCTAGGATTAACCGGTAATTCCTGACATTTACCACACTTCGGGGTTTCACAGTAACACACACACACATATATATATATATATATATATATATATATATATATATATATATTTATATATGTTACCACTTTAATCGTTACCAAACTCCGTATTCAATTGTTTTATGTAAAAAGAAAGATCAACTTTGTTAATGGGTGAAATCGCACCATTGGGGGGGCGGAGATATTCGAAATATCTCCGTTACTATATGTCGGATCGAAAAATTGTACAGAACCAATCTAAATGCAAATAAATTCTATAAATATTGTTATATACATTTATTCTCTATCTTGGATATTAACCCAGATATTTGCATTTTTCCGTTTTCACCAACCAGCAAACCTCCACTTCTAGTCATGTTACATAAACAAAACTCTGTTATATAATAAACCACATTGATCGTAGGTAAAGTAACAAATTTTGTTTTCAAGTGACCTTTATTGTAAGAGATACAGGGAAATAAGTTCTGGGGACCCCCCCCCCACGTCTTAAGTTCTCGGACTACTAAAATTTGATTGACTATCCGATTGAGATAAACATTTTTCTGATTCACTATAAATTCTAATACTAAATATGGTAAATAGTTTTCAATAAAATTAATATATTATATTCTGACATATCCCAGCAAATGGTTTTGTTTCTGGTGATGTTGGTAGACCTGTTTGTTTACATTTCAGGCGATTCCCGTCGGGAAGTTATTAAAGATTTCTTATTACCTTTGGATTTATTCACTTAATTTTCACGGTGGTATTGTGTAACCAGTACGTAGATTTACCTATTGTTAAACACCTTGGGAAATCTGCTTAGTTGCCATAGCCCCTGCGTGACATACTTTTTGAATATAACTATGTTACAGAATATTAATTATCATGTATTAACGACATTTCAACTTGTTTGCCGTTGACTAGAACGGAAGGTGCAGGTTTAACAACGAGACTATCGGAGCTAGGGTCAGCGGCTATACTGAGATTCCTAAAGATGACGAAGATGCACTTCGAGATGCAGTTCAGAACAAAGGCCCAGTCTCCGTCGCCATCGATGCGTCTCTGTATACATTCAGATTCTACAGGCGAGGTAAGAGAAACATTGTAATTTCAGTATTGAATAGGATAATTAATACAACTTGTTGATTTGTGTGGGGGTACCTTGGACATCTTTAGCCGCCATTACCAGCCTCCTCCATCTCTATCTATCCTAGGCGATGGCTTTCCAGGCAACTCAGTAGCATCCTTCTTCACCCTGCCAACCCATCTCATGTAGGGTCTCCCTCGTGGCCTGCTACCCACTACTATCTCATCCCCTGTCTTGTATAAGAAGCCGATTGGCTTGCTTCTTCCCATCTCTCTCTTTCAAGATATAATCTCGTCTCATATCTTCCTTCTCCAGAGTCTTAAGTCATCATTCGACTTTTTTCCTATTATTCTTCTAAGAACCTCAAATTCAAACTTTTCAATTTCTTTTTGCTTCACAGGAAAGTCTCACATTAATGAATTAGTACAGCCTTGATAATTGACTTATAGACTCTTCTTTCAATTTCAAAAGCAAAAGCAAGTTTTCCTCTCAATTAAAGCAGAGAAGGCGGTTATAGATTAATAAACTTTGGAAGCCTATTTTTCCACCAAGAAAGGAAAGTACAAACAAAGAAGGCATAATCTCAAAGGAAACTGTATTATTAACTAAAAGAAAATCATTGAGTATAGCCATAGCTTAAAAACTAATTTATTAACACCAGAGGTTTCATCACCTAGCATATGCTACATTAGATTCCATCACCTAGCAAGCATATAGCATAAGCTACATGAGGCTCCATCACCTAGCAAGCATATTGCATATGCTACATTTCTCCCCACCGAACTTGCGGATCTTCCTCCGCCTTCGGTTGACACTCCTCCTCTGTTGTCAACTGGGATGGGTGCTTGTCCACCGCACCTTCTCTGGTCCGCGTGCTTTCGCTTGGTACGTCCGTCTGCCAGAACTTGATGTCCCGTTCGGTCCTCCACCACGCCTGGTACCCAGCCCTTGCGCAGCTCGTTCTTCACCCAGACTTCATCCCCCTTGGACCTCTGGTCGTGGTGCAGCTTCTGCTTCCATATCTTTTCCTCCCTGGTGTCCGGCCTAAGGCGATCCAGATCAGTAGGAAGTCGCCTTCCTAGGAACATGAGGGATGGCGGCCTGCCAGTGGTCTTCTGCGGGGTGTTGCGGTAAGACCGGACCTGGAGCAGGGCACGGCTTGGTGGCAACCCTTCCTGCCTGAAGGCGTAGTCTCCGGACTTGAACGCCGATGGGTCTAGGAATGCCACGGAGCTCCGGTAACATGGCTGGTGTTGTTCGCAGAACAGAAATTCTTTAACATTGACGAGGTCCACTGCGTCCCATTATCAGATACTATCTACTTGGCTACACCGTACCTCGAGAACCTCAATCGGTCAATTATAACTCCAGTGGTCATTCGGTTCATCACATACACTTCGGCCCACTTGGAATAAGCATCTATCCCTACCAGCAAATACTATCATTTTCGTTATTGCTGTGGCCCAAGCATTCCCCCTCCTTCTTTAGAAATTTTAACTTTCCCAACTTTGCTCTCAGATCAGTTTTCCGTAGATGCTCGAAGACTTCTCGCAGAACACTTATGTCCGAGTCGATATCCGCTCCTCCGACCAAAATATCATCTAATCCTACTAATAGCTTCTCCGTGTACCCTTGGGATTTCGCTGGACAAGTCAGTAGGCCGAAGGGGAGTCTTTTATACCTATGTGTAGAATATGTTGTGTTATTGTGGAAATGGTCAAATATTTCTGGTTGTCAGCTGCTACTCCCATCTGCAGATAACCGTCCTTCAAATCAATTAGCGAAAAGATTTTGGACCCATTCAATTTAGCTGTCAGGTCGTCGAATGTCCGGAGAAGATGGTTCTAGGGTATAATGTTAGAATTCAGAGTCACTCTAAAATCCCCACTGATTCGAACACCGCCACCTCCTTTATCCACATTGACCGTTGGGGTGCACCACTCTATCGGCGTGTCAGTGGGATCCACTGGTTCCAGAATTCCATCCCTCACTAACCGAGCCAACTCATTTTCAATGGCTTTCCGCAATGGGAATGGGACACGTCGAACACTATAACCTACTTGCCTTATCCCTGGCTTTAGGTGGATTCTCTCGCTTCAACCCCAGCAATTGTCCCTAGCTCTTCCCGGAAGACATTTTCGGAGGTTTTTCTAGACAGAAAAATTGCATGCGGATAGATTTTCTCTTGGTGGATCTAGGGTTTTTTATTATGCATATAATAAAAGTATTTAAACTGTATAATGTGTGTGTACCAGGTGTATACCAAGACCCCCTCTGCGGGCTGGCAGGATTGAACCATGCAGTGCTAGCAGTGGGCTACGGTCACCACAAGAAGGCAGACTATTGGCTAGTCAAGAACTCCTGGGGCACAGCTTGGGGAGACAGTGGTTACATCAAGATGAGGCGAAACCACAAGAACCATTGCGGCATTGCGACATTCGCCAGCTATCCAAATGTATAACCTAAAAACTCATTGCCCTGACTCACTAACTGTAACCTTATTTATCTAAATAAAGCTATAATACTTTGTCTTTAAATTATTACAATTAATCTTACCTTCCTGAGCAGAGCGGATCCTTCTGAAGAAAGGATAGTGTTGATAATGTAGTGTCAGCCGTGGAAAATTTGGCCCAATTTCATTTTTTGTATAAAATTTTAAAATTAGAACCAAAACAACTTTTAACAGATTTCCCTCAAATCAGCTACTGAGGTCGTACTCATGGCACGACTTTCGAAAAATTTCGTCAAATGTCCATCGATCCAAAAAGGAGATGATTAAAACGAGGTCCGTTAAAAATTATACATATATACATATATATACATATATATATATATATATATATATATATATATATATATATGTTAATGGTCTAATAGTTGTAATTTTTGTCATTTATAGAACCAATCTTATTGCAAATTGATTGTTCTATAAATGATGTTACTTACATTTCTTCATCTTGATTATTAGCATATTTTATTTTTCAGCCTTCAGCAAACCCCCACTCCTACTCATGTCATACTAATAATAAGACGTTATACCATGAACCAAATTATTCCAAGCTTAAATACCAAATATCATTTTCAAGAAACCTTTTTTGGTCACAAACATGCTGTACGGTACATGGAAAATGTGCTTAGTTTATGTATTTCCTGCGAGTCAGTTTACGTCGTTAGATTAGTAATTTCAGCTTCTTCTGTTCATATTATCAATAAAACAAATATATGATCTAAAACAAATTGAGGGTACTTGAAAATAAATTACAGGATAATAGTATTCCAAGAATTATATAATTTAATTGGAAGAATCATATTATATACAAGGAAATAACACAAGTCACAAATATTATAATCTTTGATATGTTTCTCTACAGAAGTGGTGTCATTCGTTAATAACTCTATATCGGAGCATAGTCTATGTACATCTAATATCTTATATCAATTTACACAACCAATTCAGCATATTTGCAGCTTAAAATAGAAAAATAACAAAGGCTAAACATTAATTAAACTTAACAATAAAAAAAAAAACATTAAACCAAACAAGAATAAGTCAATATTGCACAAATTAAAATAATTATAAAACGCATTTATAGAGCATATAAGAATAAAAAATGCTTGTTTCGTATTGTGAGTAATATAAATGTATATTTATAATTGCAAAATTTTATTGAGAATATTGAAATAAAGTTTATTTTATAACTATTAAATGATAACAAATTTCTTTATTTTAATGTTCCTACAGAAGAGGAACCCCTTTATTATTTGAAACATTTAACGAGGCCGCCCCAAATATTGGCTTCCTGGCTACACAGCATTCTAATACATTTTAATTATGAAATTTTAACCCTGGAAAGAGTAAAATTCCTCTAGTTTTTTCCCCTGGATAAACCTTCATTTTGAGTCCAGGAACATAGATTGATACGCCTTGAAAATATTTATTGAGAAGCATAATCATCAATGCAGGCAGTGAGTATCATGAACCAACCGCTTCTTGGGACAACTAACTGAAAAGAGACTTGTCATCGTGATTTCTATTCTTGTGTCAGGGCATTAAGGGGTTTAGGTTATTACCAAAATAAAATAAGCAAAATTTTAAAGGAAGTAAAGAAGAGTCAAAGCTGCTAAAATAAAAATATATGATATTGTGGTCTTCTTCTCTGGACAAACTTGTTTTCTAACTTGTCTCGGCTTTCTGTTTCCACGCTCTTAGGGATGCTATTTTTTTTTCGATAATTCATCAAAAAATCTACATTGAAGTTCTAAATTAGGTAAGTGAAAGTAAAAGTCGTATCAATGCCATGGAAGAAAGGAGGGTGGAACTTCTTGGGAATATCATAAGGCACAACGATTTCATCACACATATATTTGAGGGTAAGGTCCATGGGGTCTAGAAGAGCATAATAATATGAAAAGAGCGGCTTCCAAAAGGAACGAATGGGTTGCAACTGCAAGGCCTAGCATGATGAAGATAAGTGAACTGGCTTAGGACAGTGTACCGATTTCCCTGCTGCTAAGGTTTATATCATAGAGTAAGGCCGAAGAGCTCGCAGTTATCAGAATTTTTTATTCAGGCCTCCCTTATAACCCCCACTCCCCTTCAAACCTAAAAATTTAATATAGCTCATAATCATGGAAGAATTAATGCGAATTTACATATAGAGTTTTGTTAAGTTCGGTTCAGTCGTTAGTGCCCAATAAAATTGTTGGCTCCCACTTTAATTTTTTAATGTATATCTTGTTTATACTTTACTAGCTCAGATACCCGGCTTCGCCCGGGAATTCATTTGAGGCTGAATGGTGATGTTATTTTTTTGGCAAGGCTTTACTTTGCACAATATTTTGACATTTACCCGTCCCAGTGTTTAGGGTTTTTAATAATAAAATCCATTTTTTATGTAAGACTTCACTATCCTCCATATTGTCATATTTCCCGTTCCCTGTGCATTATGCATAGATTTGAATTATTAAGGACAAAATAATAACATACATTTGAATTAATTTTTCTAGGTGAGGTACCTGGGCGTTCATATTGAAAAGAATTGTTGAGCAAATTTCTCTTCTCAAACAACTTTTGTTATGTTCATATTTGCCGAAAAACCTATAGGGAACAAAATATCGCTATTTTTAATTTCTGGCTTCCCTTATAACCCCTACTCCTGCCCGTCCCTAGAAATTTTGGTATGGCTTATTATAATGAAAGCGTTAGTGCTAATACATATACCGAGTTTTATTTATATCCGTTAGGTCTTTTGTCCCAAATAAAATTGTCCACTTCCGCTATAGGTTTTAGCGTATATCTCGTTTATAATTCGGTATAGGAAAAAAGTGTATATAACAAAAGTTACTCTACATAACAAAATAAACACCTTTTGCTATGTTCATATTTGCTGAAAAACCAATAGCAAACGATATATCGCTATTTTTAATTTCTGGCTTCCCTTATAACCCCCACTCCTGTTCGTCTCAGAGAATATTAATATAGCCTAAAGTCTAAGTTGGGTTAGTAGTAATATACATACCAAGTTTCATAAAATTCGGTTCAGCCGTTTATGCGTGAAAAGGTAACAAACAAACAAACAAACAAACAAATAAACAAACAAACAAACAAACAGACACTAAAGAAACAAAATGCAGTTATGGTGTCTATGACATGTAAAACGAAAAGTTATCGTGAAATTTCGCGAAAAAAATCAATGTACAGACAGAGGTTACAATTTTATATATATATAGATTATACAACAAAATTTAATATTACATAAGTTATTCTAAATAAAAAAGTAAACAACTTTCATAAGGTGCATATTTGCAGAAAAACCAATAGGAAAGGAAATATCACTATTTTTAATTTTAGGCCTCCCTTACAACCCCCACTCTTGTTCCATCTGCTGTGCTGATTTGTGAATCTAAACCATCCAGGGTGTCCCCAAATGCATAGAAAAAAAAATCATTCAAATCGTTCCAGCTGTTTAGAGGAGTTCAGGGACATACACACGTACAGTAGAATTATATATATATATATATATATATATATATATATATATATATATATATATATATATATGTGTGTGTGTGTGTGTGTGTGTGTGTGTGTTAATGATCTAACAGTCACAATGTTTGTTCAATCTTTACCAAACTTGTGTTTGACAAACAATCTATGTGTTTGATGTGTTGACAAAAAATCTATGTGTTTGACAAACAATGTACAAGTTTGATGTGTTTGACAAACAATCTACGTGTTTGGCAAATAATCTACATGTTTGATGTGTTTTAAAAAAAGCATGTTATTTACTTACAGTGGTATTAAGATTTTTAAAAAAATTAATTTACATTATATAATTATTTAAATTGATGGATTTTATTATATTTATTTGTAAAAATTGAGCTAATTTTATAAATAATGCATTATATAAGTATAATCTACGTGTTTGATGGGTTGATAAACAATCTATATGTTTAACAAACAATCTATTTGTTTGACAAACAATCTACGAGTTTGACAAACAATCTACATGTTTGATGTGTTTGACAAACAATCTACATGTATGATATGTTTGACAAACAATCTACGTGTTTCATGTGTTTGACAAACAATCTACGTGTTTGATATGTTTGACAAACAATCGATGTGTTTGACAAACAATGTACAAGTTTGATGTGTTTGAAAAACAATCTACGTGTTTGATGTGTTTGACAAACAATCGACATGTTTGATGTGTTTTAAAAAAAAACACGTTATTTACTTACAGTGGTATTAAGATTGTTAAAAAAATTAATTTATTGTATATAATTATTTAAATTTATGAATTTTATAATATGTATTTGTAAAAATTGAGCTAATTTCATAACGAATGCATTATATAAGTATAAATGTAATTCAATAATATGTAAAGAGATTAATTGACATAATATTAGAATATTGCTTATAGAAAACAAAACTATTTGTCATATCCTATTATGTTATGCTAATATTTAATGGAATTATACACATTTTATTTCATTTCATCAAAGTTAATTAGCATTAATCGTGTAAAAGTGGTTGCGCTATTTTTGAAGAAATTTGTTATCATTTTTAAATATGACTAATAAAATGATTTAATATGTTATGCCATATTTTACAATCCCCAAATGATTCATATAATGAACAAAACTAAACCTATAGCCTACTCATGCATTTTGGCACTCAAAAGAATTACTCCCATAATCCTCTTTAACTATAAATTCTGGCTAATATGCTCTACAAATCTAGAGTTTAATAATTTTTTTTTGCAGACAGAATGTTTTTTTTTTTTTCATTAACACCTTGACAATGAGTGTGTTTAGAATTGTTCAATACTCATGGCTGAATATTTAGCGAAATATTGGGTGTTTGAATTAATTCATAGGGAATGTCTTTGCAAAAATGGTTTTAAGTATGTTATTCAGAGTATTAGACGTTAGGCATGGATCTTTCATCCAGCAATGACTAATTCCCTCTAAACGATCAAATCTTCTTGGCAAATTTTATGTTTTTATCTAACAGGACTGCACATTATCAAACATGAGTTTGCCAAACATTCGGTGAGTTTAGGTTCTCTCCTGCCTGCATCCTACAACTACGGAGCCTACAATGAGTACAGATGCAGCATTTTTCACATTAACTTTAGCTCTGTGTACTAAGAAGAAAAAACTAGCCGATGGAATAGAGAGCGGTTAAAATTAAGAGATAAATATACGCACAAACATTTGTTGAGGAAAATATAGTGCCAACTTTCTGCGAATGGACCATAAAACTCTTGAAGAATCACTTTTATTAAGTCCTCTATTGGCAACAATTTTAAAACAAATACGCCTGCCAATCAAGCATTCGATCAAGCAAATAGATTGTTTGACAAACACAACAAACAAGGCTGGAAACCATCAAAATGTTTGTCAAACACATAGGATTTGGGAAACATTTTGACCAATTACAGAGCACTTTATTTGCTGTGTTTGACAAATAATCTAAGTGTTTGATATGTTTGACAAACAAACTATGGAATTAACAAAAAATCTGTGTGTTTGAAAAATATCTATGTGTTTGAAAACAATTTATGGGTATGAGAACAATCTACGTGTTTGGTGTGTTTGAAAACAATCTATGTGTTTGACAAACAATCTACATGTTTGATGTGTTTGACAAACAATCTACGTGTTTGATATGTTCGACAAACAATCTAAATGTTTGATGTGTTTGACAAACAATCTATGTGTTTGACAAACAATATACGTGTTTGACAAACAATCTATGTGTTTGATAAACAATATACGTGTTTGACAAACAATCTACGGGTTTGATGTGTTCGACAAACAATCTAAATGTTTGATGTGTTTCACAAACAATCTACGTGTTTGACAAACAATCTACATGTTTGACAAACAATCTACGTGTTTGACAAGCAATCTACATGTTTGACAAACAAACTACGTGTTTGATGGAATTCTTGATTGACAGGCGCGTTTGTCAAACATGTTTGAACTTGAGATGACATTTGTCAAGAGGAAGAGAAGCTCATCAGTTTAAAAAAAAGCTAAGTTTTTTACGGATGTGTTATCACATCCCATAACACATAACATTGTGGAAGAAGATGTGAAAAGGAAAATCAATATTTTGAGAACAAGTTTCAGATGACAAAATAATAAAATAAGAAAGTCAATGCTTTCTAGTAATTTTAACTACCCGGGGGAATTCGGAAAATTCGAAATATCTTTGTTATTAGGTGTCTGATTGACCTACCCTTGAATAAGTGTATAAAATCATTCTTGTTACAAATATAATGTTTTATAAAAGCTGTTATATACGTTTCTTCACTATCTTGATTATTGACCGAGATATTTTCATTTTTTAGTCATCGGCCTTCACTAAACCCCCACTCCTCCACATGTCATATTATCAATAAGCTGTTATACTATGAAGCACTACTTCAAGCCTAGATACCAAATATTGTTCTCAATGAACTTTTACGTTTTGGGATAAATGCAAATACGTGGCACACATGAGAAATCTGCTTAATTAGCATATCCCCTGTCTGAATGTCTTTTTCTTCTTAGTATAAAGAGTTAGAGTTAATGCCAACAATTCTGTATATGTACTCATTTTATGCACTGTAGTTAGGAAGATGGACGTTCGCGGCAAGAGAAAACCAAAACTGAGCACATGTTTGACAAACTCGTGTTTGATTATGTGCGCCCCTGTTTGATAAAAACATAAAATTTGACAAACATTGATCATTTGGAGGGTGGGGTGGAAGTCTTTATCTTTGACTTTTTTTTTGGCTGCTCAGCCCGTTCCTTGTCTCGGCTCCAAATCAATACTTTCGAACTGAGCAAAACCACTTCCAACAAGTTTGCTCAGTTAGGCAATCCTCTCCATAAACATCCACTAAAGTTCGATGGCTTTCAACAGCACTTTTCTTCATGCTGAATTAATGAAAATGAACACCTCGCAAAAATGCTATCCAGTACAAAGTTAGACATATTTGATGAAGTAAAAGGATTTACCCTTTGTCCAAATAACTTATGCTAAAAACAAACTCCAATGGAAGTAGGATTACACAGAGGAGACACGCCACCAATTTGAAAACCCCACTAGTAGTGTCATCTTTAAGAAAACTCTACAAACTAATTCAAGTGCCCAATATATCGCAATTAAAAATAACCGAATGAAAAATATTTGCAAATTGACTAGAAAGGTACTAGTAAGAGATAACATTCGAAAAGAAAAACATTGACAACCGTTACAGCCAAGGTGTTAATAAAGATTACAGATTTAAGATAACTATAAAAACATATATACAAACCATAATAAAAAAGTCTGATATAGCATCATACATTTTATTACTAGATCATTTAAATTTCTGAACACACGCTTAAAACTCAGTTTTGAAAATAATAAAAATAAATTTATGAATGTTTACAAAGGAATTTATCTTATATAGTCTAGATGCATTTTGTAACTCAGCATGTGACTATTACCCAGTATTTTGTATGGAACCGCCACTCATCTTTAAATTAAATACACACTACCTACTATAACCTGTACCTATTATCACAATATATAACGCTTGAAGCAATACTTTAAACAATAGTCGTCATCTCCTTATTTTTCTTTTTTACAAGCTGATTCAGGCACTTACTACCTAATGTAAAACCGTTACTTTTTATGACTTGCCAACTTTTTCTGATCATGTACATCCATTTCGTTTGTTTCTCTCATCGAGATCTTTCCGAGCATTGAAGGACACAGCTTCAAAACTACAATCAGTAAAATTTTCACCAGGATGGTCTCTTGGCTCGTTATTAGTACATTTCGGCCATTATAAGTACAATGAGCGATGTCCAACCAGTGAAAGGGTGGCTTCCTTCTCCAGCTCCCGTTTTATCATTGTAATGCTCCCACACGTAGCCAGTCCTCTTATACTCTTTAAAAATATTATTAATTAAATTACTCCTAAGTTCCGTATATAAATTTTTAGATTGTTCTTGATATGGTCCGTCCAATTTAGAATAATGGTGAAGAGCTCCGAGAGTAAGGTAGTTCATGTTCACCCAAATATCTCCACGCCAATATGGTGGATCGTGTTCGGTGTTACGTTTCCTGTACAATGGCGAATTCTTAGCCAAGGATCTAAGTCCGTAAGGTGTCCAAAGGAGTTGAGGGTTGCGGATGTCGGTGAGTATTTTCTGTAGTTTGATGGAATTGGAGGGGAGGATGTGAACTATCAAGGGGAACAGGCTGACGTAGCCGAATACGGAATCGACGAACCTCGGCGTTGGGTCAGTGAGAACAACGCGATGAGGCTGGGGTTTCGATTTGAGAGCTACGTCGTCCGTATGGAGGCCGAAGTCTGCATATCTGCCGGCCGATTCGGACCAATGCAGCTTGTCCAACAAGGAAGTGTCCAAGAGATAGTGATAGGTGTCCCAGTAGCGGCCTCCAGGGCGGTTCAGCAGCTTCCCGATCTCTGCTAGAGTCCCAGCTCCGAGGAGTATCCAGCAGCGGAGGTCTAGATGCCGCTCATCGAGGGTGGGATGGGAGGCGCGGGGGTAGTCGTCCAGCCCCGATGTCAGGGTCTTGGGGTTCAGTTCGGCAGCTTCCGAGTCCCTCCCTCGCCACCTGTAGGAGCCGCCCATCTCCCCCGTCTGCGTCATGTTGAACCAATCGAACCACGCCACCAACCTCGGGTACAGTCTCTCCAATGCACCCAATCTGTCTTCTTCGGTCAATCTGTCGGCGTAGTTCTCCATGATGAACCTGAGGGTCAGGAAGAACGTCGGAGGGTTCGCGTTGGTATTGGTTTGGGTGACGAACTCCTCGGGCACCTTGGCGAGGGCTTCCTGTCCGAGGATCTGCTCTCGCGGTATCCATCCTTCGATGTTCATCAGATCGAACCAATGAGCCATGATGTCCAACTCCAGGTCCAGGTCCCAGGCGGCCAGCAACAGCCCGTGGAAGCCTTCATCCCACAAGAAGCCGCGAGGGAAGAAACTCCTCGATGGCACAGCAGTGTACAGCGGGGCCTTCCAGTAGGGCACGGGAGTCTTGGTGTGATCCGAACGAACTCTAGACGCTCCGTAAAAATACCCGACACCACCAATAAGATTAGAAAATATGGCTTTAGCGAAGAGGACTTCATCGTTCGAATATTCAGTAAGGTTGAAAGTTTCGCCGAACTTCTTGTGAAACGCATCAGAGTTTTCCTTCAATTCACGAGTGAATACTTCTCCAGATAAGGAATTGGGGCGGTCGACAAAACTTCCACTTTCGAAGCTGACTTCGAACTGAAAAGGTACTTGTGCTTCGAATTGAGTAGCCACTAGATTGGGAACTGTTCCTTCCTTCAAGCGGGTCAGATCTCCAGGAAGCACCAATCTGTTCCGTTGAACTCGAAGTGTAGACAGAATTGTTTCTTTCAAGAGGTGAAGTCCTTTTCCTTCGACGCTTAAAAATGAAACTCCTGAAACATAAAAATAAAATTATATACATATCCAATGATAATGTTTTATTTATCATTGTGATTCAAAACCCTTATCCGTATTTTATTATTTTACATATTACTTCCTTGTAGGAAATAAAGGAAGTATGATATTTGTGACAAAATTTTGGTTTCCAGATTACAACAATATTATAGCTTTTTCACCCGCGGTGAACCCAGTTTCAGCAGATTTCCCTGCAGAAGGGAAACCAGCTATTGAGGTTGTCCTCAGACGAGATGTTAGAAATATTTCCTCTAATGTCCATCAATCCTACCTAGAAAATGATGAAAATTAAGTCTGCTCAAAATGATATATACATCTCGGTTATTATAAGGCAGACTCAAAATTTTTATATAACTAATCTTTTTGCAAAATTAATTTCCTATAAATATTATGTACACATTTACTCTAAATCAAATGTTAATACTGATATATGCATTTTCAATTTTTAGCCTTCAGTGCAGCCCCCTTTTAGACATAGCACGTTAATAACAAGCTCATATATTATGAAATGTATTATTCCAAGCTTATAAAATCAAATATTACAAAGATCATAATTATGTGAGACATGCAATAGATCTGAATTTATTAATTTAATCTACACCATATTCGATATTTAACAGTTTCATTCAACAATGAAGTTCATATTAGGTAATGACCGAGATCTGACTCTGAATTGGAGGTCAAAAATTCCAAATATTTCTGCCATTATGAGTTGGATCATAAAATGTGATAGAGCCAATCTTTTAAACTATTGATGCTCTACAATTGTTGTTCTATACAATTTTAGCAGATTTCCCTTAAGGGAAATCAGCTATTGAGGTCATACTCATGACGCAATTTTCAAAAAGTGGTGCTGTGTTAGCAGTATGTAGGTTTATCTATTATTTAAATTCACATAGGAAATCTGCTTAGTTTACGCAGCCCCTGCATGAAGGACTTTTTGTTTGTACTATCTTGTTGAGTTCTGCTTGTATTAGTATAGTTATATCAGTAGTAAGTAGTCTTTTAGCTGCTAATTTTATATGTTTATCAATATCAGACATTTGTGTAACATCCTCGTGTCTGAGTTAGAGCAACATTTTAATATTGCAAACGTTTAGTGGGTATATTAGTTTGGGCATTATAGAAATTAATGGAAGATTAGATATTACACAAGGAAAGTAAAGAACTTAAAGAATCTGTGGAGAAAATTCTCTTGGCGAGAAAAAGTCTGTTACACAGTGGCCCTGTAAACTAAGCAGATTTCCCTCGTGATGTTTAACAATAGATAAATCTACATACCGGTAACACAATAGCACCGTCAACATTAAGTGAATAAATACAAACAATAAGAAACCCGAAAGGAAGCACCCGAAACATAAACAAACAGACAAACAGGTTTGCGAACTTCTCACAAGAAAGAAAAACAATTACTGAAATATATGAGTATATAGAATATTAATTTTATTGAAAACTATTTACTACATCTAGTATTGTAATTTATAATGGATCAGAGTAATTTTTAACTCGATCAACCACCAAATTTTAGAACCAGGAACTTAAGAAGGGGGGGGGGTCACGATAACATATTTACATTTATCTCGTATAATAAAGGTCTCTTGAAAACAATTTATGGTATTTAAGATTCGAGTAATGTGGTTTACTACATAACAGTGTATTGTTTAAGTAACATGAGTAGAAATGGGGGTTTGCTGAAGGCTGAAAACTGAAAAATGCTAATATCTCGGTTAATATTCAAGTTATAAAATGCATGTATATAACAATATTTATAGAACTTTTAATATGTAATAAGATTGATTCTATACAATTTTTGATCCGACGTATAGTAACGGAGATACTTCGAATTTTCAAAAATCGCCCTTCTAAATCCCCCTACCAATGGGTCCGATTTCTGCTGTTAAGAACTTGATCAGTCTTTTTACATAAAACGTTTAAATATCGAGTTTGGTAATGAACAAACAAAAATTGTGACCGCTAGAGCATTAACAGACAAACACACACACACAGAAGACACACATATATAATTTTAATCAGACCTCATTTTCATCATCTCCTGGGGAGGATCGATGTGCATTTGAAGGAATTTTTCGAAAATCGCGTCATGAGTACGACCTCAATAGCAGTTAATAGATTTTCTAATATTGAAAGTATTATTTTAAAAATGATAAATAGTAGACTGACCTCGAAGTGTGCCTGAAGTGTTGGCATACCTGAGGACGAACTGTCCCAGCTGGGGAGTTTCTCCATAGACACCAGGTATGTGTGTATTACGTGTGGCAGAGATCCGCCCCTGGCTCCCTCCCTCGATACCTGTGTAGAACACTATGTTGATCAGCTCGTTACGGCCAAAACCTTCCTGAAACACACAACAATAATTCATTTTACAAAGCTCCTTCAAATATTGACACCTAGAGTGGCAAGTTCGATTCCCGCCTGGGCAATAAGAATTTATTTAGTGACAAACTCATTAAATAAAATCCTTAGTCCCATCCTGGCTAGAAAAGGGTGGTAACCTGTAGATAACCCTTCCTAATTAGCTGTAGAAGCAAAGAGTGTATGTTAATAAATAATAATTATAATAAATATAAATATCTTGTTTAATATTAAAGCTAGAGACATTTTTTTTAAAAATAACCTTTATAGATTTATACACATTTATTGCAACTGCTGGAGCAGAAACATACAAGTATATATAAAACTAGCTCAGATACCCGACTTCGCCCGGGAATTCATTTGAGGCTGGATGGTGATGGTATTTTTTTGGCAAGGCTTTACATTGCACGATATTTTGACATTTACCCTTCCCAGTTTTTAGGGTTAATACCCGTCGTTTCTGTGGATTTGTCAATAATAAAATTAATTTTTTATGTAAGACTTCACTGTCCTCCATATTGTCATATTTCTCGTTTCCTGTGCATTATGCATAGATTTAAATTATTAAGGACAAAATATTATAATAATATATTATAATTTGAATTAATTTTTCCAGGTGAGGTACCTGGTAGTTCATATTGAAAAGAATTGTTGAGCAAAGTTCACTAAATAACAAAACAAACAACTTTTGTTATGTGCATATTTGCCGAAACCCCAATAGAAAACGAAATATCACTATTTTTAATTTCAGGCCTCCCTTACAACCCCCACTCCTGCCCGTCCCTAGAAATGTTAGTATGGCTTATTATAAGGAAGACGCTAGGAGTTTTGTTAATTTTGGTTCAATCGTTAGTGCCCAACAAAATTGTTGGCTCCCACTTTAGTATTAGGTGTACATCTCGTTTATAATACGTTATACGAAAAAAGTGTATATAACAAAAGTTACTCTGAATGACAAAATAAACTACTCTTGTTATGTGCATATTTGCAGAAAAACCAATTGAAAACGAAATACAGCTATTTTTAAACTCAGGCTCTCTTACAACCCCCACTCCTGCCCGTCCCTAGAAATGTTGGTATGGCTTACTATAGTGAAGATGTTAGTGCTAATACACATACCGAGTTTTATTTAGTTCGGTTGAGTCTTTTGTACCAAATAAAATTGCTCACTTCCACTATGGGTTTTAGCGTATATCTCGTTTATAATACGTTATACGAAAAAATTGTATATAACAAAAGTGACTCTAAATAATAAAATAAACAACTTTTGTTATGTTCATACTTGCGAAAAACCAATAGGAAACGAAATATCGCTATTTTTAATTTCAGGCCCCACTCCTGATCATCTCAGAGAATTTTAATATAACCTAAAGTCTAAGTTGGGTTAGTAGTAATATACATACTAAGTTTCGTATAATTCGGTTCAGCCGTTTATGCTTGAAAAGGTAACAAACATACACGAAAGAAACAAAATGCAGTTATGGTGTCTATGACATGTGAAACGAAAAGTTATCGTGAAATTTTGAGAAAAAAATCAATGTACAGACAGAGTCTGTCTGTACATTGATTTTTTTCGCGAAATTTCACGATAACTTTACACAACACTTACACTTTGGGAGGCCTAAATTTAAAATATAATTTGTTTTCTATTCGTTTTTCGGCAAATATGAGCCTAACAAAAGTTGTTTATTTTGTTATTTAGAGTAACTTTTGTGATATTCATTTTTGACTTTTAACGAAGTATAAATGAGATATATACTATAAACTAAAGCGGGATTCAACTTATTTTATTGGGCGTCTAACGATTAAACCAAACTTAACAAAACTCGGTATGTCAATTAGCATTAATTCTCCCATGATTATAAGCTATATTAAAATTTTAAGGGTTCGAACGGGAGTGGGAGTTATAAGGGAGGCCTGAAGTAAAAATTCACGATATTTCATTTTCTATTTGTTTTCGGCAAAGGGCACATAACAAAAGTTGTTTACTTTGTTATTTAGAGCAACTTTTGTTTGTTTCATTCACTTATGTCGTAAAATGAAGTAAATACGGGATATAAGCTAAATCTATAGCGGGAGTCGACGATTTTATTAGTACTTATTTAAATAAGTTCTATAACACTTAAGTGTTTTTAATGTAGGCATATTATGACAAATGATGTTATGTTTTAGCCTTATCTATTTCGATTATTTAGTACTAAGTATGATTCGGATTAGTGAGATTATAAATCCCCCTCCCCTTCGCCTCATTAATTTATTTTCCCTAGAAAATAACTTTATTATTTATTTCCAATAGAAATTTAAACTATAAGAGCATTTCCCATTATTTAATTTGTATAATGTATAATTAAAAAAAAATCGTTCTGAATTTTCTTAAGGAGTGATAGGGGAAGTAGTAGGGAATCAAACTCTTTGATTTTGGTTATATACTATCTTATTTCCGATATCTTCATGTTATTGAAACAAATATGTATTATCATAACAAATTAAACGTTAATGTCATTATGACAAAAGACAAAATGCTCTCGATATGATTGTTTAAAGTATTACTTAGGTCGCAGGGACGGCTACGATCTCTTCCCCTCGACTAGCTTTTTGAATATAATTGAAATTATTTTTAGGGTAACAATATTATTTAATTCCATCAGGTAGATTAATTATTACAATAATATTTTGAATTAATAATTTAAGGAGAAGAGTGTTGATAGTTCTAATGCGAGAGCGGAAATAGACGGAGGCTAATAGAGTTAATTGAGTTTACTAATTTCCCTGTGAAATGCTGGGCATTACGGGAAGTGATTACCACTGAGATCTACTATATGAATTATAACCTTACGTGCTAATCTATGCTTAAACTATATGTGCTCAGATTGGTTTTTGACAGGAAATAAGTTTCATTATAGACGATATTTAATTGTAATAAATACTACCCATGATTATGGTTTGAAGTATTCAAAAAGGTGAGTTAAAAAGTGACAAGGGATAGATTAGGAACACATTTTTATTTATTCTTCAAATATAAAATGTCTCATTTATAAGTCGCCTGCCTGACCCTCACAGCAAAACAATGCACACCGACGGGAAGTGTAGTTGTAAACATTGAAGCCTTGCCCAAAAAAATACTATCATCATTCAGCCTTAAATGATTTCCCGAGCGAAGCCGGGTACCTTAGCTAGTGGTAGGGGGATATATATATATATATAATATATATATATATATATATATATATGTGTGTGTGTTTGCTTGTTTTTTACTTATTCACGCATAAACGGCTAAACTGAATTTTATGGCACTTGGTGTATTACTACTAGCCCAACTTAGACTTCAGGCTATACTAATATTTTCAGGGATAAGGGAGGCCTGAAATAAAAAAAAAGTCCGTCACGCATGGACTGTGTAAACTAAGCAGATTTCCCAAGCAAAGGTTTACAATAGATCAATATACATACAGGTAACACTGTCGTGGATCTGAAGTGAATAAATACAAATGGTAAAGAGAAATCTTTCAGTCGATTTTACAATACAGGTTAATAATCTCTACAATGGTAAGCAGATGAATTGTAAACAAACAAGCCAGCAAATCATAGAGCTGAATAGATAAATAGACCGGGAAAAAAAACCAATTAACAAAATATATCTGAATATAACATATTAATTTTATTGAAAACAATTTACTAAAGTGAGTGCTGTAATTTTTAATGTATAAGAATCAATTTTATCTCAATCACTTAAATTTTAGTAAACCAAGAACAAAAAAGAAGGGAGGGGGTCAACAGAACGCATTTACATATATCTCACAAAACAAAAGTTCAATGAAAACCATGTTTGATATTTAACCTTGTAATGAAGCGGTTCATGATATATCAGCTTATTATTAATATGACACTACTAGGAGTGGGGTGAAAGCGAAAAACTATAAAATCAAAATATCTCTGTTAATATTCATTATACGGAAAATATTTATAGAACAATATTTATAGAAAATTTAATTTGAAATAAAATTCTTTCTATACAATTTTTTGATCGACGTATAGTAACAGAGATATTTCGAATTTTCTAAATTCCTCCCCTTTAACCCCCCTCCCCTAATCCAAATTTAGTCGTTAACGAACTTGATCTTTCTTTTTCCATAAAAAGACTAAATATCGAGATTGGTAACAATTAAACAATAATTGCGACCGTTAGAGCAGTAACAGACAAATATAGAGATAGATATACAGTTTTGCCTGGACTTCATTTTTGTAATCTACTAGGTAGGATACTAGGTCATTCGTAGAAAAATTCGAAAATCGCATCATGAGTACGACCACAATAGCAGATTTCCCTTAAGGAAAATCTTCTAAAACTTGTGAAGAATGTTTTCTAGAATAATGGATGTTTTCTTCTCTTCAAGTACACAATATTCTTCACTTCCAACAAAACTACTGTAAAATATTAAGTTCTTGTTGTGAAAATGTTTATTTTATCTGCACAATACTTGATATTTAATAATTTCAGTCAGCACTTAAGATCATATTGGCCGAAATCGGACCCAATCATTCTGCATTTTTTCATAGCCCAAATATTGAGTGAGTTATTCATACCTTCTTGTTTTGAGCCTTCAGTAAACCCCTTCTTGTACATATCTAATTTTTACTTGTGTAATATCGGCATGTGGGAAACCTGTTTAGTTTACACAGCACCAACTTGATGGGGTTTTTGATTATTTCTAAGACTGGATGAATAGATATTTGACTAAATATTTCGAAAATTGCATCATGTGTCCAATCTCTATAGAAGATTTCCCTTAAGGCAAATGCTCATGTCATGCACGACATATGAGCTCAAGAGCTTATTCCATATAGGAAAGTTGGAGTAAATAAATAGCATAGTAGGAGAGAATATACCTTGGGCGCTACAGTAATTCGAGCAGTCCAATCGCCTCCATGATTTCCTCCGAGCCTCTTGACGAACTCCGTAGTGATTAGGAATGGGTCATCATGGATCTCTTGAATCCCAAACGTCTTACCGTCATGCTCCATCCAGCCATACTTCGACAGACCATCGCTATCTTCACACCAATGCCTGCGAATAACAAATTTACATTACATTATAAATAGATGAATTAAGATAGAAGAAAAAAAAATAAATAATTTATACAAATCAGTAGATGTATCCTGCACATGTTGCTTGCTATGCCACCAACTAAAATTCTAAATTCCGATAAAGATATATATATATATATATAATAAAAGTTAACTCTAAATATCAAATTAAACATATTTTGTTACATGCACGTTTGCCAAAAAAACAAAATATGATGATTTTTCATTTCATGCCTCCCTAGCAACCCCCACTCATGTTAAAATTAAGTTCACTTTAAGGTCCTTTTTACTCCATGGAGGAAATGGTGGTTGCACGTCAAAATACATTTCTCTTTTCAAAATCTTGGAGCCATATGTATTGTCTAATAATGATCGAATGAAAAGTGGTTTATTTTTGCAACATTTTTGGACATACATATTTAAAAAACGGTTTTAATAAATGTAATTAGTATCATAGTCACCTGATGTAAATATAAATACACAAATACATGAAAATTAATTAATGTACAATAACAGGATAAGAGCTTCAGTGTAAGACTCTTACCAATGCTAATAGTAAGTTTAATGAAAAAAAAGTCCGTCACTCAGGGGTTGCGTTAGCTAAGCAGATTTCCCACGTATTTGCATTTATTTCAAGACGTATAAGTTCAATGAGAACAATATTCGGTATTTAGGCTTCAAATAAAGTGATTTATAATGTAACAGCTCATTGTTAATACGACATGAGTAAGAGTGGGGGTTTAGTGAAGGCCATAAAATTAAAAAATGCAAATATCTCGGTTAATAATAAAGATAGTGAAAAAAATGTACATAACAACATGAACAGAAAAATACATTTGCAATAATAAATGCTTTATAGAATAACGGAGACTTTGGGAATTTTCAAAATTCACCCCTCTCCAAACCCCCTCTTTTTCACTGGTTGAATTTCAGTCATTAACGAATTTGATCCTTACTTTTACATAAAACATTTAAATATCAAGTTTAGTAACGATCAAACTGACATTGTGACCTCTAGATCATTAACAGACAAGTATATACACAGACACACACACACACATATATATAAAAATAAAAAGCTACCTGATTCCTTCTCCTCCGCCACCTAGATGCCTCGGGAAGTACCACATTAGGCCCATTGCTGGTGAGTGCGGTTCTCTCGTCTTCACACCAAAGTAATTTCCAGGTCTGTACGTGCCCCAATATCTCTCGGGAACTGCAAGCCCACTCTTAACAACAACCTGCAACATAATATAATGTAATATAGAAGTGGATATTAATAAATAGTAATAATAATAATAATAATAAATGTCGGTCTCAGGAAGTTAACCTGAGATATTACATAAGATCGAATGATAGTCACATCTTACAAAAAAATAGTTAAACTTGATGACGGGTTTACGGCCTTGAACTTGAAATGTAGTAATAATCCTGAAATTAAAAATGAATCCCATTTTCTTTCAGAATGGCAAAATAAGGAACTTCATGGTCGTTACTACAGTCGCCTTTATGACTCGGAGGTAGACTTGGCTTATTCTGTCGTGTGGCTGACGTCTGGAAAGCTGTTTTCAGAAACAGAAGGTTTCATTACAGCTATCCAAGACCAAGTGATTGCCACCAGATCATACAGACGTCATATCCTCAAAGACAGTAGTGTCTCAGACAAATGTAGATTATGCAACAAAGCTTATGAGTCAATTCAACATATTATGGCAGGATGTGAAATACTTGCTGGATCCGAGTACTTACAAAGGCACAATAACGTGGCAAAAGTATACCATCAAGCTCTAGCCGAGAAATTCAGCATGGTAGGCAGTAAGGTCGCTTATTATCGCTATAATCCTCAAAAATTATTGGAAAAAGATAATATAAAGATGTATTGGGATGAAGCGATGATAACTGACCATACTGTGCACCATAACAAACCGGATATTCTCATTATTGACAAGATCAATAAGACTGCTGATATTATTGACATTGCAGTGCCCAATGATGAGAATATTCGAAAATCCCATGCCGAAAAGTTAAGAAAATATCAAGAATTGGCTATCGAGCTCAAAGAGGTATACAAACTGAAATCTGCCATAGTTACGCCTATTATAGTAAGTTCAAATGGACTAGTGCCAAAAACAACGATAGCAGGCACCAAGAACTTGAATCTGCCAACAGCAATTATAAAAGAAGCACAGCAAGGGGTACTTCTTGATACTGCTAGAATTGTGCGAAAATTTTTAAATTCCCCATAACATGTCACACTCACAAACTCCATATCGGTTGGATTTTCACCCGATATGGATTTTACTGCAGTTATCACTGAGTATAAACCTCCCCCATAATAATAATAAAATAAATAATATTTATTATTTTTTTATTCTTACAATAATCACATTTCGCAACTGAGGTTATATAGTGAGGAATCAGTTAAATTTCTATAATCACTATTGTATTTACCTAAGTATGCTCATTTCTGCAAATATTTTCAGTATTGTCTTATATTATAATTTTTCAAAAATGTTGTTATGTTTCAAGCAGTGTAATACGAGGTCAATATACTGGCTACGGTCATGTAGTAATTCAGTGGAAGTGTATGGTAGGGCCAATGTGAGTCCTTAGATAGCAGTCAGTTAGTATATGTTTTATAGTGGGTCTACAGTTACAGTGTTGGTAGCAGGGTTCTTCTTCTCCAGTAAGTGTGTGTCAGTCGTGAATGGTCAATTCTTAACTTAATAAATAATATAAAAGTTTGAGATAGGCACCACACGGCTTCCTTGTACCCATATTCAGTTATCATCACTTCAGCCCAATACATCTTTACATTATCTTTTTCCAATCATTTTTGAGGTTTATAGCGATAATAAGCAACCTTCCTGTCTACCATGCAGAATTTCTTTGCAAAAGCTTGATGGTATACTTTTGCCCTGTTATTGGCGAAAGTTATTATTATTATTGGGGAGGTTTATTCTCAGTAAAAACTGGAATAAAATCCATATTGGGGGGGGGGGGGAAATCCAACCAATATGGAGTTTGTAACTATGACACATTTCATGGGGAATTTAAAATTTTCGCAAAATACTATCAGTATGGAAAGTACCCCTTGCTGTGATTCTTTTATAATTTCTATTGGCAGATTTTAAGTCTCGGAGCCTGCTATTGTCGTTTTAGGCACGAGTCCATTTGTATTTGCTATAATGGCCGTAACTATGGCAGATTACAGTTTGTATACTTCTTTGAGCCCGATAGCCAATTCTTGATATTTTCGGCATAGGATTTTCGAATATTGTCATCATTAGGTATTGCAATGTCAATAATACCAGGAGTGTTATTGATCTTATCAATAATGAGAATATCCGGCTTGTTATGATGCACACAGTATGGTCAGTTATCATCGCTTCGTCCCAATACATCTTTATATTATCTTTTCCCAATAATTTTTGAGGATTATTGCGATAATAATTGATCTTCCTGTCTACCATTTCTCTGCTTTGACCTTCCTGTCAAATTTCTCTGCTAGAGCTTGACATATTTCTATATTATTAGCTATATATATATAGTAATAATATAGATATATTTAAATATCAGTTTTGAATGGACCTCATTTTCGTCATCTCCTGGGTAGGATCGATAGGCATTTTAGGAAATATTTGGAAAATCACATAACAAGTACAACCTCAATAGGAGATTTCCAATGAGGGAAAATATTCTAAAAGGCTTCCAACTTTCTTTTATAACAAGGAAATTCAATTGTTCGAGGAACTGTAAATCTACCTACCGCTAATGACTTAATAGTAGAAGTGGCATAAATAAATAAATCTTTTATAACAACATTTCTCGAATAAAACAAACTACTCTAATCCATGGGCTAAGTAAGAAAATGTATAAATGACATATTTCATTTGTCAGAACTACTAACTGACAGCAGGCAATATACTCAACAAATACTAACATATCTAATACGTATAAACAAACCAATACAATAGGCCTACAGCAAACTTACGAAGATCTAAAAGGGATAACTTTTATTATAATCTAGTAGGCAAAGTTCCTCAGAAATTAAAGGAATATTTTCCATACTATATAAATAAAGTACAAACTCAGGGTTTATATGAAGGGATAAATATATTATTCTAAACAGAGATCATGCCAATCACCTTTGATATCGGGCTCAAACCAAAGAAATAAATACATTTTTGGTGTACATTCAGTTATTGACTACAAGTGTTAAGTTTCATGATACTGGGGCACTCCGGACCTTTCAAAGAGCATACAACATATTCATATTAATTTCCCATGTCTGCCCCCGCTGTACCTTTGGGTTTCCCCATACCAGCGGTCTCCATTTAATAAGAGATATAAAATTTTGAATAGATAAATTGGGCCAGGTAACTTAGCCTAACTCACCGAGCACGGCTAAGCATAAAAGTGCAACATTTGGGAGATTTAGTTTAATTCCGAAAAGTCCAAGGGAACCCGCAGCTGCGACTCCTTTGCATATGACATAATCATACTATTTGGGGCTCAGGTTAGCCTTGAGAATTAAGGTGTAGGTCTTAATCACATACGGTAAACCTAGAGTGGCGAATCCTATTCCCGCCTGGCCAAATAGGAATTTATTTAGTGACGGAATTCATTAAATAAAATCCTTAGTCCCATCCTGGATAGAACAGGGTGGTAACCTGCAGAAAACCTGTCCTAATTAGCCATAGTAGCAAATGCGGGCGTTAATAAATAATAACAACAATAAATGTTATTGAACGATATATAAAGAAATTAATTGACATAATATTAGTATTGTTTTTTACAGAAAACCAAAATATTTGATGTATTGTATTATGTTATGTTAACATTTAATTGAAATAAATACATTTTGTTCCCTAATTTGATCTGATGTGATTACTTGACAGTTCGTTCAAGCTTATATTGTCATTAAGTTCCCAATTAGCCATAGTAACATAAAATGGGTGTTAATAAATAGGAATACACACTTATTTTGATGGTGTCTGAAGAATTTTACTAGCTCTAGGAAACAATAAAATACATACATATATATATGAAGATCTAAAAGGGATAACTTTTATTGTATTCTAATAGGCAATGCATCTCGGAAATTTAAGAAATAATTTTCCATACTATATAAATAAAGTGCAACATCAAGATTTATATGAAGGCATACGTATATTATTCTAAACAGAGATCACACCAATCACCTTTTATGTGGGCCATAAACAAAATAAATAAATAATTTTTTTGTGTACATTCAGTCATTGCCAATAAATGTTAAGTTTCTTGACACTGGGTTGCTCTGCACCTTCCCGAGAGTGTATATCATATACCTACATGTTATTTGGGGTAGAAAACCAAAATATTTGACGTATCGTATTATGTTATGTTAACATTTAATTGAAATAAATACATTTTGTTTCCCTAATTTGATCTGATGTGATTACTTGACAGTTTGTTCAAGTTCATATTGTCATTAAGTTCCCAATTAGCCATAGTAACATAAATCAGGTGTTAGTAAATAGGAACAGGCTCTTATTTTAATGGTGGCTCAAGAATAATGAATGCTATAGGCCTATTTAAGATTGTTCATTACCTTTGGGCTGTCGAATGGTGTATTGACCCTAGTTTCCAAATAGCCCTTGTATCCAATGCAACAAGCCACTGCCAAACAGACTATTGTAATGATTGTCTTCATTGAGAACTTGAATCCTTCTTCTTCCTTCTTGTTATTATCACTCTTGGCCTTCTTCTGTGGCCTATCTCCGTGCGGAGCCTTCCTCTGCCTGGACATCTTCCTTTGATGCGATGTATTAGACATAGCCTATGCCCCATGGGCTAGTACCCCAATGTAAACAAACTGCTGACGACCAACAGGAGTATATCGGAGTAGGCTATCAGTCAAACCGGCATGTTGACACATCACCTTCTCCTTGTGCCTTATCACTGCTGGAGCTGAGGCCGCTAGGGGGCACTGCAGGCGCCCATTCCAGCGAGGTACAGTAAATGATTCACAGGTTATCTTGGGGGGTTTGGGGTGACGTAATATTTATTTACTTAAATGAGTTCTGCAACGTCGGCGAATCACTCCAGGTGTGCTCAAAAAAGTCCGTCACGCAGGGGCTGCGTAAACTAAGCAGATTTCCCACGTGAAGTTATACAGTAGATAAATCTGCCTAAAACAGCTGTAGTAGTAATTAACCTCTAAACCTATTCACGAGGGACTAATAGTTACAGAAACGGCCACCAGAGCTCTCGGGGGAAAGGCCGAACATAGCCGACCACACGCAGAATACAAATACAAATATCTCGGTTAATATTCAAGATACAGAATAAATGTATAGAACAATATTTATAGTAAATTGAATTTGCAATAAGATTCATTCTATACAATGTTTCGATCCGACGCATAATAACGGAGATATTTTGATTTTTCGAAAATCCTCCCCTCTAAACCCCCCCTCCCACTGATCCGATTTCAGCCGTTAACGAACTTGATCTTTCCTTTTTACATAAAACGACTAAATTTCGAGTTTCGTAACGATCTAACAAAAATTGCGACCGCTAGAGCGGTAATAGACAAATATATATATATATATATATATATATATATATATATATATATATATATATATATATAGATATATATATACAGTTTTGAACGGACCTCATCTTCGTCATCTACTAAGTAGGATCGATGGACATTTGAAGAAAAATGTCGAAAATTCCGCCATGAGTACAACCTCAATAGCTGATTTCCCTCAAGGGAAATCTGCTAAAACCCAACCAGGCAGGCCCCCGTAAGGGCTACTGGCGCCTGTGTGCAAAAAGGATTTTGGTGCCACTTATCCCCATAGGAATCGACAGTAACTGGATGATATACTAATAACATTTCGTGTGTACTTATATCTAATCCTAATTTAATTTCTCAACTTTTATTATCAGATTTCCCTTATGGGAAATCAGCTATTGAGTTCGTACTCATGACGCGAGTTTCGAAACATTTCTTCAAATGTCCATCGATCCTACCCAGGAGATGACGAAAATGAGGTCCGTTCAAAATTATATATATATATATATATATATATATATATATATATATATATATATATATATATATATATATATATATATATATATTTGTGTTTTAACGCTCTAGCGGTCGCAATTTTCGTTTGATCTATAACAAACTCGATATTTAAACGTTTTATGTAAAAAGACAGATCAAGTTCGTTAATGGCTGAAATTGGACCAGTGGAAGGGGGGGATTTTCAAACATTCGAAATATCTTCGTTACTATAAGTCGGATCGAAAATTTATATAGAATAAATCTTATTGCAAATTAAATTTACTATAAATATTGTTCTATACATTAGATATTTGCATTTTTCTGTTTTCAGCTTCTGAGATGAGATCGGCTAACTTCGGCTCTAGTCGAGAGTTTCCGTCAAGAGCTAGTTCAGGCCATTCCCGTAACTGTTTGACTCTCTATTCTGAAATTTCTCTATTGCATAACTTCACGTGGGAAATCTGCTTAGTTTACGCAGCCCCTGCGTGACGGACTTTTTGTATTTAAAATTATTATTGTTTTTTTTTTTCGGGCCCTTAGTTTTGGCGCCCCTAAAGGATGGCACCCGTGTGCATTGCACACTTTGTACATATGGTAGCGGGGGCCTGCAAACTGGAAAAAGAATAAAAAAAAAAGTCCGTCACGCAGGGGCTGCGTAAACTAAGCAGATTTCCCACTTGAAGTTTTACAGTAGAGAAATCTGCCCAATAACAGCTGTAGTAGGAAGGGATCTCTAAACCTATTCACGAGGGGCGAATAGTTTACGGAAACGGCCATAGCCGACTCCTGCCGACCACACACACAATACAAATGGAAATATCTCGGTTAATATTCAAGATACAGAATAAATGAATAGAACAATATTTATAGTAAATTAAGCAATAACGTTGATTCTATACAACTTTTCGATTTGATGAATAATAACGGAGATATTTTGAATTTTCAAAAATCCCCCCTCTCAACCCCCCCTCCCACTTGTCGGATTTCAGCCATTAACGAACTTGTTCTTCCTTTTTACATAAAACGATTAAATTCCGAGTTTGGTAAAGATCAAACAAAAATTGCGACCGCTAGAGTGTTAATATATATATATACTAGCTCAGATACCCGGCTTCGCCCGGGAATTGATTTGAGGCTGAATGGTGGTGGTATTTTTTTAGCAAGGCTTTACTTTGCACAATATTTTGACATTTAGCCGTCCCAGTGTTTAGGATTGATACCCGTCTTTCCCGTGGATTTGCTAATAATAGAATTATTTGTTCGATAAGGCTTCACAGTCTTCGATATTTTTATATTTCCCGTCTATTATACATGTAAATATGGTGAATTTTTATTTCAGGCCTCCCTTATAACCCCCCCCCCCTCCCGTTCGAACCTAAAAATTTTAATATGACTTATAATCATGGAAGAATTAATGCTAATTGACATACCGAGTTTTGTTAAGTTCGTTTCAGCCGTTGGTGCCCGCTAAAGTTTTAACGTATAACTCATTTATACTTAGGTATACGACAAAAGTGTATATAACAAAAATTACTCCAAATAACAAAATAAACAACTTTTGTTATGTTTATATTTGCGGAAAAACCAATAGGAAACGAAATATCACTATTTTTAATTTCAGGCTTCCCTTATAACCCCCACTCCTGCCCGTCCCTAGAAATGTTAGTATGGCTTATTATAAGGAAGGCGTTAGTGCTAATTCACATACCGAGTTTGGTTTAGTTCGGTTGAGTTTTTTGTGCCAAATAAAATTGTTGACTTCCGCAGTAGTTTTTAACATATAACTCTTTTATACTTAGATATACGATAAAAGTGTATATAACAAAAGTTACTTTAAATAACAAAATAAACAACTTTTGTTATGTGCATATTTGCCGAAAAACCAATAGAAAACGAAATATCGCTATTTTTAATTTCAGGCTTCCCTTATAACCCCCACTCCTGTTCGTCTCAGAGAAAATTAATATAGCCTAAAGTCTAAGTTGGGTTAGTAGTAATATACATACCGAGTTTCATAAAATTCGGTTCAGCCGTTTATGCGTGAAAAGGTAACAAACAAACAAACAAACAAACAAACAAACAAACAAACAAACAAACAAACAAACAAACAAACATACACGAAAGAAACAAAATGCAGATATGGAGTCTATGACATGTGAAACGAAAAGTTATCGTGAAATTTCGCGAAAAAAATCAATGTACAGACAGAGGTTACAATTTTATATATATACTAGCTCAGATACCCGGCTTCGCCCGGGAATTGATTTGAGGCTGAATTGTGATGGAATTTTTTTGGCAAGGCTTTACTTTGCACAATATTTTGACATTTACCCGTCGCAGTGTTTAGGGTTAATACCCGTTTTTGGCATTTGTTAACAATAAAATTAATTTTTTATGTAAGTCTTCACTGCCCTCCAAATTGTCATATTTCCCGTCTCCTGTGCATAATGCATTGATTTCAGTTATTAAGGACAAAATATTAACATAGATTTGAATTAATTTTTCCAGGTGAGGATCCTGATAGCTCAAATTGGAATGAATTGTTGAGCCTATCAATATTTCTACGCAAATTACTTGCTCCATACATTGTTCCTGGAGAAATGTATAAAACAAAAGTTAATCTAAATAACAAAGTAAACAACTTTTGTTATGTGCATGTAAGTCGAAAAACAAATAGACAATGAAATATCGCGAATTTTTATTTCAGGCCTCCCTTATAACCCCCACTCCCGTTCTAACCTAAAAATTTTAATATAGCTTTAATCATGGAAGAATTAATGCTAATTGACATACCGAGTTTTTTTAAATTTGATTTAATCGTTAGCGCCCAATGAAATAGTTGACTCTCGCTTTAGTTTATAGTGTATATCTCGTTTATAATTTGTTAAAAGACAAAAATGAATATGACAAAAGTTACTCTAAATAACAAAATAAACAACTTTTGTTATGTTCATATTTGCCGAAAAACTAATAGGAAACAAAATATCGCTATTTTTAATTTCTGGCTTCCCTCATAACTCCCACTCCTGCCCGTTCCTAGAAATGTTGGTATGGCTTGTTATAATGAAAGCGTTTGTGCTAGTACATATACCGAGTTTTATTTATTTCGGTTCGGTCTTTTGTCCCAAAAAAAATTGTTCACTTCCGCTATAGGTTTTAGCGTATATCTCGTTTATAATTCGGTATACGAAAAAAGTGTATATAACAAACGTTACTCTAAATAACAAAATAAACAACTTTTGTTATGACCACATTTGGCGCAAAACCAATAGGAAACGAAATATCGCTATTTTTAATTTCTGGCTTCCCTTATAACCCCCACTCCTGTTCGTCTCAGAGGATATTAATATAGCCTAAAGTCTAAGTTGGGTTAGTAGTAATATACATACCAAGTTTCATAAAATTCGGTTCAGCCGTTTATGCGTGAAAAGGTAACAAACAAACAAACAAACAAATAAACAAACAAACAAATAAACAAACAAACAAACAAACAGACACCAAAGAAACAAAATGCAGTTATGGTGTCTATGACATGTGAAACGAAAAGTTATCGTGAAATTTCGCGAAAAAAATCAATGTACAGACAGAGGTTACAATTTTATATATATATAGATATATATATATATATATATATATATATATATATAAAATTGTAACCTCTGTCTGTACATTGATTTTTTTCGCGAAATCTCACGATAACTTTTCGTTTCACATGTCATAGACACCATATCTGCATTTTGTTTCTTTCGTGTATGTTTGTTTGTTTGTTTGTTTGTTTGTTACCTTTTCACGCATAAACGGCTGAACCGAATTTTATGAAACTTGGTATGTATATTACTACTAACCCAACTTAGACTTTAGGCTATATTAATTTTCTCTGAGACGAAGAGGAGTGGGGGTTATAAGGGAAGCCTGAAATTAAAAATATCGATATTTCGTTTTCTATTGGTTTTTCGGCAAATATGCACATAACAAAAGTTGTTTATTTTGTTATTTAGAGTAACTTTTGTTATATACACTTTTGTCGTATACCGAAGTTTAAATGCGTTATACGCTAAAAATTATAGCGGGAGTCAACAATATTATTTGCCAAAAAAGACTCAACCGAACTAAATAAAACTCGGTATGTGTATTAGCAGTGAGGCCTTCATTATAATAAGCCATACCAATATTTCTATGTACGGGCAGGAGTGGGGGTTATAAGGGAAGCCTGAAATTAATAATAGCGATATTTTGTTTCCTATTGGTTTTTCCGCAAATAAAAACATAACAAAAGTTGTTTATTTTGTTATTTGGAGTAACTTTTGTTATATACACTTTTGTCGTATACCTAAGTATAAATGAGATATACGTTAAAACTTTAGCGGGCACTAACGGCTGAACCAAACTTAACAAAACTCGGTATGTCAATTAGCATTAATTTTTCCATGATTATAAGTTATATTAAAATTTTTAGGTTCGAACGGGAGGGGAGTTATAAGGGAGGCCTGAAATAAAAATTCACCATATTTACTTGTATAAGAAACGGGAAATATAAAAATATCGAAGACTGTGAAGAATTATCGAACAAATAATTCTATTATTAGCAAATCACCGGCAACGACGGGTATCAATCCTAAACACTGGGACGGGTAAATGTCAAAATATTGTGCAATGTAAAGCCTGCTAAAAAATACCATCACCATTCAGCCTCAAATGAATTCCCGGGCGAAGCCGGGTATCTGAGCTAGTATATATATATATATATACTAGCTAAGGTACCCGGCTTCGCCCGGGAATTCATTTGAGGCTGAATGGTGATGGTATTTTTTCGGCAAGACTTTACTTTGCACAATATTTTGACATTTCCCCGTTTCAGTGTTTAGGGTTAGTACCCGTAGTTGGTTTGGAATAGCAAAATGAAATATCGCGAATTTTTATTTCAGGCCTCCCTTATAACCCCCACTCCCGTTATAACATAAACATTTTAATATAGGTTATTACCATGTAAGAATTAATGCTAATTTATATATTCTGAGTTGTTCGAATCGGTTCAACCGTTGGTGTCCAATAAAATAGTTGACTCCCGCTTTAGCTTTTAGTGTATATTTCGTTTATAATTTTTTATACAACAAAAGTGAATATAACAAAAGTTACTTTAAATAACAAACTAAACAACTTTTGTCGTGTGAATATTTGCAGAAAAACCAATAGAAAACAAAATACCGCTATTTTTAATTTCAGGCCTCCCTTACAACCCCCACTCCTGCCCGTCCCTAGAAATGTTAGTATAGCTTATTATAATGAAGGCGTTAGTACTAATTCACATACCGAGTTTGGTTTAATTCGGTTGAGTCTTTAGTGTGAAATAAATTGTGGACCCACGCTATAGTTTATAGCATATAACTCATTTATGCTTCCGTATACGGCAAAAGTGCATATAACAAAAGTTACTCTAAATAAGAAAATAAACAACTTTTGTTATGTTTATATTTGCTGAAGAAGCAATAGGAAATGAAATATCACTATTTTTAATTTTAGGCCTCCCTTATAACCCCCACTCCTGCCCGTCTATAGAAATGTTGGTATGGCTTATTATAATGAAGCTCTCACTGCTAATACACATACCGAGTTTTATTTAGTTCGGTTGAGTCTTTTTTGGCAAATAATATTGTTGACTCCCGCTATAATTTTTAGCGTATAACGCGTTTAAACTTCGGTATACGACAAACGTGTATATAACAAAAGTTACTCTAAATAACAAAATAAACAACTTTTGTTATGTGCATATTTACCGAGAAACCAATAGAAAACGAAATATCGCTATTTTTAATTTCAGGTCTCCCTTATAACCCCCACTCCTGTTTGTCTTAGAGAATATTTATATAGCCTAAAGTCTAAGTTGGGCTAGTAGTAATACACATACCAAGTTTCATAAAATTCGGTTCAGCCGTTTATGCGTGAAAAGGTAACAAACAAACAAACAAACAAATAAACAAACAAACAAACAAACAGACACCAAAGAAACAAAATGCAGTTATGGTGTCTATGACATGTGAAACGAAAAGTTATCGTGAAATTTCGCGAAAAAAATCAATGTACAGACAGAGGTTACAATTTTATATATATACTAGCTTAGATACCCGGCTTCGCTCGGGAATTCATTTGAGGCTGAATGGTGATGGTATATTTTTGGCAAAGCTTTACATTGCACAATATTTTGACATTTACCCGTTCCAGTGTTTAGGGTTAATACCCGTTGTTGGCATTTGTTAATAATAAAATTATTTTTTTTATGTAAAACTTCACTGTCCTACATATTGTCGTATTTCCCGTCTCCTGTGCATTATGCATAGATTTGAATTATTAAGGAGAAAATATTGATATACATTTGAATTAATTTTTTCAGGTGAGGTACCTGGTAGTTCATATTGAAAAGAAGTGTTGAGCAAATTTCTCTAAATAACAAAATAAACAACTTTTGATATGTGCATATTTGCCGAAAACCCAATAGGAAATCATTATTATTAATTTCATGCCTCCCTTATAACCACCACTCCTGCCCGTCCCTAGAAATGTTAGAATGGCTTATTATAAGGAAGGCGTTAGTGCTAATACACATAATGAGTGTTTTATTTAGTTCGGTTGAGTCTTTTGTGCCAAATAAAATTGTTGTCTCCCGCTATAATTTTTAGCGTATAACGTCTTAATATTTCGGTATACGATGATAGTGTATATAAAAAAAAAAGTTTCTCTAAATAACAAAATAAACAACTTTTGTTATGTGCATATTTGCCGAAAATGCAATAGGAAGCGAAATATCACTATTATAAATTTCAGGCGTTCCTTATAACCCCCACTCCTGCCCGTCCCTAGAAATGTTAGTATAGCTTATTATAATGAAGGCGTTAGTACTAATTCACATAACCAGTTTGGTTTAATTCGGTTGAGTTTTTAGTGCCAAATAAAATTGTGGACTCCCACTTTAGTTTATAGCGTATAACTCATTTATGCTTCCGTATACGGCAAAAGTGCATATTACAAAAGTTACTCTAAATAACAAAATAAACAACTTTTGTTATGTGCATATTTGCTGAAAAAGCAATAGGAAACGAAATATCGCTATTTTTAATTTCTGGTCTCCCTTATAACCCCCACTCCTGCCCGTCCCTAGAAATGTTAGTATGGCTTATTATAAGTAAATCGTTAGTATTAATTCACACAGCGAGTTTGTTTTAGTTCGGTTGAGTCTTTTATGCCAAATAAAATTGTGGACTCCCGCTATAGTGTTTAGCGTATAACTCATTTATACTTCCGTATACGGCAAAAGTGCATATAACAAAAGTTACTCTAAATTACAAAATAAACAACTTTTGTTATGAGCATATTTGCTGAAAAAGCAATAGAAAATGAAATATCGCTATTTTTAATTTCAGGCCTCCCTTATAACCCCCACTCCTGTTCGTCTTAGAGAACATTAATATAGCCTAAAGTCTAAGTTGGGCTAGTAGTAATATACACACCCAGTTTCATGAAATTCGGTTCAGCCGTTTATGCGTGAAAAGGTAACAAACAAACAAACAAACAAATAAACAAACAAACAAATAAACAAACAAACAAACAAACAGACACCAAAGAAACAAAATGCAGTTATGGTGTGTATGACATGTGAAACGAAAAGTTATCGTGAAATTTCGCGAAAAAAATCAATGTACAGACAGAGGTTACAATTTTATATATATACTAGCTCAGATACCCGGCTTCGCCCGGGAATTGATTTGAGGCTGAATGGTGATGATGGTATTTTTTTGGCAAGGCTTTAATTTGCACAATATTTTGACATTTACCCGTCCCAGTGTTTAGGGTTAATTCCCGTTGTAGGCATTTGTTAATAATAAATTTAATTTTTTATGTAAGTCTTCACTGTCCTCCAAATTGTCATATTTCCCGTAGACAAATAGACAATGAAATATCGCGAATTTTCATTTCAGGCCTCCCTCATAACCCCCACTCCCGTTGGGACGTAAAAATTTAAATATAACTTATAATCATGGAAGAATTAATGCTAATTCACGTACCGAGTTTTGCTAATTTCGGTTCAATTGGTAGTGCCCAACAAAATTGTTGGCTCCCGCTTTATTATTTAGTGTATATCTCGTTTATATACTTTGTTATACGACAAAAATGAATATGACCAAAGTTACTCTAAATAACAAAATTAACAACTTTTGTTATGTTCATATTTGCCAAAAAACGAATAGAAAACGAAATACCGCTATTTTTAAATTCAGGCCTCCCTTACAACCCCCACTCCTGCCCGTTTCTAAAAATGTTGGTATGGCTTATTATAATGAAGGTGTTAGTGCTAATATACATACCGAGTTTTATATAGTTCGGTTGAGTCGTTTGTGCCAAATAAAATTGCTCACTTCCGCTATAGGTTTTAGCGTATATCTCGTTTATAATACGTTATACGAAAAAAGTGTATATAACAAAAGTTACTCTAAATAACAAAATAAACAACTTTTGTTATGTTCATACTTGCCGAAAAACCAATAGGAAACGAAATATCGCTATTTTTAATTTCTGGCATCCCTTATAACCCCCACTCCTGCCCGTCCCTAGAAATGTTGGTATGGCTTGTTATAATGAAAACGTTAGTGCTAATACATATACCGAGTTTTATTTATTTCGGTTGGGTCTTTTGTCCCAAATAAAATTGTTCACTTCCGCTACAGGTTTTAGCGTATATCTCGTTTATAGTTCGGTATACGAAAAAAGTGTATATATCAAAAGTTACTCTAAATAACAAAATTAACAACTTTTGTTATGTTCATATTTGCCGAAAATCCAATAGGAAACGAAATATCGCTATTTTTAATTTCAGGCCTCCCTTATAACCCCCACTCCTGCCCGTCCCTAGAAATGTTGGTACGGCTTATTATAATGATGGCATTAGTGCTAATACACATACCGAGTTTTATTTAGTTTGGTTGAGTCTTTTGTGTCAAATTAAATTGTTCACTTCCGCTATAGGTTTTAGCGTATATCTCGTTTATAAATCGGTATATGAAAAAAATGTATATAACAAAAGTTACTCTAAATAACAAAATAAACAACGTTTGTTATATTCATATTTGCCGAAAAACCAATAGGAAACGAAATATCGCTATTTTTAATTTCAGGCCTCCCTTATAACCCCCACTCCTGTTCATCTCAGAGAATTTTAATATAGCCTAAAGTCTAAGTTGGGTTAGTAGTAATATACATACCAAGTTTCATAAAATTCGGTTCAGCCGTTTATGCGTGAAAAGGTAACAAACAAACAAACAAACAAACAAACAAACAAACAAACAAACAAACAAACATACACGAAAGAAACAAAATGCAGTTATGGTGTCTATGACATGTGAAACGAAAAGTTATCGTGAAATTTCGCGAAAAAAATCAATGTACAGACAGAGGTTACAATTTTATATATATATAGATATATATATATATATATATATATATATATATATATATATATATATATATATATATATATATAAAATTGTAACCTCTGTCTGTACATTGATTTTTTTTCGCGAAATTTCACGATAACTTTTCTTATCACATGTCATAGACACCATATCTGCATTTTGTTTCTTTCGTGTATGTTTGTTTGTTTGTTTGTTTGTTACCTTTTCACGCATAAACGGCTGAACCGAATTTTATGAAACTTGGTATGTATATTACTACTAACCCAACTTAGACTTTAGGCTATATTAATTTTCTCTGAGACGAACAGGAGTGGGGGTTATAAGGGAAGCATGAAATTAAAAATAGCGATATTTCGTTTTCTATTGGTTTTTCGGTACATATGCACATAACAAAAGTTGTTTATTTTGTTATTTAGAGTAACTTTTGTTATATACACTTTTGTCGTATACCGAAGTTTAAATGCGTTATACGCTAAAAATTATAGCAGGAATCAACAATATTATTTGCCAAAAAAGACTCAACCGAACTAAATAAAACTCGGTATGTGTATTAGCAGTGAGGCCTTCATTATAATAAGCCATACCAACATTTCTATGGACGGGCAGGAGTGGGGGTTATAAGAAAAGCCTGAAATTAAAAATAGTGATATTTCGTTTCCTATTGGTTTTTCCGCAAATATAAACATAACAAAAGTTGTTTATTTTGTTATTTGGAGTAACTTTTGTTATATACACTTTTGTCGTATACCTAAGTATAAATGAACTATACGTTAACACCTTAGCGGGCACTAACGGATGAACCGAACTTAACAAAACTCGGTATGCCAATTAGCATTAATTCTTCCATGATTATAAGTTATATTAAAATTTTTAGGTTCGAACGGGAGGGGGGTTATAAGGGAGGCCTGAAATAAAAATTCACCATATTTACATGTATAAGAGACGGGAAATATAAAAATATCGAAGACTGTGAAGCCTTATCGAACAAATAATTCTATTATTAGCAAATCCACGGCAAAGATGGGTATCAATCCTAAACACTGGGACGGGTAAATTTCAAAATATTGTGCAATGTAAAGCCTGCTAAAAAATACCATCACCATTCAGCCTCAAATGAATTCCCGGGCGAAGCCGGGTATCTGAGCTAGTATATATATAAAATTGTAACCTCTGTCTGTACATTGATTTTTTTCACGAAATTTCACGATAACTTTTCGTTTCACATGTCATAGACACCATAACTGCATTTTGTTTCTTTCGTGTCTGTTTGTTTGTTTGTTTGTTTATTTGTTTGTTTGTTTGTTACCTTTTCACGCATAAACGGCTGAACCGAATTTTATGAAACTTGGTATGTATATTACTACTAGCCCAACTTAGACTTTAGGCTATATTAATATTCTCTTCGACGAACAGGAGTGGGGGTTATAAGGGAAGCCAGAAATGAAAAATAGCTATATTTCGTTTCCTATTGCTTTTTCTGCAAATATGCACATAACAAAAGTTGTTTATTTTGTAATTTAGAGTAACTTTTGTTATATACACTTTTTTCGTATACTGAATTATAAACGAGATATACGCAAAAACCTATAACGAATGTGAACAATTTTATTTGAGACGAAAGACCCAACCGAAATGAATAAAACTCGGTATGTGTATTAGCACTAACGCTTTAATTATAATAAGCCATACTAACATTTCTAGGAACGGGCAGGAGTGGGGGTTGTAAGAGAGGCCTGAATTTAAAATAGCGGTATTTCGTTTTCTATTCGTTTTTCGGCAAATATGAACCTAACAAAAGTTGTTTATTTTATTATTTAGAGAAACTTTTGTAATATTCATTTTTGACTTTTAACGAAGTATAAACGAGATATATACTATAAACTAAAGCGGGAGTCAACTATTTTATTGGGCGCTAACGATTGAACCGAACTTAACAAAACTCGGTATGTCAACTAGCATTAATTCTCCCATGATTATAAGCTATATTAAAATTTTTAGGTTCGAACGGGAGTGGGAGTTATAAGAGAGGCCTGAAGTAAAAATTCACGATATTTCATTTTCTATTTGTTTTTCGGCAAACGTGCACATAATAAAAGTTGTTTCCTTTGATATTTAGAGCAACTTTTGTTTCATTCACTTTTGTCGTTTAATGAAGTAAATACGGGATATAAGCTAAATCTATAGCGGGAGTCGACGATTTTATTAGTACTTATTTAAGTGTTTTTAATATAGGCATATTATGACAAATGATGTCATGTTCTAGCGTTATTTATTTAAATTATTTAGTTCTAAGTATGATTCGGATTATTGAGGTTATAAATCTCCCCCCCCCTCTTCTTCTCATTTATTTATTTTCCCTAGAAAAAAACTTTGTTATTTATTTCCAATAGAAATTTAAACAATAAGAGCATTTCCATTATTTAATTTGTATAATGTATTATTTAAACAGAATCGTGCTGAATTTCCTCAAGGAGTGATAGCGGAAGTAGTAGGGAATCAACTCTGATTTGGGTAATATATTATCTTATTTCCGATATCTTGATGTTATTAAAACAAATATGTACTATCATAACAATTAAACGTTATTGGTAATGCCATTATGACAAAAGACAATATCCGTTTTAACTCGATATGATTGTATAACGTATTACTTAGGTTGCAGGGACGGCTACGAACCCCTCCCCTCGACTAGCTTTTTGAATATAATTGAAATTATTTTTAGGTTAACACTATTATTTAATTCTATCAGGTAGATAAATTATTACAATAATATTTTGAATTAATAATTTAAGGAGAAGAGTGTTGATAGCTCTAATGCGAGAGCGGAAATAGACGGAGGCTAATAGAGTTAATTGAGTTTACTAATTTCCTGTGAAATGCTGGGCATTACGGGAAGTGATTACCACTGAGATCTACTATTATGAATATAACCTTACGTGCTAAACTATGCTTAAACTATATCTGCTCGGATTGGTTTTTGACAGGAAATAAGTTTCATTATAGAGGATATTTAATTGTAATAAATACTATCCATGATTATGGTTTGAAGTATTCCAAAAGAGGCAAGGGATAGATTAGGAACACATTTTCATTTATTCTTCAAATATAAAATTTCTCATTTATAAGTCGCCTGCCTGTCCCTCACAGCAAAACAATGCGCGCCGACGGGAAGTGTAGTTGTAAACATTGAAGCCTTGCCCAAAAAAATACTATCATCATTCAGCCTTAAATGATTTCCCGAGCGAAGCCGGGTACCTTAGCTAGTATATATATATATATATATATATATATATATATATATATATATATATATCTATATATATATAAAATTGTAACCTCTGTCTGTACATTGATTTTTTTCGCGAAATTTCACGATAACTTTTCGTTTCACATGTCATAGACACCATAACTGCATTTTGTTTCTTTGGTGTCTGTTTGTTTGTTTGTTTGTTTATTTGTTTGTTTGTTTGTTTGTTACCTTTTCACGCATAAACGGCTGAACCGAATTTTATGAAACTTGGTATGTGTATTACTACTAGCCCAACTTAGACTTTAGGCTATATTAATATTCTCTGAGACAAACAGGAGTGGGGGTTATAATGGAGGCCTGAAATTTAAAATAGCGATATTTCGGTTCCTATTGCTTTTTCAGCAAATATGCCCATTAGAAAAGTTGTTTATTTTGTAATTTAGAGTAACTTTTGTTATATGCACTTTTGCCGTATATGGAAGTATAAATGAGTTATACGCTAAAAACTTTAGCGGGAGTCAACAATTTATTAGGCACAAAAGACTCAACCGAACTAAACCAAACTCGGTATGTGAATTAGTACTAACGCCTTCCTTATAATAAGCCATACTAACATTTCTAGGGACGGGCAGGAGTGGGGGTTATATGGGAGGCCTGAAATTAAAAATAGCGATATTTCGTTTCCTATTGCTTATTCAGCAAATATGCCCATAAAAAAAGTTGTTTATTTTGTTATTTACAGTAACTTTTGTTATATACACTTTTGCCGTATACGGAAGTATAAATGAGTTATACGCTAAAAACTATAGCGGGAGTCCACAATTTTATTTGGCACAAAAGACTCAACCGAACTTAACCAAACTCGGTATGTGAATTAGCACTAACGCCTTCCTTATAATAAGCCATACTAACATTTCTAGGGATGGGCAGGAGTGGGGGTTATAAGGAAGGCCTGAATTTAAAAATAGCGGTATTTCGTTTCTTATTGCATTTTCGGCAAATATAAACATAACAAAAGTTGTTTATTTTGTTATTTAGAGTAACTTTGGTCATATTCATTTTTGTCTTTTAACAAAGTATAAACGAGATATACACTATAAACTAAAGCGGGAGTCAACGATTTCATTGAGCGCTAACGAGTAAACCGAACTAACAAAAACTCAGTATGTCAATTAGCATTAATTCTTCCATGGTTATAAGGGAGGCCTGAAATAAAAATTCGCGATATTTCATTGTCTATTTGTCTACGGGAAATATGACAATTTGGAGGACAGTGAAGACTTACATGAAAAATTAATTTTACTATTAACAAATGCCAACAACGGGAATTAACCCTAAACACTGGGACGGGTAAATGTCAAAATATTGTGCAAATTAAAGCCTTGCCAAAAAAATAACATCACCATTCAGCCTCAAATCAATTCCCGGGCGAAGCCGGGTATCTGAGCTAGTATATATATATATATATATATATATATATATAAAATTGTAACCTCTGTCTGTACATTGATTTTTTTCGCGAAATTTCACGATAACTTTTCGTTTCACATGTCATAGACACCATAACTGCATTTTGTTTCTTTGGTGTCTGTTTGTTTGATTGTTTGTTTATTTGTTTGTTTGTTACCTTTTCACGCATAAACGGCTGAATTTTATGAAACTTGGTATGTATGTTAGTACAAATCCAACTTAGACTTTAGGCTATATTAATATCCTCTGAGACGAACAGGAGTGGGGGCTATAAGGGAAGCCAGAAATTAAAAATAGCGATATTTGGTTTCCTATTGGTTTTTTGGCAAATATGAACATAACAAAAGTTGTTTATTTTGTTATTTGGAGTAACTTTTGTTATATACACTTATGTCTTATACCTAAGTATAAATGAGTTATATGTTAAAACTTTAGCGGGCACTAACGGCTGTACCGAACATAACAAAACTCGGTATGTCAATTAGTATTAATTCTTCCATGATTATAAATTATATTAAAATTTTTAGGTTCGAACGGGAGGGGGGTTAAAAGGGAGACATGAAATAAAAATTCACCACATTTACATGTATAAGAGACGGGAAATATAAAAATATCGAAGACAGTGAAGCCTTATCGAACAAATAATTCTATTATTAGCAAATCCACGGGAAAGACGGGTATCAATCCTAAACACTGGGACGGGTAAATGTTAAAATATTGTGCCATGTAAAGCCTGCTAAAAAAATACAATCACCATTTAGCCTCAAATGAATTCCCGGGCGAAGCCGGGTATCTGAGCTAGTATATATATAAAATTGTAACCTCTGTCTGTACATTGATTTTTTTGCGAAATTTCACGATAACTTTTCGTTTCACATGTCACAGACACCATATCTGCATTTTGTTTCTTTCGTGTATGTTTGTTTGTTTGTTACCTTTTCACGCATAAACGGCTGAACCGAATTTTATGAAACTTGGTATGTATATTACTACTAACCCAACTTAGACTTTAGGCTATATTAATTTTCTCTGAGACGAACAGGAGTGGGGGTTATAAGGGAAGCCTGAAATTAAAAATAGCGATATTTCGTTTTTTATTGGTTTTTCGGTAAATATGCACATAACAAAAGTTGTTTATTTTGTTATTTAGAGTAACTTTTGTTATATACATTTTTGTCGTATACCGAAGTTTAAATGCGTTATACGCTAAAAATTATAGCGGGAGTCAACAATATTATTTGCCAAAAATGACTCAACCGAACTAAATAAAACTCGGTATGTGTATTAGCAGTGAGGCCTTCATTATAATATGCCATACCAACATTTCTATGGACGGGCAGGAGTGGGGGTTATAAGGGAAGCCTGAAATTAAAAATAGCGATATTTCGTTTCCTATTGGTTTTTCCGCAAATATAAACATAACAAAAGTTGTTTATTTTGTTATTTGGAGTAACTTTTGTTATATACACTTTTGTCGTATACCTAAGTATAAATGAGTTATACGTTAAAACTTTAGCGGGCACTAACGGCTGAACGGAACTTAACAAAACTCGGTATGTCTATTAGCATTAATTCTTTCATGATTACAAGTTATATTAAAATTTTTAGGTTCGAACGGGAGGGGGGTTAAAAGGGAGGCCTGAAATAAAAATTCACCATATTTACATGTATAAGAGACGGGAAATATAAAAATATCGAAGACTGTGAAGCCTTATCGAACAAATAATTCTATTATTAGCAAATCCACGGGAAAGACGGGTATCAATCCTAAACACTGGGATGGGTAAATGTCAAAATATTGTGCAATGTAAAGCCTGCTAAAAAATACCATCACCATTCAGCCTCAAATGAATTCCCGGGCGAAGCCGGGTATCTGAGCTAGTCTATATATATATATAAAATTGTAACCTCTGTCTGTACATTGATTTTTTTCGCGAAATTTCACGATAACTTTTCGTTTCACATGTCATAGACACCATAACTGCCTTTTGTTTCTTTCGTGTATGTTTGTTTGTTTGTTTGTTACCTTTTCACGCATAAACGGCTGAACCGAATTTTATGAAACTTGGTATGTATATTACTACTAACCCAACTTAGACTTTAGGCTATATTAAAATTCTCAGGGATGAACAGGAGTGGGGGTTATAAGGAAGGCTTGAAATTAAAAATAGCGATATTTCGTTTTTTATTGGCTTTTCGGCAAATATGAATATAAAAAAAGTTGTTTATATTGTAATTTAGAGTAACTTTTGTTATGTACATTTTTTTTGTATACCGATTCATAAACGAGATATACGCTAAAACCTATAGCGGAAGTGAACAATTTAATTTGACACAAAAGACTCAACCAAACTAAATAAAACTCGGTATATGTATTAGCACTAATGCCATCATTATAATAAGCCGTACCAACATTTCTAGGGACGTGCAGGAGTGGGGGTTATAAGGGAGGCCTGAAATTAAAAATGTTGATATTTCGTTTCCTATTGGGTTTTCTGCAAAAATTGCTCATTTCAAAAGTTGTTTATTTGGTTATTTAGATCAACTTTTGTCATATACATTTTCGTCGTATACCGAAGTATAAATGCGTTATATGCAAAAAATGATAGCGGGAGTCAACAATTTTATTTGGCACACAAGAGACTTAACTGAAATGAAAAAAAACTCGGTATTTGTATTAGCACTAAAGCCTTCATTATCATAAGCCATAATAACATTTCTAGGTACGGGCAGGAGTGGCGGTTGTAAGAGAGGCCTGAAATTAAAAATAGCGGTATTTCGTTTTCTATTGGTTTTTCTGCAAATATGCACATGACAAAAGTTGATTAGTTTGTTAGTTAGAGTAAGTTTTGTCATTTGCACTTTCGTCGTATACCGAAGTATAAATTTGTTATACGCTAAAAATGATAGCGGGAGTCAACAATTTTATTTGGCACACAAGAGACTTAACAGAAATGAATAAAACTCGATATGTGTATTAGCACTAATGCCATCATTATAATAAGCCGTACCAATATTTCTAGGGACGGGCAGGAGTGGGGGTTATAAGGGAGGCCAGTATATAAAAATAGCGGTATTTCGTTTTCTTTTGTTTTTTCTGCAAATATGTACATGACAAAAGTTGTTTAGTTTGTTATTTAAAGGAACTTTTGTTATATTCACTTTTGTTGTATAACAGATTATAAACGAGATATACACTAAAAGCTAAAGCGGGAGTCAACTATTTTATTTGATATCAACGGTTGAACCGATTCCAACAAAACTCGGAATATATAAATTAGCATTAATTCTTACATGGTTATAAGCTATATTAAAATGTTTAGGTAAGAACGGGAGTGTGGATTATAAGGGAGGCCTGAAATAAAAATTCGGGATATTTCATTTTTTATACCAAACCAACCACGGGTACTAGCCCTGAACACTGAAACGGGTAAATGTCGAAATATTGTGCAAAGTAAAGCCTTGCCAAAAAAATTCCAGCACCATTCAGCCTCAAATAAATTCCCGGGCGAGGCCAAGTATCTGAGCTAGTATATATATATATAATTGTAACCTCTGTCTGTACACTGATTTTTTTCGCGAAATTTCACGATAACTTTTCGTTTCACATGTCATAGACACCATAACTGCATTTCGTTTCTTTCGTGTCTGTTTGTTTGTTTATTTGTTTGTTACCTTTTCACGCATAAACGGCTGAACCGAATTTTATGAAACTTGGTATGTATATTACAACTAGCCCAACTTAGACTTTAGGCTATATTAATATTCTTTAAGACAAACAGGAGTGGGGGTTATAAGGGAGGCCTGAAATTAAAAATAGCGATATTTCGTTTCCTATTACTTTTTCAGTGAATATATTCATAACAAAAGTTGTTTGTTTTGTAATTTAGAGTAACTTTGTTATATGCACTTTTGCCGTATACGGAAGTATAAATGAGCTATACGCTAAAAACTATAGCGGGAGTCTACAATTTTATTTGGCACAAAAGACTCAACGGAACTAAACCAAACTCGCTATGTGAATTATACTAACGATTTACTTATAATAAGCCATACTAACATTTCTAGGGACGGGCAGGAGTGGGGGTTATAAGGGAAGCCAGAAATTAAAAATAGCGATATTTCGATTCTTATTGGTTTTTCGGCAAATATGCACATAACAAAAGTTGTTTATTTTGTTATTTAGAGTAACTTTTGCTATATACATTTTCGTCGTATACGGTAGCATAAATAAGTTATACGCTATAAACTATAGCGGGAGTCCACAATTTTATTTGGCACAAAAGACTCAACCGAACTAAATAAAACACTCAGTATGTGAATTAGCACTAACGCCTTCATTATAATAAGCCATACTAACATTTCTAGGGACGGGCAGGAGTGGCGGTTATGAGGGAGGCCTGAAATTAATAATAATGATTTCCTATTGGGGTTTCGGCAAATATGCGCAGAACAAAAGTTGTTTATTTTGATATTTAGAGACATTTGCTCAACAATTCTTTTCAATATGAACTACCAGGTACCTCACCTGGAAAAATTAATTCAAATGTATGCCAATATTTTCTCCTTAATAGTTCAAATCTTTGCATAATGCACAGGAGGCGGGAAATATAACAATATGCAGGACAGTGAAGTATTACATAAAAAAAAAATTATTATTAACAAATGCCAACAACGGGCGTTAACCCTAAACACTGGAACGGGTAAATGTCAAAATATTGTGCAAAGTAAAGCTTTGCCAAAAAAATACCATCACCATTCAGCCTCAAATCAATTCCCGGGCGAAGCCGGGTATCTGAGCTAGTATATATATATATATATATATATATATATATATATATATATATATATATATATATATATATACTAGCTCAGATACCCGGCTTCGCCCGGGAATTGATTTGAGGCTGAATGGTGATGGTATTTTTTTGGCAAGGCTTTACTTTGCACAATATTTTGATATTTTCTAATCCCAGTGTTTAGGGTTAATACCCGTTGTTGGCATTTGTTAATAATAAAATTAATTGTTTATGTAAGTCTTCACTGTCCTCCAAATTGTCATATTTCCCGTCTCCTGTGCATTATGCATAGATTTCAGCTATTAAGGACAACATATTAACATTGATTTGAATTAATTTTTCCAGCTGAGGTACCTGATAGTTCAAATAGGAATGAATTGTTGAGCATATCAATATTTCTACGCAAATAATTGTTCCTGGAGAAATGTATAAAAAAAAAAAAAAGTTAATCTAAATAACAAAGTAAACAATTTTTGTTATGACCTTCTTTGCCGAACAACAAATAGACAACGAAATATCGCGAATTTTTATTTCAGGCCTCTCTTATAACCCCCCACTCCCGTTCTAATCTAAAAATTTTAATATAGCTTATAATCATGGAAGAATTAATGCTAATTTACATACCGAGTGTTGTTAAGTTCAGTTCTACCGTTAGTGCCCAATAAAATAGTTGCTCCCGCTTTAGTTTTAAGCGTATATCTCGTTTATACGGGTTATAAAACAAAAGTGTATATAACAAAAGTTACTCTAAATAACAAAATAAACAACTTTTGTTCTGTTCATATTTGCTGAAAAACCAATAGGAAACGAAATATCGCTATTTTTAATTTCAGGCTTCTTTTATAACCCCTACTCCTGCCCGTCCATAGAAATGTTGGTATGGCTTATTATAATGAAGGCCTCACTGCTAATACACATACCGAGTTTTATTTAGTTCGGTTGAGTCTTTTTTGGCAAATAATATTGTTGACTCCCGCTAAAAATTATAGCGTATGACACATTTAAACTTCGGTATACAACAAAAGTGTAGATAACAAAAGTTACTCTAAATAACAAAATAAACAACTTTTGTTATGTGCATATTGCCGAAAAACCAATAGAAAACGAAATATCGCTATTTTTAATTTCTGGCTTTTCTTATAACCCCCACTCCTGTTCGTCCGAGAGGATATTAATATAGCCTAAAGTCTAAGTTGGGTTAGTAGTAATATACATACCAAGTTTCATAAAATTCGGTTCAGCCGTTTATGCGTGAAAAGGTAACAAACAAACAAACAAACAAATAAACAAACAAACAAACATACACCAAAGAAACAAAATGCAGTTATGGTGTCTATGACATGTGAAACGAAAAGTTATCGTGAAATTTCGCAAAAAAAATTAATGTACAGACAGAGGTTACAATTTTATATATATATAGATAGATAGATATATATATATAATTGTAACCTCTGTCTGTACACTGATTTTTTTAGCGAAATTTCACGATAACTTTTCGTTTCACATGTCATAGACACCATAACTACATTTTGTTTCTTTCGTGTCTGTTAGTTTGTTACCTTTTGTTATATGCACTTTTGCCGTTACGGAAGTATAAATGAGTAATATGCTAAAAACTATAGCGGAAGTCCACAATTTTATTTGGCACTCAACCGAACTAAACCAAACTCGGAATGTGAATTAGTACTAACGCCTTCCTTATAATAAGCCATACTAACATTTCTAGGGACGAGCATGTGCGGGGTTGTAAGGGAGGCCTGAAATTAAAAGTAGTGATATTTCGTTTCCTATTGGTTTTTCGACAAACATGCACATGACAAAAGTTGTTTATTTTGTTATTTTCAGTAACTTTTGTTATATTCACTTTTGTCCTATAACAAATTATAAACGAGATATACATTATAAACTAAAGCGGAAGCCAACAATTTTGTTAGGAACTTACGATTGAACCGAGCTTAACAAAAGTCGGTAAGTGAATTACCATTAATTCTCCCATTATTATAAGCTATATTTTAAATTTTTAGGTTTTAACGGGAGTTTGAGTTATAAGGGAGGCCTGAAGTAAAAATTCACGATATGCCATTTTCTATTTGTTTTTCGGCAAACGTGCATAACAAAAGTTGTTTACTTTGTTATTTAGAGCAACTTTTGTTTCATTCACTTATGTCGTAAAATGAAGTAAATACGGGATATACGCTAAATCTATGGCGGGAGTCGACGATTTTATTAGTACTTATTTAAGTGTTTTTAATATAAGCATATTATGACAAATGATGTTATGTTTTAGCCTTATCTATTTCGATTATTTAGTTCTAAGTATGATTCGGATTAGTAAGGTTATAAATCTCCCCCCTCCCCCATCTCCTCATTTATTTATTTTCCCTAGAAAATAACTTTGTTATTTATTTCCAGTATAAATTTAAACTATAAGAGCATTTCCATTATTTAATTTGTATAATGTATTATTTAAACAGAATCGTGCTGAATTTCCTCAAGGAGTGATAGCGGAAGTAGTAGGGAATCAACTCTTTGATTTTGGTAATATATTATCTTATTTCCGATATCTTGATGTTATTCAAACAAATATGTACTATCATAACAATTAAACGTTAATGGTAATGCCATTAAGACAAAAGACAAAATGCTCTTAAACTAGATGTGATTGTTTAAAGTATTACTTAAGTTGCAGAGACGGATACGATCTCTTCCCCTCGACTAGCTTTTTGACTATAAATGAAATTATTTTTAGGGTAACACTATTATTTAATTCCATCAGGTAGATAAATTATTACAATTTAAGGAGAAGAATGTTGATAGCTCTAATGCGAGAGCGGAAATAGACGGAGGCTAATAAAGTTAATTGAGTTTACTTATTTCCGGTTTAATGTTGGTATTACGGGAAGTGATTTCCACTGAGATCTACTGTTATGAATATATATTACGTGCTAAACTATACTTAAACTATATGTGCTCGGATTGGTTTTTGACAGGAAATAAGTTGCATTATAGATGATATTTGATTGTAATAAATACTATCCATGATTATGGTTTGAAGTATTCAAAAAGGTGAGTTAAAAAGTGGAAAGGGATAGATTAGGAACACATCTTTATTTATTCTTCAAATATAAAATTTCTCATGTACACTAGCTCACAGTGAATAGGATACACCTACTAAATTTCTATAAATATGTCAAAAATAACTTATTGCACTTATTTTTTAGTGTATATGGAATGAGAATACATTCTTGATTACAGATTGACTTGCCTTGCTCTCTAGCATTAGCAAGGAATAAATAAGGTACATAAAAGGATTACAAACCTTTGACCTATCTCACAGTGAAAATGATACACCACTCATGTTGCCTTTATTCCGTTTTAGTTCTATTTAGGCCTTAAGTGTCTTCTGTGCTATCAGTCTCTAAGACAATTTTATTATATTATTTCGTGATTGTTTTTGTTTTATTATAATGGGTCGGCACACAACGGTAAGAGAAAGAGAACTAATTATACAACAGTTCAACAGAGGGAAATCGTAACGAGAAATTGGCGAACTTTTTCAGAAAAGTCATGCAACAGTACAACACATTGTAGAAAGATATAAAAGGGAAAATAGGCTTATTAATAAGAAGAGGAAAAGCTCCAAAAAGATACTTTCCGATGCTGACGAAAAGTGGATTCGGAGGTACGTAAAAAAAAAAAAAAAACCCCCAAGAATGAGTGCACCAAAAATTGCAAGTGAAGTGGAAAATTATTTAAAGAAGATTACTAGTGCGGAAACTGTGCATCGCGTCCTAAGAAAACACAATTTTCATGGTAGAGTTGCTAGGAAAAAGCCGTTCATTAGTAAAAAAAAACAAAATTTGCAAATGAGCACATTTCCAAAGATTTTGACTTTTGTAAAAAGTTTATTTTTGCTGATGAAAGCAAATTTAACATTTTTGGGTCGGATGGACGTGGATACGTTTGGAGAAAATCTGGAGAAGCATTTTCCAAGCAAAATCTCTTACCGACTGTGAAACATGGAGGTGGGAGTGTGATGGTGTGGGGATGCATGGCAGCCTCTGGTGTGGGAAGTCTGCATTTTATAGAAGGTATAATGGATAAACATTTATATGTGGACATATTAAGGCTAAATCTGAAGGTAACTGCTGAAAAACTTGGATTAAAAGATATTTTTACTTTTTACCAAGATAATGACCCCAAGCATTCTTCGTTGATAGTGAAAGAATGGCTTACATTTAACTGTCCCAAACTTATAAAGACACCTGCGCAGTCACCAGATTTAAATGTCATTGAACATTTGTGGGCAAAATTGGAGACAGAAATTCGAAAACATAATATTACAAACAAAGAAAATCTAAAAAAGGCACTCTTGGAAGAATGGGAGAAAATTACCCCAGAATTTTCTCCAAAAAATCGTGGAATCTATCCCAAACCGCTTAAGAGAAGTAATCAACAACAAAGGACTTCCAACAAGATATTAAAGTTATCTAAAATTACTTTTAATTTGAATTTTATTAAAGTGTATCATTTTCACTGTGAGGTCTGGAATTTCATTTTTGTTATTTCTATGCTCAGGCATTATTAATTATTGTTCAAGAGAGATATTTATTTTTTTCTAGATAAAATGTGTAATATTTTAGGGAAAACCTTTATTAAAAAAAATATATTATTGTATATAGGTAATAAATGAACATTTTGTGAATTTTGTATGGTGTATCATTTTCACTGTGAGCTACTGTATGTCACCTGCCTGACCCTCACGGGAAATCAAAGCGCCCAGACGGGAAGTGCAGTTGTAAACATTGAAGCCTTGTCCAAAAAAATACTATCATCATTCAGCCTCAAATGATTTATTTATCTTTAATATTAACCGAGGGATTTGCATTTTTATTAAATGTCTGACGATAACGGACAAGATAAGATCGGCTGATGACGGCTATGCTTGGGGCTTTCCGCCTTAAGCTAGTTCGGCCATTTCCGTTACAGTTCGGCTCTCGTGAAATTGGTTAAGAGACTTCTTACTGCTACTATTTCTAGTATTCAGATTTCTCTATTGTGAAACTTCACGGCAGAGCCTGCGTAAACTAAGTAGATTTCCTACGGGAAGGTTTACAACGTATGAATCTACATACTGGTAACACCAATGTGAATGTTAAGGGAATAAATACAAACGGTAATAAGAAATCATTCAGGCAATTTAGAAGTTAATAATATCTACAACGGAGAGCTTCTAAATTGTAAGCAAACAGGTTAACCATCTTCGCACCGCTGAATAGATAGAATTATTCTACACCGGAAAGATAAACAATTAATGAAATATATGTGAATATAACATATTAATTTTATTGAAAACTATTTATTACAGATAGTGGAGTAATTTGAAATGAAACAGAATAATTTCTATCTTAATCACTCAGATTTTAGTAATCCACGAACAAAAGAAGGGGGGGGGGCACAGAACGTATTTGTTTGTTGTATCTCGTATAATAAAGATTTGGCGAAAACAATATTTGATATTTAATCTTGGAATGAAGCGGTTCATGATATAACAAGTCATTATTAATATGACACTAGTAGCAGTGTGAGGGTTTATTGAAAGCGGAAAACTATAAAAGACAAATATCTGGGTTAATACTCATTGTACGGTACATATTTGCAAAAAGATTGTTTTTATACAATTTTTCTATCCGACATTTTCTCCCTTCTAAACGCTCCCTCCCCCTGGTGATTGTTACGAAACTCGATATTTAACCGTCTTATGTAAAAAGACAGATCAAGTTCGTTATTGGTTGAAATCGGACTAGACGGACGGGGGGGGGGGGTTAGAGGGAGGATTTTCGAAAATTCGAAATATCTCCGTTACTATACGTCGGATCAAACATTTGTATAGAACCAATCTTATGGAAGATTAAATTCACTACAAACGTTATTATATACATTTATTCTCTATCTTGAATATTAACCGAGATATTTGCATTTTTATGAAATCAGTGGCCGCGTATAGTTCGGATTAGGTCGGCCGTTTCCATAACGGCTCGACTCAGGTGGAAGCCTCTTCTAACCTTACCCTAATCTTACCTTACCTTCGTTACTTCGTGAGATTTATGCAAATACGTTCTGTTCATCCGCCCCCCCCCCTTCTTTAGTTCTTGGACTACTAAAATTTGAGTTATTAAAATATAAATTATTCTTACAATTCAGAAGCCGTTTAAGTTGGGAATTTATTTTAATTAACTGAAAGATTTTTCATTACCGTGTGTATTTAATCACGGTGGTGTTGTGTTACCACACAATATAGACAGTATAGATTTCTCTATTGTAGAACTTCACATGGGAAATCTGCTTAGTTTACGCAGCCCCTGCGTGACGGACTTTTTACATATTGGCTAATTATCGAGTTTGGTAACGATTAAACAACAATTGCGACTGCTAGATCGGTAACAGACATTATATATATACATACTAGGCAAGGTACCCGCCTTCGCTCGGGAAATCATTTGAGACGGAACGATTTTATTTTGTTATTGGCAATGCTTCTATGTGTAGACTGCTCTTCCCGTCTAGGCGCATATTTCCCCGTAAGGGTCCCTTGGGCGACTTAAGGAAAACAAATTATAGGTTTGAAGAATAAATGAAAATAAGTCTCCAATCATTCCCTCTCAAATGTTTGACACACCGTGAATAATTCAAATCATAATAAGGATAGCATTTATTATAATTAAATATCATCTATAATGTACGTATTTTGTATATACGATCTAGCTAATATACCCGGCAATGTCCGGGAAATCATCGTTGACTGACTAATGATTGTATTTTTATAGAAAATCGTTGAAAAACAAATTGGAATCGGAATATCATAATTTTTCATTTCAGGCCTCCCTCGTAACCCCCACTCCCGTTTGGACCTAAACATTTTGATATATCTTATAATCATGGAAGAAATAATGCTAATTCCCATTCCGAGTTTTTTTAAGTTCGGTTCAATAGTTCGTCGCTGTCAAATCAAACCGGCATATCTGAAAAAATTGAGTTTTTGAGTTGTTGGTGTCAAAAAATGACTTTTTTTCCTGTCTATTTTTATGTCGAACCGGCATATTGTATAGTTGAATAAAAATCCGTCAGATGGCGTTGGGCCGGTATGCATTTACGTGGAAATAGCCATTTTGTTTATCAGAAGACAGATCTATTGTGCAATACGCCAGTCGCTTCAAAACCTTCAAGGAGGAAAGACGTCCATCATGTAAGTAAAACTGAATTATCTCACAATAGTACATTTTTATTATTACCCAGATATGACTTATTGGCAGATAATCCGGTTTGCACTCAACATTATTGCGTTTCTAACAGGCTCAACTAAAACAAACCGGCATATTTGCCAAAACGTTGGTTTCCGGGTAAATTTTCACCCGGCGAATAAAGCAAAATGTTAATTAAAACCGAAATATGTTTCAATAATTCAGTTTGAATTGTATCAAAACAAAGTTTCATGTGATGTTTTTGAAGATATGCCTGTTTATGTTATCCTTACGTATCGTTATGCAAGATGTTTTACGGCTTACAAGGCTCAGAATTGACCCTTGTACGTAAATACTTAAACTAATTACCACAGAGCTTCAATATTTTTCCTCAGATTACTTATTGTTGTTTGTTCAAGGAAAAAACGTACAGCTTTGATATTAAAACTTGCGGCAAAAAATGAAAGGCGGTGGCAAGTGATTGCGCCAGATGCTTTGCCTCCGACACGAGTCAATTTAGAACGCAGTACTGAAGATGTTCCTGAAACTAGCAAGACTGATATACAATTAGAGACTGAAAACCACGTATCCCCTCCTGCTGGTAAGATTAGGTTTTGTCATTTGATTTAAATAAATCAATATTGTTGGTCACTTGCATAAGCATTGGTGTAGTCAATACTAGCATATAGGAAGATATCACTCACTCATAGATCATAATTTTCAAACTTTTCCCCATAATATAATAATAATATTATCTATAATATATTTTTTAGGATGTGAAGTTACTGCACCAACGATCACTCACCTCACTACTATAGTTCCATTAGAAGTTCCTATAGGGCTAATGGATGTAAAAGATTGTTATAAGCTGCCTGATCCGTTGCTTCCAACATTATTTATGGATACAGAAAGCACTACTAAAAATGTTCCTAGCAAGACTGATTTGACTGAACTACACCCACTCTCTAATGATAAATGGGTGGAATGTGACCTTATACAAAAAAATACTGAAAACCACACTTCCCCTTCGACTGGTAAGTTCGGGCTTTTGCCATTTTGATATCTATAAATCAATACTGTTCGTCGTTTGCATGACCATTGGTGGCTTATAGATAAATATATATATATTTTTTAATTTTAGAATGTGAAGTTACTGCACCAACGATCACTCACATGACTGGAGTAGTTCCGGTAGAAGTTTCAACAGAAAAAATGGCACGGGAAGCTCAGAAGTCTGGTTTGGCCGACGATATTGTTACGGGTCAATTATTGGGGACTGAAAGCTACAGTGTCAACAACAATATTAACACGGACTCTACTGATGAGGAAGACCAAGACCCATTTCATAATTCTGATGACGATGAAGTCGACCCCGATTATAATATATCAAGTTCTGGCTCTGAAAGTGACAGTGAATGTAGCGATGAAATAGTGACTGGAATTGAAATGGAAAATGCAAACGAACCGATTACAAGAAAAAGGAAAAGAGGTAAATTTAATAAAAGAACTTTAGCAAAGAAGATGCGAAACTGCGGTGAGGAATACGAGTCTAAAACCCGAGGAAGAGTGAAAAAACGAAGCATGAAGCCTCCTTGCCACAACTGTAAACTCAAGTGCTCTGAAAAAATTGATGAGAACTATCGGCAAGAGAGTTTCGCAATGTTTTGGGGAATGGGAGACTTGCAAAGGCAAAGAGAATTCATAAAAGATAGCACACAGGAAGTTGTTCCCAAGTATCAGAGGATTACGTTGAATCGTAAAAGGGAAAGGGGCTCTAATCAATCATATTCGATAACGAAAGATGGAGAAAAAATACGGGTATGCAAACAATTTTTTAAAAACACTTTTGACCTATCGTACAGAGCTATTCGTACAACCTTTGAAAAAACAGACAAAAGCACAGGTGTGCTAAGCTTGGAAATGAGAGGCAAGCATGGAAAGGGTAACAAGTTGGATAAAGAACTCGTGAAGAGCGCAAAGGATCACATAGAAAAAGTTCCCAGAATTCCTAGTCATTACTGCAGATCGCAAAGTTCTCGGGAGTATATCGATGGTGGAAAATCTATCGCCGAACTTCACAGAGATTATCTAAAAGAAAGAAAGGAGTCAAACCTTGCAGGAATCAGCTACTGCAAGTACAGAGCTATTTTCAAGTCATACAACCTTTCGTTTTTCACACCGAAGAAAGATCAGTGTGATGTTTGTCTCATATACCAAAACACGAAACAAAATACAACAGAATATGAGAATCATATTCTAGAAAAGGACTTGTCCAGACTGGAAAAGGAGAATGACAAGAAAACCACAGATTCAACCATCGTAGCAGTATACGACCTTGAGGCAGTGCTGTCCCGTCAGCAGGGGGAGGCGTCTTCCTACTACTACATTTCAAAGCTAGCCGTTTACAATTTAACAATTGCTGAACTGAAGGGTGACAAAACGGTAAACTGTTACACTTGGGATAAGACACAAGGAAGAAGAGGCGTGATTGAGATTGGGAGCTGTGTGCTGAAATATCTGCAACATTTAAATGACAAAGCTGACGGTCCAATAGATGTTGTGTTTTACAGCGATAATTGTTGTGGACAACAAAAAAATAACTTTATGATGGCAATGTACAAATATGTTGTTACCACATTAAAAAACATAAAATCTATCACACACAAATTTTTAGTAAAGGGCCACACCCAAAACGAGGGGGATTCGGCTCACTCAACCATTGAAAGAGAAGTTAAAAGAGCACTCCGAAGTGGACCAATATACTTACCTTCCCAATACGCCATGGCCATGAAAACGGCAAAGAAAAGTGGCAAGCCTTACCAGGTTCATGAGTTGAGTCATGAGGACATTTTTGACATAAAAGCTCTTAAGGACTCCCAAGTAATTTTACCCATCTTGGACATTCGAATGTTTAAAGTAATTAAAGACGACGGCAACTTTTACTTCAAAACATCCTACGGATCACATGCCTGGGAGGAGGCGAAGACAAGGAATAAACGGGGCAGTGGGGGCGTGAATCCTGTTCTGATGCAAGCTTATTCCAAGAGACTTACCATCGATGAGAAAAAGAAAAAGGGTATCCTAAAGTTAGTTACTGTCGGGATAATACCGCCAATTTATTCAGATTTCTATAAAAATTTGTGAAACTTTGAAGTTACCAGAGGCAATATTGTGTTAATTGTTGTTTAAAAAAAAATGTGAAGCAATAAATTATTTTTTCATTGACAAAATTATCTTTTTTTTTCTACCTGAAACAGGTTCCAAAAGAAGAAGCCACTGTGGCACAAAAGCAAATATTACACTGATTTTAAAGTCATACTGGCATATCTGCATACATCTCAAAATTTAAGCAATTTTCGATTTATTTCCAACTACTACGTCAATAAGCAGTATTCGTCTAAATTTTATTCGTGCATAAGGTGACATTGAGGTGAACCAAACGGACGTTAAGTGGAAAATATCACATGCGAAAACTTTAAAGTGCTCTGGTGAAAAATATGCATTTGGCAGATATGCCGGTTTGATTTCACAGCGACGAGTTAGTGCCCAACAAAATTGTTGGCCCCCGCTCTAGTTTTTCGTGTATATCTCGTTTATACTTTGTTATACGACAGAAATGAATATAACAGAAATTATTTTAAATAACAAAATAAACAACTTTTGTCATGTTCATGTTTGCCGGAAAACCAATAGAAAACGAAATTTCGCTTTTTTTAATTTCAGCCCTCCCTTATAACTCCCACTCCTGCCCGTCCCTAGAAATGTTTATTATAATGAAGGCGTTAGTGCTACTACACATACCGAGTTTTATTTAGTTCGGTTTAGTCTTTTGTGCCAAATGGTTCACTTCCGCTATAGGTTTTAGAGTATATCTCGTTCATAATTCGGTATACGAAAAAAATATATATATAGCAAAAGTTACTCTAAATAACAAAATAAACAACTTTTCTTATGTTTACATTTGACGAAAAACCAATAGGAAACGAAATATCACTATTCGGTTCAGCTGTTTATGCGTGAAAAGGTAACAAACAAACAAACATACACGAAAGAAACAAAATGCAGATATGGTGTCTATGACATGTGAAACGAAAAGTTATCATGAAATTTTGGGAAAAAAATCAATGTACAGACAGATGTTACAATTTTATATATATATTAGCTCAGATACCCGGCTTCGCCCGGGAATTCATTTGAGGGTGGATGGCGATTGTATTTTTTAGCAGGCTTTACATCGCACAATATTTTGACATTTACCCGTCCCAGTGTTTAGGATTGATACTCGTCGTTGCGGGTGATTTGCTAATAATAGAATTCTTTGTTCGATAATTCTTCACAGTCTTCGATATTTTTAAATTTCCCGTTTTTGCTTTGCACAATATTTTGACATTTACCCTTTCCAGTGTAAAAAGTGTATATAACAAACATTACTCTAAATAAGGGAAGCCAGAAATTATAAATAGCGATATTTCGATTCCTATTGCTTTTTCGGCAAATATGAATATAACAAAAGTTGTTTATTTTGTTATTTAGAGTAACTTTTGTTATATACACTTTTTTTGTATACCGAATTATAAACGAGATATACGCTAAAACCAATAGCGGAAGTGAACAATTTTATTTTGCTCAAAAGACTCAACCGAACTAAATAAAACACTCAGTATGTGTATTAGCACTAACGCCTTCCTTATAAAAAGCCATACTATTTCTAGGGACAGGCAGGAGTGGGGGTTATAAGGGAGGCCTGAACTTAAAAATATTGATATTTCCTTACCTATTGTAGTTTCGGCAAATATGCACATAACAAAAGTTGTTTATTTTGCTATTTAGAGTAACTTTTGTTATGTACACTTTTTTCGTATACCGAATTATAAACGAGATATACGCTAAACATTATAGCGGAAGTGAACAATTTTATTTTGCTCAAAAGACTCAACCGAACTAAATAAAACACTCAGTATGTGTATTAGCACTATAACGCCTTTCTTATAATAAGACATACTAACATTTCTAGGGACGGGCAGGAGTGGGGGTTATATGGGAGGCCTGAAATTAAAAATAGTGATATTTCCTTTCGTATTGGGGTATCGGAAAATATGTACATAACAAAAGTTGTTTATTTTGTTATTTAGAGAAATTTGCTCCACAATTCTTTTCAATATGAACTACTAGGTACCTCACCGGGAAAAATTAATTCAAATGAATGTTAATAGTTTGTCCTAAATAATTCAAATTTATGCATAATGGACAGGAAACGGGAAATATGACAATATGGAGGACAGTAAAGTCTTACATACAAAAATAATAAAATAATAATAATAATTTCATTATTAACAAATCCACAGAAACGACGGGCATTAACCCCAAACACTGGGACGGGTAAATGTCAAAATATTGTGCAAAGTAAAGCCTTGCCAGAAAAAATACCATCACCATTAAGCCTCAAATCAATTCCCGGGCGAAGCCGGGTATCTGAGCTAGTATATATATATATATATATATATATATATATATATATATATATATATATATATATATATATATATATATATATACTAGCTCAGATACCCGGGAATTGATTTGAGGCTGAATGGTGATGGTATTAGCAGAGTTCCCTTAAGGGAAATCAGCTATTGAGGTTGTACTCATGACATTTCAATTTTCGAAATTTTTCTTTAAATGTCCATCGATACTACCTAGTAGATGACGAAAATGAGGTCCGTTCAAAACTGTATATATGTATATATATATATATATATATATATATATATATATATATATATATATATACTAGCTCAGATACCCGGCTTCGCCCGGGAATTGATTTGAGGCTGAATGGTGATGGCATTTTTTTGGCAAGGCTTTACTTTCCTCAATACTTTGACATATACCCGTCCCAGTGTTTAGGGTTTATACCAATCGTTGCTGTTGATTTTTTAATAATAAAATTAATTTTTTTTGTAAGACTTCACTGTCCCCCATATGGTCATATTTCCCGTCTCCTGTGCATCATCCATAGATTTGAACTATCAAAGAAAATATTAACATAGATTTGAATTAATTTTTCCAGGTGAGGTACCTCGTAGTGTATATTGGAAAGATTTCTTGAGCAAATCAATATTTCTACGCAAATTACTTGCTCCGGACAGGAGAAATGTATAAAACAAAAGTTAATCTAAATAACAAAGTAAACAACTTTTGTTATGTGCATGTTTGTCGAAAAACAAATAGACAATGAAATATCGCGAATTTTTATTTCAGGTCTGCCTGATAACCCCCACTCCCGTTCTAACCTAAAAATTTTAATATAGCTTATAATCATGGAAGAATTAATGCTAATTGACATACCAAGTTTTTTTAAGTTCGGTTTAATCGTTAGCGCCCAATGAAATAGTTGACTCCCGCTTTTGTTTATAGTGTATATCTCGTTTATACTTTGTTAAAAGACAAAAATGAATATGACAAAAGTTACTCTAAATAACAAAATAAACAACTTTTGTTATGTTCATATTTGCCGAAAGTGCAATAGGAATCGAAATATCACTATTATTAATTTCAGGCCTCCCTTATAACCCCCACTCCTGCCCGTCCCTAGAAATGTTAGTATGGCTTAGTATAAGGAAGGCGTTAGTGCTAATTCATATACCGAGTTTGGTTTAGTTCGGTTGAGTCTTTTGTGCCAAATAAAATTGTGGACTCCCGCTATAGTTTTTAGCGTATAACTCATTTATACTTAGGTATACGACAAAAGTGTAAATAACAAAAGTTACTCCAAATAACAAAATAAACAACTTTTTTTATGGTTATATTTACGGAAAAACCAATAGGAAACGAAATATCGCTATTTTTAATTTCAGGCTTGCCTTATAACCCCACTCCTGCCCGTACATAGAAATGTTGGTATGGCTTGTTATAATAAAGGCCTTAGTCCTAATACACGTACCGAGTTTTATTTAGTTCGGTTGAGTCTTTTTTGGCAAATAATATTGTTGACTCCCGCTATAATTTTTAGCGTATAACGCATTTAAACTTCGGTATACGACAAAAGTGTATATAACAAAAGTTACTCTAAATAACAAAATAAACAACTTTTGTTATGTGCATATTTACCAAAAAACCAATAGAAAACGAAATATCGCTATTTTTAATTTCAGGCTTCCCTTATAACCCCCACTCCTGTTCGTCTCAGAGAAAATTAATATAGCCTAAAGTCTAAGTTGGGTTAGTAGTAATATACATACCAAGTTTCATAAAATTCGGTTCAGCCGTTTATGCGTGAAAAGGTAACAAACAAATAAACAAACAAACAAACAGACACCAAAGAAACAAAATGCAGTTATGGTGTCTATGACATGTGAAACGAAATGTTATCGTGAAATTTCGCGAAAAAAATCAATGTACAGACAGAGGTTACAATTTTATATATATACTAGCTAAGGTACCCGGCTTCGCCCGGGAATTCATTTGAGGCTGAATGATGTGGTATTTTTTTTGGTAAGCCTTTAGTTTGCACAGTATTTTGACATTTCCCCGTCCCAGTGTTTAGGGTCTATACCCGTCGTTGCTGTGAGCTGAATGATGATAGTATTTTTTTGGGCAAGGCTTCAATGTTTACAACTACACTTCCCGTCTGGGCGTATTGTTTTCCCGTGAGGGTCAGGCAGGCGACACATAAATGAGAAATTTTACTGTTGAAGAATAAATAAAAATGTGTTCCTAATCTATCCCTTTCCACTTCTTAAGTCTCCTTTTTGAATACTTAAAATCATAATCATGGATTGCATTTATTACAATTAAATATATAATGAAACTTATTTCCTGTTAAAAACCAATCCGAGCACATGTAGTTTAAGCATAGTTTTGTACATTAGATTATTTTCGTAATTGCGTAATAGCAGAGCTCAGTGGAAGTCACTTCCAGGAATGGCAGCATTTCACTGGTAATAAGATAACTCAATTAACTGTTTAGGCTCCTGTCATCTTCCGGTCCAGCATGAGGGCTAAACACCATGTTTTTCTTAAATTATTGATTCAGAGTATTATTTTAATAATTTATCTACCTGACGGAATTAAATAATAGTATTACCCTAAAAATAATTTCATTTATATTCAAGGAGATGGGTGAGGGGAAGAGATTGTAGCCCTCCCAGCAAAATAAGTAATACTTTAAATCATATTAAGTTTAACCGGATATTGTCTTTTTTCATAATGGCATTACCATTGACGTCTAATTGTTATGATGGTACATATTTGTTTCAATAACATCAAAATATCGGAAATAAGATATATATTAGCAGAAACAAAGAGTTTGCTTCCCTACAACTTCCGCTATCGCTCCTTGTGCCAATTCAGCATGACTTTGTTTAAATAATACATTATACAAATTAAATAACGGAAATGCTCTTATAGTATACATTTCTATTGGAAATAAATAACAATGTTATTCTCTCGGAAAAAAAAATAAATGAGAAGGAGGCGACGGAGATATATAACCTCACTAATCCGAATCATATTTAGAGTTATCAAATGTGACTTTAACACAAAATCATTTTTCATAATATGCATTCATTAAAAACGCTTAAATAAGCACTAATAAAATGAATTACTCCGGCTATAGTTTTAGCGTATATCCCGTGTTTACATCATTTTACAAAAAAAGTGAATACAACAAATGTTACTCAAAATAAACAACCTTTGTTATGTGCATATTTATCGAAAAATCAATGCGAAACGAAATATTGCTATTTTTCATTTCAGGCCGCCTCTACAACCCCCCACTCCTGTTTGAACCTAAAAATTTTAATATAGCTTATAATCTTGGAAGAATTAATGATAATTCATATACCGAGTTTTTTTTTTAAAGTTCGGTTTAATCGTTAGCACCCAATGAAATAGTTGACTCCCGTCCTAGTTTTAAGTGTATATCTCGTTTATACTTCATTATACAACGATAGTGTATATAACAAAAGTTTCTCTAAATAACAAAATAAACAACTTTTGTTATGTGCATATTTGCCGAAACACCAATAGGAAACGGAATATCACTATTTTTAATTTCAGGCGTCCCTTATGACCCCCACTCCTGCCCGTCCCTAGAAATGTTTGTATGGCTTATTATAAGGAAGGCGTTAGTGCTAATACACATACCGAGTTTTATTTAGTTCGGTTGAGTCTTTGTGCCAAATAAAATTGTTGACTCCCGCTATAATTTTTAGCGTATAACACCTTTATAGTTCGGTATACGAAAAAAGTGTATATAACAAAAGTTACTCTAAATAACAAAATAAACAACTTTTGTTATATGCATATTTGCCAAAAAACCAATAGGAAACGAAATATCGCTATTTTTAATTTCAGGCCTCCCTTATAACCCCCACTCATGTTCGTCTCAGAGAATATTAATATAGCCTAAAGTCTAAGTTGGGTTAGTAGTAATACACATACCAAGTTTTATAAAATTCGGTTCAGCCGTTTATGCGTGAAAAGGTAACAAACAAACAAACAAATAAACAAACAAACAAACAAACAGACACCAAAGAAACAAAATGCAGTTATGGTGTCTATGACATGTGAAACGAAAAGTTATCGTGAAATTTTGCGAAAAAAATCAATGTACAGACAGAGGTTACAATTTTATATATATACTAGCTCAGATACCCGGCTTCGCCCGGGAATTGATTTGAGGCTGAATGGTAATGGTATTTTTTTGGCAAGGCTTTAATTTGCGCAATATTTTGACATTTACCCGTCCCAGTGTTTAGGGTTATACCCGTTGTTGGCATTCGTTAATAATAAAATTAATTTTTTATGTATGTCTTCACTGCCCTCCAAATTGTCATATTTCCCGTCTCTTGTGCATTATGCATAGATTTCAGTTATTAAGGACAAAATATTAACAAAGATTTGAATTAATTTTTCCAGGTGAGATACCTCATAGTTCAAATTGGAATGAATTGTTGAGCATATCAGTATGTCTACGCAAATTACTTGTTCCACACATTTTTCCTAGAGAAATGTATAAAAAAAAAAAAAAAAAAAAAAAAAAAAAAGTAAATCTAAATAACAAAGTAAACAACTTTTGTTATGTGCATGTTTGTCGAAAACATATAGACAATGAAATATCGCAAATTTTTATTTCAGACCTCCCTTATAACCCCCACTCCCGTTCTAACCCAAAAATTTTAATATAGCCTATAATCATGGAAGAATTAATGCTAATTGACATACCGAGTTTTATAAGTTCGGTTTAATCGTTAGCGCCCAAAGAAATAGTTGACTCCCGCTTTAGTTTATAGTGTATATCTCGTTTACACTTTGTTAAAAGATAAAAATGAATATGACAAAAGTTACTCTAAATTACAAAATAAACAACTTTTGTTATGGGCATATTTGCTGAAAAAGCAATAGGAAACGAAATATCGCTATTTTTAATTTCAGGCCTCCCTTATAACCCCCACTCCTGCCCGTCCCTAGACATGTTAGTATGACTTATTATAAGGAAGGCGTTAGTACTAATTCACATACCGAGTTTGGTGTAGTTCGGTTGAGTCTTTTGTGCCTAATAAATTGTTGACTCCCGCTATAGTTTTTAGCGTATAACTCATTTATACTTCCGTATACGGCAAAAGTGCATATGACAAAAGTTACTCTAAATTACAAAATAAACAACTTTTGTTATAAGCATATTTGCTGAAAAAGCAATAGGAAACGAAATATCGCTATTTTTAATTTCAGGCCTCCCTTATAACCCCCACTCCTGTTTGTCTTAGAGAATATTAATATAGCCTAAAGTCTAAGTTGGGCTAGTAGTAATATACATACCAAGTTTCATAAAATTCGGTCCAGCCGTTTATGCGTGAAAAGGTAACAAACAAACAAACAAATAAACAAACAAACAAACAAACAGACACCAAAGAAACAAAATGCAGTTATGGTGTCTATGACATGTGAAACGAAAAGTTATCGTGAAATTTCGCGAAAAAAATCAATGTACAGACAGAGGTTACAATTTTATATATATACTAGCTCAGATACCCGGCTTCGCCCGGGAATTCATTTGAGGCTGAATGGTGATGGTATTTTTTAGCAGGCTTTACTTTGCACCATATTTTGACACTTACCCGTCCCAGTGTTTAGGATTGATACCCGTCTTTGCCGTGGATTTGCTAATAATAGAATTATTTGTTCGATAAGGCTTCACAGTCTTCGATATTTTTATATTTCCCATCTCTTATACATGTAAATATGGTGAATTTTTATTTCAGGCCTCCCTTATAACCCCCCCTCCCGTTCGAACCTAAACATTTTAATATAACTTATAATTATGGAAGAATTAATGCTAATTGACATACCGAGTTTTGTTAAGTTCGGTTCAGCCGTTAGTGCCCGCTAAAGTTTTAACGTATAACTCATTTATACTTAGGTATACGACAAAAGTGTATATAACAAAAGTTACTCCAAATAACAAAATAAACAACTTTTGTTATGTTTATATTTGCGGAAAAACCAATAGGAAACGAAATATCACTATTTTTAATTTCAGGCTTCCCTTACAACCCCCACTCCTGCCCGTCCATAGAAATGTTGGTATGGCTTATTATAATGAAGGCCTCACTGCTAATACACATACCGAGTTTTATTTAGTTCAGTTGAGTCTTTTTTGGCAAATAATATTGTTGACACCCGCTATAATTTTTAGCGTATAACGCTTTTAAACTTCGGTATACGACAAAAGTGTATATAACAAAAGTTACTCTAAATAACAAAATAAACAACTTTTGTTATGTGCATATTTGCCGAAAAACCAATAGAAAACGAAATATCTCTATTTTTAATTTCAGGCTTCCCTACAACCCCCACTCCTGCCCGTCCATAGAAATGTTGGTATGGCTTATTATAATGAAGGCCTTACTGCTAATACACATACCGAATTTTATTTAGTTCGGTTGAGTCTTTTTTGGCAAATAATGTTGTTGACTCCCGCTATAATTTTTAGCGTATAACGCTTTTAAACTTCGGTATACGACAAAAGTGTATATAACAAAAGTTACTCTAAATAACAAAATAAACAACTTTTGTTATGTGCATATTTGCCGAAAAACCAATAGAAAACGAAATATCGCTATTTTTAATTTCAGGCTTCCCTTATAACCCCCACTCCTGTTCGTCTCAGAGGAAATTAATATAGCCTAAAGTCTAAGTTGGGTTAGTAGTAATATGCATACCAAGTTTCATAAAATTCGGTTCAGCCGTTTATGCGTGAAAAGGTAACAAACAAACAAACAAACAAACAAACAAACAAACAAACAAACAAACAAACAAACATACACGAAAGAAACAAAATGCAGATATGGTGTCTATGACATGTGAAACGAAAAGTTATCGTGAAATTTTGCGAAAAAAATCAATGTACAGACAGAGGTTACAATTTTATATATATATATATAGATATATATATATAGATATACAGTTTTGAACGGACCTCATTTTCGTCATCTTCTATGTAGGATCGATGGACATTTCAAGAAGAATTTCGGAAAATGAGAGAGATAGAGAATATAAAGAGAGATGAGATCACAGTATGTTATACCAGTGCGTGGGAAATCTGCTTAGTTTTCGCCCGTTCGTTACCAAACTTGATATTTAGTCGTTTTATGCAAATACAAAGATCAAGTTCGTTAACGGCTGAAATCGGACCGGGGGGGGGGGGGGTAGTGGAGAGGGTTTTCGAAATATCTCTATTTTATAAGTCGGATCGAAAAATTTAATAGAATAAATTATACTGTAATTAAAATGTTCTATAAATATCGGTATATACATTTTTCTGTAATCGTTGAATAATGGTAACATTACTAAACTGAAATGAGTGTAGAAAGTGAAACATTTTGCAATAGAGTGAAGAAAGTGAATTGCCTTCTTAATTAGTAATAAGTATGAATTAAAAAATAATTTGAAGTTGGAAATCAAAGGCTTTTATATGTTTCTTAACATTGTAAGAATTTATTTTAACAAAATAAATTGAAATGTGAATGAATTATTGGTGGAAATAATCAATATATTTTAAAATTTAAATATAATAATAAGTACCTTCCTTGTTTATAACCTGCACTTGTTTATAACTGCACTACTTCACAATCATCACTAGTTGTTTTATAACTATGCTTATAACCTTTCACAACCATGCTTATAACCTACCAACAACATACCATAATCTTCACAACATCGTAATTTTGTTCATATTCTGGTTAGATCTGATCATGTATTACACGATTACAGAAAAAATTTAATATTACACTCGTGACAAAAGTAGAATTTACAACTCTCGTGAAATTACCAGACTCGCTTCGCTCGTGTGTGTAAACGTTTCACTCGAGTTGTAAAATGATCTACTTTTGTCACTTGTATAATAAATAACTATTCTGCGTTAACATCAACAATTTTTATAAATCGTATGTGAGCCCTGTGAAATATCCGCTTTTGACGAAAAATACAAAAGCAAATGATGTCTCTGTTCGGAAGTACGTGTGTTTACGAACAAATATTTTCAACCATGAAATTAATCAAAAATGACCACCGATCAAGTCTCGTTGATGCACGATTAGAAAGCTGCATACGTGTAGCTATTTCATCAATTCCGGCTGATATTGATTAGCTTGTACCGAGAAAAATGTGCAAATGTTTGATTTCAAATTTCAAGTAAATTCTTTTTCCTGTTATTTTATTGTTTTTTTTTTTTACATTAAAATTTCTGTATGAAATCTTTACTTTTTTTTTTTAATTTTTCGGCTAAAGTGCATTTTATTTCCCCCTAGCCGCCATCTTGTTACGTCACTGATCCGACATCTTGTTTCTTGCTACCGTCCGACATATTGTTTTTGCTAGTGTTTACTATTAATACCGTATCCGTTTTAGCTATGGCTCAAAGTGAGTGCACGACTAAGTTTTTTACACAATTGGAAGTGCAGGGAAAGCGTGCCGTTATTGAATGGTGTATAAAAGTGGGATTCTTATCGCCTACATACGAAAGTCTATCCTCCGCAGTCTAAGGATCCAACAAATTAGGTGAGTTAACAAAATTTAATTTAAAATTACCCCCCCCCCCCTCCTCTTCCCCTCCCCCCCTCGTTTTAACCGCCGATGGCGTATTTTGGAAATTTTAAAGTGTTATAAAAGATAACGTAAGAAAACACAACCAACACACTTGGTGTTAGAAAAACAAGATGGCCGCCGTCATCATCGTGCGCCATCAAAGGGGGAACTAAAATGCACTTTCACCATGTTTTTTATTCTAATGTTTATAATAAATAAAATTTTGTAAATTATTAATAAGTGTTACTTTATGTGCGGCCCGCCAAAAAATTTTAAAATATAAATTGGCCCGTTGGTCAAAAAGGGTACTTGTGTATTATATCCACCACATTTTAGTTCCACTAGTTCCACGCTAGAGTGCGGTACTGTTTTAAGTAGTACAATTCATTGCCCGCAAGGGAGGTTATACTTACCTTATAACCTTCTACGGGATTATAATGATAAATAAAAGAAAACACAATTTTTAAAAATAAAACATTTTATTCACATTTAGGCGAGTAATGTGTGGAATTACTGTTCTTCGTATCTAAGAGACACAACTCCCTCATGTAACTGTTCCAATCAATAGCAGTCTTATTGGAAATTTTGAGTTGTTTTTTGCAAAAATTGACAGATGTCAATTCTTCGCACCAGCAGTAAATGAACTTCAATGCATTACAAAATGGAATTTTACTTCCTTCGAACCAAGTGTCAATCCGAACGCCGACTTGCTCACCACACTTTCTTACATTACACTTCCAAAAAAGACTTTTTTTTCCACTATAAAGTTTCATACAATGTGATTTAGAACACTTTCTTCTGATAGCCAAAATATTCCTCTCATGTAAATATTTAACAGCGTCTTCTTCAGTCGTTGGCAAATCCCAAAGAGGCATTTTTAAAGGACTAAGAAACTCTAAACAGCACAATAAACAGCAAACGCAAATAAATGCAAACGCAACTATGACAAAAGATAACCTCATTAGCCTGGGAGAGCTAGCATAGCACTTCAGTAGCGCATTCTAGCGTGGAACTAGTGGAACTAAAATGTTGTGGATATAATACACAAGTACCATTTTCTAAATTCGCCTCCCTACTGCCCGATTTCAGCCACTAACGCACTTGGTCTTTATTTTCACATAAAACAAACAAATATTACGGATCACAAGAGCAGACAAATCTCTCTCTCGCCCCCCCCCCCCTTTTTGCTCATAGGTTTTTACATAGAAATAGAGACTTCGTGGTGAGACGAGTTTATCATACTTTTAGGCGGGACATTTGCTTAGTTTTCCTGTCCTTAAAGTCTTAAATTTAAAGTTTAATCATTTAAATTTAGGCCGGCTAATGGGGTTGAGCTATTGTAGCCGGCTCGATATTGGAGATGTCAACAGGTCTTCGGCTTTGGCCTCGAGATATAACCAATAACGGAACCTCTGCTAGTGTTATCCTTATCACGATCGGACCAGTAGATGGCGCTTTATGTATAGCCTCTATTCAACTTCTTCCAATTTGTTTTATTTATTTGTTTATTTTAAATGTTGACGTTAAGTAAGGGCTAGTTTTCTTTTTTATGTTTTACCTTATTGATCGAGTCTTCCAGCTCCCACTTGCAATGGTTGTAGCGCGCCACCTTTGAACCAGTCGATGACAACTCAACATGGGAATTGTTTCCAGTAATGCATCCCAATGTAAGTTTTTATTTTTATGTATTTTTTTCTCCGTTTTTCGTTTTCTTTTTTTAAATATAAAAATTAACCCAGAATCAGTAGTAAGGTTGCGGGGGTGAAGTAGCTGAAAAATTACAGTGAGCTAAAGATTTGACAGGTACTTTTGTTTATGGCATTTTTAGCTGACATTTTGCCTCAGAATTGCTTATAGAATTTTTTAAAATTTCAACTCAATATGTATAATTCCATATTCTCATAATGTTCATTGTCTTCTATTTGTTTTTATTGGACCATTATCCACATTTACTGCCATTACCTGTTATGAAATTTACTTTAAGCATAACCAAGAACTTTGTAACGACTTACTTCGAATTGAAAGCTAGCCTACAATGATGATATTGTGTTATTGTCCCATTTACATTGTTTGAACAACAAATTTCCAAGTATTTTTTAAGCTCTGCCATGAAAGACAGATTTTCTACCTGTCAAGTTAGTAACACAAGATTTTAAAAGCTGTTCACCTTCGATTTCTATAAATGTAAAATGTGTGGAAGAGGTGCAGCAAGCCTATCTTTCGGTTGGCTTATTACTGTTTTATCAGAACATTTTTTTTTAAAAAGAAGGGAGGGAAAACAATACCATTCTTTTGTATTTTAATATATTTGTTGTGCACCTCGTCATGCATCTTCTTATTAACTTATTGTACTAGGCTTACTGTTGGCAAATATATTTTATATCGTATATGCGGGGGAAACCATGGACAGGCAGGTCATTATTTAACAAGATTTAAAACTCGAGACAATGACAAATGTACTTGCGAATTTATGACTGTTCAGCATTTAATCAAAATAGATGAAATTTAATAATGAACGTAATTTTACAAGGAGATAATTGACCAGATCCGCCTCAAGCTATATTTAATAATTATAATAAAGAACTTATAAAGTTTATCAAAAGTATAGATATGGATGTAGCAAAAATACATTAGAATGTAAAGTTGGTTGTGACGAATGAGAATTATAATTCAATATATTATTTAACTTACATAGATTCGCAAATTAAACATCGGTTGAGTTTAACTTTAATTGATTTGTTTTGTTGTTTTTGTTTTTTATTTTATTTATTTATTTTTCATTTCATTTATTAATTTTATTTGTAATTATCTTACTTACTTTAATATTTTATTTTATTATTATTTTTTTTATATTATAATTATAATTCAATATATTTACCTTACATAGACTCACAAATTAAACATCCGTTGAATTTAACTTTAATTGATTTTTTTTTTTTTTGTTTTTATTTTATTTATTAATTTTATTTGTAATTATCTTGCTTATTTTAATATTTTATTTTATTATTATTATTATTGTTTTTATATTATATTTGATTAGATGGGTGATTAATGTGTATTTATTGTAAAATAAAAATGTATTTAAGCATAATCATACATGTAATATGCCATGTGGCAATTGAACCATGAATTCAAATAAATAACTCCTCATAGGATTACTATGAATATATATATATATATATATATATATATATATATATATATATATATATATATATACACGTATATACATACATACACACACATATTTTAGGTAAATCCTGGTAATATTACTATTAATATTTACACTGACAGTAAAACTACATTACAATCTGTAATAAACTACACAATTCACGACCCGTTAACAGAACAGATTAGACATACACTTTTAATATTAGAAAATAAAAATTTAAAAATAATTTTGGAATGGATACATGCATGTTCTGGAGTTGTAGGTAATGAAATAGCATATAGATCTGCCAAATCAGCTTCTCAATTGCCTGAAATCTCAGAATGTTATTCAAACAAGTATACAACATGACTCAAACACTTGTTATACATAACCGGAACAGAGAATGGACGACACGTAACAATTCTTACAGCTTACATCAATACATACCAAATATAACTCACAACAACTACAAAACAATTAAGAGTCACCATCACAAATGCAGACAATTTCTAACGGAACATGGACAGGCAGGACATTATTCAACGAGATTTAAAATTCAAGACAATGAATGACAAACGTTTATGCCACTCACAGACTACACAAACGTTTTTACATATACTCTATGACTGTGCAACATTTAATCAAAATAGGGCAAATTTAAAAATGAACATAATTTTAAAAGGAGGTAATTGGCCAGAACCACCTCATATTATATTTAACAAATATAATAAAGAACTTATTAAGTTTATCAAAAGTATAGATATGGATGTAGCAAAAATACGTTAGAATGTAAAGTTGATTGTGACGAATGATAATTATAATTCAATATATTATTTAACTTAAATAGATTCACAAATTAAACATCGGTTGTGTTTAACTTTAATTGATTTATTTTGTTTTTGGTTTTTTTATTATTTTTTTTTGTCATTTTATTTGTAATTATCTTATTTTTTATTTTAATTTTATTTAATTATTATTTTTTTATATTATAATTATAATTCAATATATTTACCTTACATAGATTCGCAAATTAAACATCCGGTGAATTTAACTTTAATTGATTTGTATGTTTTTGTTTTTATTTTATTTATTAATTTTATTTTTAATTATCTTGCTTATTTTAATATTTTATTATTATTATTATTATTATTATTATAGTTTTTGTATTATATTTGATTAGATGGTTGATTAATGTGTATATATTGTAAAATAAAAATGTATTTAAGCATAATCATACATTTAATATGCCATGTGGCAATGGAACCTTGAACTCAAATAAATAACTCCTCATAGGATTACTAGCAGGAGAAAATATATATATATATATATATATATATATAGATACATACATACACACACACACACACACACACACACACACACACACACACACACACACACATATATTTTAGGTAAATCCTGGTTATATTACTATTAATATTTACACTGACAGTAAAACTACATTACAATCTGTAATAAACTATACAATGCACGACCCGTTAACAGAACAGATTAGACGTACACTTTTATTATTAGAAAATAAAAATTTATAAAAATAATTTTGGAATGGATACATGCACGTTCTAGAGTTGTAGGTAATGAAATAGCATATAGAGCTGCCAAATCAGCTTCTCAATTGCCTAAAATCTCAGTGTTTAACGTGTATAAAACAAAGACTCAACCACTTGTTATACATGAGTGGAACAGAGAATGGACGGCGTGTAACAATTCTTACAACTTACATCAATACATACCGAATATTACTAACAACAACTACAACACAATTAAGATTCACCATCACGAATGCTCACAATTTCTAACGGAACATGGACAAGCAGGACATTATTCAACAAGATTTAAAATTCAAGACGATGAATGACAAACGTTTATGCCACTCACAGACTACACAAACGTTTTTACATATACTCTATGACTGTGCAACATTTAATCAAAATAGGGCAAATTTAAAAATGAACATAATTTTAAAAGGAGGTAATTGGCCAGAACCATCCCATATTATATTTAACAAATATAATAAAGAACTTATGAAGTTTATCAAAAGTATAGATATGGATGTAGCAAAAATGCATTAGAATGTAAAGTTGAAGGTGACGAATGGGAATTATTATTCAATATATTATTTTCCTTGCATAGATTCGCAAATTAAACATAGGTTGTGTTTAACTTTAATTGATTTGTTTTGTTTTTGTTTTTTTATTTTGTTTATTTATTTTTTCATTTCATTTATTAATTTTAATTGTAATTATCTTACTTATTTTAATATTTTATTTTATTATTATTTTTTTATATTATAATTATAATTCAATATATTTACTTTTCATGGACTCGCAAATTAAATGGCCGCTGACTAACTTTAATTAATATGTTTTTTGTTTTTTATTTTTCATTTATTAATTTTATTTGTAATTATCTTACTTATTTTAATATTTAATTTTATTTTTATTATTATTATTTTTATTTTATATTTGATTATATGGTTGATTAATGTGTATATATTGTAAAATAAAAATGTATTTAAACATTATGATACTTGTAATATGCCATGTGGCAATGGAACCATGACTCAAATAAATAACTCCTCATAGGAGATTACTATGAGCAATATATATCTATTTTAGGTAAATCCTGGTAATATTACTATTAATATTTACACTGACAGTAAAACTACATTACAATCTGTAATAAACTACACAATGCACGACCCGTTAACAGAACAGATTAGACGTACACTTTTATTATTAGAAAATAAAAATTTAAAAATAATTTTGAAATGGATACATGCACGTTCTGGAGTTGTAGGTAATGAAATAGCATATAGAGCTGCCAAATCAGCTTCTCAATTGCCTGAAATCTCAGAATGATATTCAAACGTGTATAAAACAAAGACTCAAACACTTGTTATACATAAGTGGAACAGAGAATGGACGACATGTAACAAATCTTACAGCTTACATCAATACATACCGAATATTACTCACAACAACTACAACACAATTAAGAGTCACCATCACAAATGCAGACAATTTCTAACGGAACATGGACAGGCAGGACATTATTCAACAAGATTTAAAATTTAAGACGATGAATGGCAAACGTTTATGCCACTCACAGACTACACAAACGTTTTTATATATACTTTATGACTGTTCAACATTCAATCAAAATAGATCAAATTTAAAAATGAACATAATTTTAAAAGGAGGTAATTGGCCAGAACCATCCCATATTATATTTAACAAATATAATAAAGAACTTATAAAGTTTATCAAAAGTATAGATATGGATGTAGCAAAAATACATTAGAATGTAAAGTTGATTGTGACGAATGAGAATTATAATTCAATATATTATTTAACTTAAATAGATTTGCAAATTAAACATCGGTTGTGTTTAACTTTAATTGATTTGTTTTTTTGTTTATTTTTGTTTTATTTATTTATTTATTTTTTCATTTCATTTATTAATTTTATTTGTAATTATCTTACTTATTTTAATATTTTATTATTTTTTTTTATATTATAATTATAATTCAATATATTTATATATTTATTAAATTTCAATATATTTATATATTTATTAATATATATATATATATATATATATATATATATATATATATATATATATATATATATTTATGTAAGGACATAGACTCGCAAATTAAACATCCGTTGAATTTAACTTTAATTGATATGTTTTTTTTTTTCTGAAGTATCATTTGAGGTTGAATGGTGATGGTATTGTTTTATGAAGGCTGTACTTTACACAATATTTTGACATTTAACCGTCTCAGTGTTTGGTGTTAATACCCATCGTTTCTGTGGATTTGTTAGTAATAAAATCAATTTTTTATGTAAGACTTCACTGTCCTCCATATTGTATATATTTCCCGTTTCCTGTGCATTATGCATTGATTTGAATTATTAATGACAAAATATTAACATACATTTGAATTAATTTTTCCAATTGAGGTACGTGGTAGTTCATATTGAAAAGAATTGTTCAGCAAATTTCTCTAAATAACAAAATAAACAACTTGCTCTATGTGCATGTTTGCCGAAACCCCAATAGGAAAAGAAATGTCACTATTGTTAATTTCAGGCCTCCCTTATAACCCCCACTCCTGCACGTCCCTAGAAATGTTGGTATGGCGGCTATTATAAGGAAAGCATTAGTGCTAATACACATACCGAGTGATTTATTTCGGTTTGGTCTTTTGTGCCAAATAAAATTGTTGACTCCCGCTACAATTTTTAGCGTATGACGCCTTTATGCTTGGGTATACGACGATAGTGTATATAACAAAAGTTACTCTAAATAACAAATTAAACAACTTTTGTTATGTGCATATATGGCGAAAAGCCAATAGGAAATGAAATATCGCTATTTTTAATTTCAGGCCTCCCTTATAACCCTCACTCCTGTTCAGAAAAAATTAATATAGCCTAAAGTCTAAGTTGGATTAGAAGTAATATACATACCAAGTTCCATCAAATTCGCTTCAGCCGTTTATACGTGAAAAGGTAACAAACAAACAAACAAACACACACGAAAGAAACAAAATGCAGTTATGGTGACTATGACATGTGAAACGAAAAGGTATCGTGAAATTTTGCAAAAAAAATCAATGTACAGACAGAGGTTACAATTTTATATATATATATATATATATATATATATATATATATATATATATATATATATATATATATATATATATATATATATATAGATATAGATTTATTTTCATTTCATATATCAATTTTATTTGTAATTATCTTGCTTATTTTATTTTATTATTATTATTGTTTTTATATTATATTTGATTAGATGGTTGATTAACGTGTATATATTGTTAAATAAAAATGTTTTTAAACTTAATCATACATGTAATATGCCATGTGGCAATGGAACCATGAACTCAAATAAATAAATCCTCATAGGATTACTAGCAGGAGAAAAAAAAAATTCTTATTATTAACTTTCACAAAATAATTTAAAGACATACATACAAAATATTCAAGAGTATATAAAAATGAAAATTAATATGACTGACTTTTATATAACACAACTATTAACAGGACATGACTGGATTAATACATACTTATATAGATGCAAACTAAAGGAGAACCCATTATGCCCTTGTGACTTCAATACCGAGCAAACGTACCATTATTTAATATATAACTGACAAACGAAAACAAATTTTACAGCAGAAAGTGACAACCAAAATAAAGCATTGAGCTATAGATGAGCTAGTTTTATTTCAGAAATTCTATTGAGAACTTTGAAGGTTCCCTGAGAATGTTTTCCAAATCATTTAAAACTGGAATACTTACTATGGATAATTTTGTATAAATATATTTTAATTCCTTATTTTGTTTTGATTTGTTCATTTTTTAAATTATTATTTACATCATTTTTTGTGTTATTTTTTATATTCATTTCTTTTTATTATTTATCTTCTAATCTATCTAACCAAGTATACATTCTGTATTTGAAATTATTAATATTATGAATTGTATGAATTTATATTTCTTTTATTAACTTTTATTATTTTCTTTCATTTTAGTTTTTATATTCTTTAATTTAGAAATACTAGAGCAGAATTTTAGATAAATTAAATTAAATTATTTATTAATGTCCACTATTTGCAACTGGCACTATTTGCAAACGGCTAATTGGGAAGGGTTATCTACAGGTTACCACCCTTTTCTAGCTAGGGTGGGACTAAGAATTTTATTTAGTGAATTCCATTACTAAATAAATTCCTCTTGCCACTCTAGGTTTACCATGTGAGATAAAGGCTAGCGCACTTACACGCCTACACACAGGACGCACTAGACTAACACATTCATATCTAATGAGCAGACAAGATGAACCTATATGCAGCTACTGCAACAGACGTACCCATGGCCCACAAATGCACGCGAACTACTGGCCTACAGTAGCCAATTTATAGAAGATGTTTTTAAGTTTTAACAAATAATGGATTATTTGATAAAATATAAAAGCTATTATCTACAATTATGAAAGTTATATATAGGAAGCACTGTGGAATATAAGCTTTGCCTTCTTCCAGTGTAACTATTTATAGTTTTCTTTTAGTTTTTTTGTTTGTTTTATTTATTTTTTTTTTTTTTCCCTTTTGTTGTAAATATAGTAACAAGTAACAATTCATATTTAGTTTTGTGCATTTTATACATTTGTAAATGTTAGCTGTGTAAAAATTTTAATATTTATTTAATTTTGTGAAATTATATTTTAGCATGTTAAGAATCCCCATTGTAGCGGCATGATTCTATCAATTTTCTACATTTATAACATTTAGCATTATAAAATTTTTAATATTTATCTAATTTTGTGAAATTATATTCAAATATGTCAAAAGATGAATCGCCATTGTAGCGGAATTTCAAATAAATAAATCTTTAACTCACAGGGCGAACCTGTGCCCCAAACTTTTTTGGGTTATTATTAACATTTTAAAGCAAATATATGGGATGTACTTGTTTTATACGGGCCGTGTAGAAAATAATTCCTGAAGGGTTACTTAAGTGAGGGAGGGTATATATAAATATATATATATACATATATATATATATATATATATATATATATATATATATATTTTGCATCTATGATATATTTCGTAAATCTAATTGTAGATTGCTACTTGCATTTCTGAAGAGCTCATTTCCCTTTTACATTCGTTGCGACTGTCCTGACAGAGGAGGTAGTTGATACTGAGGTTCCCCGGGTAGGTTGAGTAGTCATCATGAATAAAAAAATTCATGACCCTTGCCATAAAATATGAAGAATATATATATATAGATATATATATATATATATATAGTGTATTTACAGGCTCCTCCTGTTAATTTATCTCATGGACAGGTAAACCTCATTTTCACATGACCGAGCAAGGGAATAGTAGGGTCACTTGGACATGCATTGGTTTCCCATTGTCTTCTGCATCAGACCATCCAGCTATAAAGACATCACGAGAAAAATTCCATCCACACGAGCAAAAGCATGAGTGGGGAAAAATCGATTCGAGGCCAGAGTTGTTAGATAGCCATCCCTCGGTAGCCTGTAGCCTGCATCAGCTGACTAATGATAGACTATTAGCCAGTATCAGTATGCAGGCTGCAACTATTCAAGGGCAGAGTTGTTAGATAGCCATCCCTCGGTAGCCTGCAGCCTGCATCAGCTGACTAATGATAGACTATTAGCCAGTATCAGTATGCAGGCTGCAACTATTCAAGGGCAGAGTTGTTAGATAGCCATCCCTCGGTAGCCTGCATCAGCTGACTAATGATAGACTATTAGCCAGTATCAGTATGCAGGCTGCAACTATTCAAGGGCAGAGTTGTTAGATAGCCATCCCTCGGCAGCCTGCATCAGCTGACTAATGATAGACTATTAGCCAGTATCAGTATGCAGGCTACAACTTTAATCTACCCTCCAGTCTTGCCCCACTCACATGTTGTAAGTGAGAATTTAGACAAGGAGGGGAATATTCATATATATATATATATATATATATATATATATATATATATATATATAATAAAGGTTAATGTGCAGATGATATTGCACTGGTGGCACAATCCGACGTAGAGATTAGAATGCTGCAAGGCCTAAAGGGCGCCCTAGATGACTTTAAAGTCGGAATAAATGTTCCTAAAACAAATCTTTTGGTTGTAAAGGTGAAAGAAAGCCAAGGAAATATAAATATTAGAATTGGAAACATTATACTTGAAAAACTGAAGGAGTTTTGTTACCAAGGGAGTTTCATCACTGAATAATGGTAGAGCTGAAGTCGATAGAAGAATAGCACTTGCTAAACAAGCCTTCCAAAGCAAAAGAAGTATTTTAACTAATAAGCATATAAGCATGGATACCAAAAAAATGTTTGCTAAGTCTTTCGTATGGAGTGTACTGCTTTACGGGAGCGAAAGTTGGACTCTCCACAAAACGGAGTCTAATAGGTTGGAAGCAATGGAAATGTGGATCTGGCATAGAATCACTAGTGCAAGTTAAACTCAAAAAACATTCCAATGTAGGAGTTCTAAATGAGGTGAATTAGAGCAAAAGTCTTATCAAGGCTTTGGAAAAAGGATGGTGAAACTTCTTGGGCATATCATTAGAGACAGTGACTTCATCACTAATATATTTGAAGGTAAGGAACATCAAGAATCTTATGGATTTGGGTGACTATAGTATTATGAAAAGAGGTAGGTACTGATGGAACACAATTTTTACAACTACAAGGCGTAGCCTTTAGACCATTACAGATTAATGTCTGTTGCCACTTTAGCAGCAAAATTATGTCAGATTCAAACTTGATATTTACGCGTAACATGAAAAACTAGAGCTGAAGTTTGTTATTGGATGAAGAGGAGTGGAGTTATTGAGTGGGTAAAATAAAAAATGTCTCTTGTAATAAGACGGCTAACATAATGTTGTGCAACTAATATTGTCGCACCATCTAATATTTTGTAATTTTGTTTGTCTATAATCTAATAGTTTGTAATTAAGAAACAAAAATAAACATTTAAAAAAAAAATTACAAAATATTAGATTGTGCAACAATATTAGTTGCACAATCTAATATTTTGTAATTTTTTATTTATTTTTTTTTAAATGTTTGATAATGTTTCTTAATTTTTTGGGAAGGGTCAGTATATAAGATCCTATTGCCCGTTAAATCTCTTTATTATGCGTTACCCAACATGTTTCTTGCCACCTATTCGGGAGGCTTAAATATGAAATATAATGAGGACATTTAAAAAGATCAAAAAGTGTGCTAAAAATTAACTAGCTTATTCCACATTGAGGCATGCCACTATTTAGATTAAATTTTGAAAATGATTATTAATTTTATTTAATGTTTAAATTGTTAGTAACACAGATTTGGAAAATTTTTAACAGGTTGTTTTGCTCATGAATCTCAGATTTGTGTGGATAGTGTAGATTTGTAGAGTAGGTGTTCTGTCGTTTGTGTAGTAATGTTGTCACAAGGGCATCTATTGCTGATCCCAAGTTTAAATCTGTCCGAACAATAGTAGTTGGTAGTACCGTGCTCGGGAAGTACATGTATCCAAACCTGACATTTAAGTTAATTCAAAACTAGAGTTCAAGTTTGTTATGAACCAAATGAAATTGGAGGAGGTGAATTATAGTGGATAAAATAAAAAATTAGAAAATGTTTCTTCTAATAAGTTGGTTATAGAGAATGTTATGTAACTAATAATATAATATTGGTTATTGTTATTCTTCTAGTAGTTATTTTCGACTCAACTATTTACTAATGTTCCGTAATTTGTTGGCAGGGTCAGTATGTATAATGCACACATATATATATATATATATATATATATATATATATATATATATATATATATATAAATAACTCAAAATGGACTAATAAAGATATAAGTCCACACATAAAACTGACTCCAACGCACACAAAAGTATTTCTAATCTACACAGACGGAAGTAAGGACAAAGAATATGGAACTATTAAATCTTATTTACACAGGTTCAAAATACTAAATGACAAAAACTGCCCCTGTGACAGAACGAGTGAACAGACTATAGAACACCTCATCTATACTTGCACACTGACTACACAGTTAAGAAACACACTTCAACAAACACCAATGGCCAATAGATCAAAACAGTTTCTTTAAAAAATATCCATTTTTATTTAAGCTTTTTTCTAAAAGTTTAATAGAACAGCTGGCGTATTAAACATTTTACTTAAAGAATAATACTTTAAGTCTCCCCTTCCTTTTTTTCCTACATCAAGAATACTACAAAAGAATAAGTGGCACAAATTTCTTAATGAAGTCAACTGAATATGTTATTGGATTGTTTCGCTTTATCTTTATGCTGTGTTTTAATTTTTCATCGCTTTGATTGTTTGTCTTTCTCTATGTATATTATTTGTTTTGTTTCCTTTTTCTTTTATTTTTGTTTTGAATTTCAACAACAAAGTTTTGTATTATATACTATAGTAGTATGACCCGTGTTGTTAATGAATGCCCTTTGTGCATGAGTAATGCGCAAAGGAAAATATGAAATACTAGCTCAGATACCCGGCTTCGCTCGGGAATTCATTTGAGGCTGAATGGTGATGGTATTTTTTTGGCAAGGCTCTACTTTGCACAATATTTTGACATTTACCTATCCCAGTGTTTAGGGTCTATACCCGTCCTTTCTGTGGATTTGTTAATAATTAAATTATTTTTTTATGTAACACTTCACTGTCCTCCATATTGTCATATTTCCCGATTCCTGTGCATTATGCATAGATTTGAATTATTAAGGACTAAATATTAACATACATTTGAATTAATTTTTCCGGTGAGGTACCTGGTAATTCCAAAGAATTGTTGAGCAAATTTCTCTAAATAACAAAAATAAACAACTTTTGTTATGTGCATATTTGCCGAAACCGCAATAGGAAACGAAATATCACTGCTTTTAATTTCAGGCCTCCCTTATAACCCCCACTCGTGCCCGTCCCTAGAAATGTTGGTATGGCTTATTATAAGGAAAGCGTTAGTGCTAATACCATACCAAGTGTTTTATTTAGTTTGATTGAGTGTTTTGTGCCAAATAAAATTGTTCACTTCCGCTGTATGTTTTAGAGTACACCTCGTTTATAATTCGGTGTACGAAAACAGTGTATATAACAAAAGTTACTCTAAATAACAAAATAAACAACTTTTGTTAAGTGCATATGTGCCGAAAAATCAACACGAAACAAAATATCGCTATTTTTAATTTCAGGCCTCCATTATAACCCCCACTCCTGTTTGTCACAGAGAATATTATATAGCCTAAAGTCTAACTTGGGTTAGTAGTAATATACTTACCAAGTTTCATAAAATTCGGTTCAGCTGTTTATGTGTGAACAGGTAACAAACAAACAAATAAACAGGGGCTCAGGTTAGCCATGCGAGTTAAAGCGTTGACCTTTATCTCACGTGGTAAACCTAGATGGCGAGTTCGATTCTTGCCTGGGCAAAGGAAATTATTTAGTGACGAAATTCATTAAATAACGTCCTAAAATCCCACCCTGGCTAGAAAAGGGTGGTAACCTGTAGATAACCCGTCCCGATTAGCCTAAGTTGCAAAAAGTGGACGTTAATAAATAAATAAACAAACAAACAAACAGACACCAAAGAAACAAAATGCAGTTATGGTGTCTATGATATATGTGAAACGAAAAAGTATCGTGAAATTTGGGGAACTACTACTATTGTTATTATTAGGCAGATTTCTCTATTGTAAAGCTTCACGTGCAGCCCTTGCGTGACGGACTTTTTTTTAAGTTGTTTAAACAATTATAGTATGAAAACTATACCATTTCCTTATTACAAAAAAATGTACTAATTCATAAAGAACCAAATTGTGAGGACATTAACCGGAGCGTATACTCAAATGATAAAATCACTGTGGACATTTTGCAAAGTGGAAAAATTAAATCGAAACTGGTACAAATGTGAATTATTTGATTAAGATAAAGACGATGAATTGGTTAATGTTATATTAAATGATATATGCAACTTTTTGAGCCCAGAATGGTTTATCAATGGTATGTATTGTTGTTATTTATTAAGGTTCACTATAATAATAATAGTTTCACTATTTTGCAACTCAGGCTAATTGGGACGGGTTGTCTACAGGTTACCACCCTTTTCTAGCCAGGCTGGGACTTAGTTCTCTAATAATTAATAATATTTTAACCTGTTATATTATTTATTTGTAAATACTTTTTATATATTGACTCGTTTCCCTTTTTTTTTCTTATTTTGATTAGTTTGGTTGTAGTGTCATTTTTGTTGAGTATCTTCTTTATTTTCTATTTTGGCATTTCGTTTTACGTCAAACGCTTATATATCGAGTTTGGTCAAGATAAAACAATAATTAAGACCGCTAGAGCGGTAACAGACAAATATACAGGGTGTCCCATCTTCCCGTGCCACCCACCACTTAAAATCTCCAATTATTAGCAGATTTCACTTGAGGGAAATCAGTCATTGAGGTAGTACTCATCTGTCGATCGTACGTAGTAGATGACGAAAATGAGGTCCGTTCAAAACTGTATATATATATATATATATATATATATATATATATACTAGCTAAGGTACCAGGCTTCGCCCGGGAATTCATTTGAGCCGGAATGATGATGGTATTTTTTCGGCAAGACTTTACTTTGCACAATATTTTGACATTTCCCTGTTTCAGAGTTCAGGGCTAGTACTCGTGGTTGGTTTTGAATAGACAATGAAATATCCCGAATTTTTATTTCAGGCCTCCCTTATAATCCCCACTCCCGTTATAACCTAAACATTTTAATATAGCTTAAAACCATGTAAGAATTTATGCTAATTTATATATTCCTAGTTTTGCTGGAATCGGTTCAACCGTTGGTGTCCAATAAAATAGTTGACTCCCGCTTTAGCTTTTAGTGTATATTTCGTTTATAATTTGTTATAAAACAAAAGTGTATATAGCAAAAGTTACTCTAAATAACAAAATAAACAACTTTTGTTATGTTCATATTTGCCGAAAAACCAATAGGAAACGAAATATCGCTATTTTTAATTTCTGGCTTCCCTTATAACCCCCACTCCTGCCCGTCCCTAGAAATGTTGGTATGGCTTGTTATAATTAAAGCGTTAGTGCTAATACGTATACCGAGTTTTATTTATTTCGGTTGAGTCTTTTGTCCCAAATAAAATTGTTCACTTCCGCTATAGGTTTTAGCGTATATCTCGTTTATAATTCGGTATACAAAAAAAGTATATATAACAAAAGTTACTCTAAATAACAAAATAAACAACTTTTGTTATGTTCATATTTGCCGAAAAACCAATAGGAAACGAAATATCGCTATTTTTAATTTCTGGCTTTCCTTATAACCCCCACTCCTGTTCGTCTCAGAGGATATTAATATAGCCTAAAGTCTAAGTTGGGTTAGTAGTAATATAGATAAGAAGTTTCATAAAATTCGGTTCAGCCGTTTATGCGTGAAGAGGTAACAAACAAACAAACAAACATACACGAAAGAAACAGAATGCAGTTATGGTGTCTATGACATGTGAAAAGAAAAGTTATCGTGAAATTTCGCGAAAAAATCAATGTACAGACAGAGGTTACAATTTTATATTTATATAAAAATTGGGGGATTTTGAAAATTCGAAATATCTCCGTTACTATAAGTCGGATCCAAAAAGTGTATAGAATGAATCTTATTGAAAATTGGCAGGAGGACGGATAGCTCAATCAAATGCAGACTGGGCTGTTGAAGAGATGAGACACAAGTGCATGCTGTCAACCAATTCCCGGCAATGCGACCGGCTGTCACGTTAAGGCATCATGCAGTAGTGAAGCTTCTTGGCGAGTCCTTGCGGAGGAGGGGATGGAGGGTCTTCGTGGAGAAGACACTCTTCAGGGAGCAAGAGGAGGTATGTAGGCCGGACAATAATATTGCCAACGAGGAAGAGCTGGTCATCTTGGATGTCACTGTCGTGACAGGGCTCATTAAGGGCGAGGTCTTCAGTCAGCTGAAAGTGGAGAAGTATGGCAAGGAGTGGGTGCTGAGCGCTGCGGCGGCCGCCACAGGCAGTCTGGCGAGGAGGCGTAGGGTCATTCCGGTCACTGCTACATATAAAGGAATTTGGGCCAAGTGGACTGCGAAGGAGCTTAGGAGTATTGGCGTGGGAAGCCGAGTCCTGCACTGGATGACCCTGCGGATACTTCGGGGTGGCAATATGAATTTGCATGCAGGAAGGATGCAGCCGTCGGCGGGAATTGCTCCCAAGGACGTAGCCCGGGGTAAAACTGGACCACCGCTGTGTGAGGACCTGGTTTGTTGCCTTATAATCCGTAATCAAGTTAGGGTTTTTATTTTGATATTAGGTTTGTGTTTGTTCTTTGTACGAACTGGCAGAGCTCCTATATTTACTTATTTTCTGGTACGGAGTTGTGTTTTATATTTGGTTATTTCTATTAATTTTCTTGTGTATTTTGAAGTAATATTATCTTTATTTTATATGTATTTTTTTTTATATTTCTTGTTTAAGTCTAGGTTAGGGCCTGTCCTAGATGTGTTAGGCGATCTTAGGCGAGTCACCCCAGCAGGGGGTAGGCTCACAAATTTTGACCTGTGTGGTCAATCTTAAGGGTGTAGCGAGCCCAAATGTATTGTTGCGAAAATTAAATAGATGAATAATCCTTCAGAGAGAGAGAGAGAGTCGCGTATTTGGAAAGTGTGACGTAGATCAAAGCAGCCGACAGGAAAGTTCTAGCCTCTATAGACTCTTCTAGCCCACCCTCGAATGAACGAGACAATTCCCCTTTGATGTATGCCGACAACCTATAAAGAGCGGCCAGCTGCGAGCCAGTCGGTTTTGATTCTCACCTGTCTTGATGTTCACATCAGTGCTACAGTGCGACTTAGTACAGTGCGGTAAAGTGTTTTTATAAGAAGAACAGTGTTGTGCCGTGACTGTAAGTAACAGGTTAGTGCCGTGTTTAAGACAGTGCAGTGCCGCGAAGCAAAGGACAGTGCAGTGCCGTCTTTCTGTGAATTTCAGTGAATTATTGGACTGTGACTCATTGAAGAACAGTAACGCTATCAGTGTATACTGTGAGTAGTAATTAAGAATAATCACCAAGTTTATTGTGCATTGTGAAATAAATTTTGCAGTGATAAAAACTGTGAAACTTGCGAGTATTTAATTTTGCAATCCAAAAGAACTCTTATTAAAAACGTTTATTACTGGTTTTGGTAATAAAAACGTAACAGTATAGACGCTGTTTATATGTATTATTTTGTTTATAGTTGTAATGTATTTGTTAATGAAATATTTGATGAATTGTAATAAATTATCGCAAATAAAAATTTTATATAAGATGGATGAACGTTTGAGGAAATTTGTCAAAATTCTCTTCAGGGAAATGTGTTAAGAATAGTGACAAGATGGTGGCAGAACTGTTGATTGCCCAGTAAGTGTGAAATATGCTCAGCTTACGCCGGCCCTGTGTGACGGTTAACTCCAAGATTGTTTCTATTGTCTTATAAAAAGTCCGTTAGCTATTGAACTAGGTCAGTTAATGTATTAATAATTATTACTGGACTGTAGTAATAGTCTCCTCAGTTGGTGTAATTATGAACGGTCAGCAGCTGTATCACCATCTGCCTCTTCTCATCTCATCAGTACTATTATACAAGTTATCTTAGGACATTTCCTATACGGGAAATCAGCCATTTCGAATGTTTTTTTCAAATGTCCGTCGATCCTACCCAGGTGATGAGGGGAATGAGGAATTAAATGTCTGTTAACGCTCTAGCGGACGTAGTTTTTGTTTTATCCTTACCGAAATTCACATTTAAACGTTTTATATAAAGATTAATTTCGTTAATGGCTAAAATCGGACAAGTGGGAGGGGGGGAATTCGAACAATTGAAAATATTTCCGTTACTATACGTCCAATCGAAAAATTGTATATAACCAATCTTATTGCAAATTAAATTTTCAGTAAACATTGTTATATACATGTATTCTATATCTCGAATATTAAGCGAGATATATGCATTTTTCAGTTTTGAACCTTCATCAAACCCCCACTTATACTCATGTCATATTAATATAAGCTGTTATGTCATGAACCACTTCATTACAAGGTTAAACACCAAATATTGTTTTCATTGAACTTTTAATTTTTGAGATATATGCAAATACGTTCTATTGACCCCCCCCCTTCTTTTAGCAGATTTCATTTAAAGGAAATCAGCTATTGAGGTCGTAATCATGACGGGATTTTCGAAAAATTTCTTCAAATGCCCATCGATCCTACCCAGGATATGACGAAAATGAGGTCCGTTCAAATATATATATATATATATATATATATATATATATATATATATATATATATATATATTTGTCTGTTAACGCTCTAGCGGTAGCAATTTTTGTTTGATCGTTATGAAACTCGGTATTTAACCGTTTTATGTAAAAAGACAGATCAAGTTCGTTAATGGCTGAAATCGGACCAGAGGGAGGGGGGGGGGTTTAGAGTGGGGATTTTCGAAATATCTCCGTTATTATGCATCGGATCGAAAAATTGTATATAACCAATCTTATTGCAAATTCATTTTACTATAAATATTGTTATATACGTTTTTTCTCTATCTTGAATCTTAACCGAGATATTTGGATTTTTCAGTTTTCAGCAAACCGCCACTTCTACTCATGTTATGTAAACAATATTCTGCTACATAATAAATCACATTATTGGAAGTTTAAATGCCAAAAATTGTATTCGAGAGACCTTTATTATACGTGATACATGCAAATATGCCCTGGTGACCCCCCCCCCATCTTTAAGTTTTGGACTACTAAAATTTTATTGATTGAGATAACAATTATTCTGACTCATTATTAATTACAGTACTAGATGCAGTAAATAGTTCTGGTTAAAATTAATGTGTTATATTCTGATATATTTCAGTAATTCTTTTTCTTTCCGGTGTGAGGCGGGACCCGTTTGTTTACATTTCTAACCTAACGCTTCCTGTCGGCAGGTTATTGAAATTGGATGAAACATTTCTTATTTCCGTTTGTATTTATTCACGGTGTTGTTGTGTTACCAGTATGTATATTTATCTATTACTAAACTTCACGAGGGAAATCTGCTTAGTTTACGCAGCCCCTGAGTGACGGACTTTTTTGTTCTTGGATTCCTAAAATTTGACTGATTGAGATACAAATTATTCTGATTCATTACAAATTATAGCACTAGTAGTAAATTGTTTTCAATAAAATGAATATGTTATATTCAGATATATTGCATTAATTGTTTGTCTTTCTGGTCGATCTATCTATTCAGCGCTACGAGGTTGGCTGGCCTGTTTGTTTACTTTCAGCCGCTTTCCAATGTAGAGATTATTGACTGAAGGATTTTTCATTGCCGTATGTATTTATTCACTTAACATCAGGGTCCCCGAAAGGGCAAAAAAAGTCAGTCACGCAGGGGACGCGTAAACTAAGCAGATTTCCCACAAGACGTTTTACAATAGAGAACTTTCACGAGAGCCGAGCCAGTCAAATAAACAGCCGAACTAGCTTTTGGCGGGAAAGTAACTCCCGTCCGTTAGGCTCCGAGATTAAAGTAAAAACAATTCAATCTCAAAAATACACCAAGAACACAAAAGATGGACTTACATTTAATGATAGATAGCAGCGCTCTGTACACTTATTACACCAACACTGAATAGTACCACAGAATATCTATTATTTGTAAGACTTAATACTGCTGTGATTATTAAGTAAACAAATAAAGGGAATGTCAAATGGTAATAACCTTGCTGATAGCATAAATTCTGAATTGTAAACATTCAGGTTAGCAAGCTTTTACCGGAAATAAAAGCAATTACGGAAATATATTTAAATATAAGTTATAAATTTTATTCATAACTATTTATTCTATCTAGTACTGTAATTAATAATAAACCAGAATAATTTTAATCACAAACATTCCAAATTTAGGAATCCGGGACGAGAATAGAAAGGGGGGGGGCAAAATACGATTAATACGGTTATGAGATTTTCACATGATTAAGGAACAAGCAGGTTCGCCAGCGAGGGTTTACAATAGATAAATAAACATACATGCAACACTTCCGTGAATATTAGTGAATAATTACAAACGGCAATGAGAAATCTTTCAGTATAAGTTACAATATAAGTTAATAGACCCTACAACGTAATACGGCTGGATTGTAAACAAACAGGTTAGCCAACCTTGTAGCTCAGTATCGATAGATAGACCGGAAAAACAAACAATTAAAGAAATATATCTGACTATGAAATATTAATTATATTGGAAACTATTTACTATAGTTAGTGGAGTAATTTGAAATGAATCAAAATAATGTCTATCTCAATCACTCAGATTTTTGTAGTCCAAGAAAAGAGGGGGGGGGGGGCGTTCAACCGAACGTATTTTTTTGTACCTCATAAAATAACGCTTTGTTGAAAACAATATTTTGTATTTAACCTAATAATGAGGTGGTTCATGAGATATCAGCTTATTATTAATATGTCCCTAGTAGCAGTAGGGGTTTACTGAAAGCGGACCTCATTACAAAAAATACAAATATCTCGGTTAATACTCATTATACGGAAAATATGTATATAACAATATTTATAGTAAATGTAATTTGCAATAAGATTGATTCTATACAATTCTTCGATCCGACGTATAGTAACGGAGATATTTCGAATTTTCGAAAATCCTCCCCTCTAAACCCCCCCTCCCACTGGTCCGATTTCAGCCGTTAACGAACTTGATCTTTCTTTTTACATAAAACGACTAAATATCGAGTTTGGTAACGATCAAACAAAAATTGCGACCGGTAGAGCGGTAACAGACAAATATATATATATACAGTTTTGAACGGACCTCCTCGTCATCTACTAAGTAGGATTGATGGACATTTGAAGAAAAATGTCGAAAATTCCGTCATGAGTACAACCTCAATAGCTGATTTCCCTTAAGGGAAATCAGCTATTGAGGTCGTACTCATGACGCAATTTTCGAAAAATGTCTTCATGCCCATCGATTCTATCCAGGAAATGACGTAAATGAGGTCCGTTCAAAATTTTATATACATATATATATATATATATATATATATATATATATATATATATATATATATATATATATATATATATATATTTGTCTGTTAACGCTCTAGCGGTCGCAATTTTTGTTTGATCGTTACCAAACTCGGAATTTAATCGTTTTATGTAAAAAGGAAGATCAAGTTCGTTAATGGCTGAAATCGGTCCAGTGGGAGGGGGGGTTTAGAGGGGGGATTTTCGGAAAATTCGAAATATCTCCGTTATTATGCGTCGGATCGAAAAATTGTATAGAATCAATCTTATTACAAATTACATTTACTATAAATATTGTTCTATACATTTATTCCCTATCTTGAATATTAACCGAGATATTTGCATTTTTATTAAATTTGGGATTTTTGAGTTTCCCGCCAAAACCTAGTTCGGCCCTTTGCCGTAAGTGTTGGGCTCTTGTATGGAGATTTCTCTATTGTATTACTTCACGTGGGAAATCTGCTTAGTTTACGTAGCCCCTGCGTGACGGACTTTTTTTTATGGTAGGTAGGTGCTTGAAATAAAGCAAAGAACTGAACTTTAAAAGTCATATTGATTTGTAAACTAAAATATCAAAATGAAATAAACAGATTAAAATCTAATTTTTTTTTTTTTTTGGGCTCTGGGTTTTGGCACCCCTAAAGTATGGCCCCGGCTGCTTAGCATTCACGCTAGTGTTACCGTTACCTGTATGTATATTTTCTATTGTAAACCTTCTCGTGGGAAATCTGTTTAGTTTACGCAGCCCCTGCGTGACAGACTTTATATTAACTTCCGCGTCTAACCGTAAGATTCCATCTTAAATTTTGAGATCCTTTTTGCATAGGTTTCTTTTTATTACAGGATAATTAGTATGTGGGAAATCCGCTTAATTACGCTCCAGCTGTGTAACATTTAGAATTGACTGAAGTTGGGGTCAGACATTTTGCATATAATATGCCTTTATTTGATTCAATATATATGAAAGAAAGAAAATTTTATTTTGGCCCAATACAACTAAGGTATTATACACAAATTGTTACATGATTTTTACAAAATTACCTAAATTGTTACAAGTTACAAGGTACAAGTTGTACCTAAATTATAATGAGTTGCTCCACTTGACATTGGAAGGCTGCCATGATACTTCCTTACAAGTTGTTGGATGTGAACTGAAATAGGAGCAACCTCCAAGTCCCTGTGGATTTGGCTGTTCCTAACAACCAGGCAGCATTTGCCGCTATCCCAAGTACTTTGATCTAGTAGTCTCTTTTTGTGTGTGTTGCTGATGCCCAGCCAGACTGGGCAAGCGTATGTTAATATAGGTAGTATTCAATATATATGTATTTAGTTGAATCGCTAAACAGCTGGTCATTATGTGAATATATGTGCTGGTTCTGACCTTGCTCACTGCCGTTATATAGATCTGCAGCTGCCTATCGATATTCAGGTCAGATGGCTATACACCTGCCAGCTTTCCACTAATGATGTCATTTGCGCCAAATATTTCCCATTGCCCCTCATATTAGCAGATTTCCCTTAACGGAACTCATGGCGTGATTTTCGAAATTTTCTTCAAATGTCCATTGATCCTACCTAGTTCAAAACTGTATAAATATATATATATATATATATATATATATCTATCTATCTATATATATATATATATATATATATATATATATATATCGCAATTTTTGTTTCATAGTTACGAAACTCGATATTTAACCGGTTTATGTAAAAAGGACAGATCAAGTTCGTTAATGGCTGAAATCGGAGCAGTGGGAGGGGGTTTTTAGAGGGGAGGATTTTAACAAAGTATAAACGAGATATACACTATCAACTATAGCGGGAGTCAACTCTTTCATTGTGCCCTAACGATTAAACCGAACTTAAAAAAACTCGGGATGTCAATTAGCATTACTTCTTCAATGATTATAAGCTATCTTAAAATTTTTAGGTTAGACCGGGGGGGGGGTTATAAGGGAGGTCTGAAATAAAAATTCGCGATATTTCATTGTCTTTTGGTTTTTCGACAAACATGCACATAACAAAAGTTGTTTACTTTGCTATTTAGATTAACTTTTGTTTTACCAAGAACAATGTGTGGAGCAAATAATTTGCGTAGAAATTTGCTCAACAATTCATTCCAATTTGAACTATGAGGTACCTCACCTGGAAAAATTAATTCAAATCTATGTTAATATTTTGTCCTTAATAATTGAAATCTATGCATAATGAACAGGAGACGGACAATATGGAGGACAGTGAAGACTTACATAAAAAATTAATTTTATTATTAACAAATGCCAACAACGGGTATTAACCCCAAACACTGGGACGGGTAAATGTCAAAATACGAGTATTGTGCAAAGTATAGTCTTGCCAAAAAAATACCATCACCATTCTGCCTCAAATCAATTCCCGGGTGAAGCCGGGTATCTGAGCTAGTATATATATATATATATATATATATATATTTATTTATTTATTTATTTATTTATTTATTTATATTGGTCTGTTAACACTATAGCGGTCGCAATTTTTGTTTGATTGTTACCAAATTCTATATGTAATCGTTTTATGTAAAAAGAAAGATCAAGTTCGTTAATGGCTGAAATCGGACCAGTGGGAGGGGAGAGGGCATAGTGGGAGGATTGAAAAATAGTATAGAACCAATCTTATTGAAAATTTAATGATCTATTAATATTGTTCTTTACATATTTTCTGTATCATGAATATTAACCGAGATATTTAGATTTTATAGTTTCAGCCTTCAGAAAACTTGCATTTCTATTCATGTTAAATGAACAATACTCGGTTATATAATAAACCACATTATTCGAACCTTAAATACGGAATAATGTTTTCAAGAGACCTTTATTATACGACTTAAATGCAAATATGCTCTGGTGACCCTTCAACCCTCTTAATTTTTGTGGACTACTTAAATTTGATTGGTTGATATAAAAATTATTCAGATTCATTATAAATATCGTACAGTACTAGATATAGTAAATAGTTTTCAATCAAATTAATATGTTATATTCTGATATATTTCAGTAATGGTTTTTCTTTCCCGTGAGAGTCGGGTTGGCTGACCTGTTTATTTACATTTCATACGCTTCCCGCCTTTTTTCTTATTTAAATTTTTTTTTGCAAGTAATTAAAATCAATTTATCACACACACACACACTTACTCACACTTGCTGACTTTTTTTTTTATTTTTAAATATATAAATAAATAGATAAAAGCCAACTTGGATTACCAGAATTCCTGCAACAGGAATCTAGCCTCCCTCATCCTCTTGGAAAAAATCCAGACTTTTAGTGATGTACAAATCTGATGTAGGTGTTTGCTTCCATGGCCGATGCAAGTGTGTGTGCAAACTGACTCTCCTCTTTATTGTTTGTAGCGGAGACAGCTGGAGATGTGAGGCTTTGTAGATCGGTGGCATATTTTGTGCAAGTCTGCAGAAATAGTCGTTCAGCTGTAGGAGCAAGCTGCAGTAGGCAGATGCATTAGTTTATTCGCAGCTGGTGACGGTGTCCTCAACCCTTTCCCCAGCTGCGGGCAAGGTGTCCCCTCCATCTTAGCTACATGTTGTAGACCTCATCCAGACGGCTGCCCCTTCTCTGTCGGATGATACGTTTTCGAGATGTCCAAACAATAGTTGCTCTCTCTGCCTGCGTTAACTAAGCAGATTTCCCACTCTTGATCTCTTCTCCCCTTATATTAGAACATTTTCCTTAAGGGAAATCAGCTAATGAGGTCCTACTCACGAAATGTTTCTTCAAATGTCCATCGATCCTTTTTTTTTTTTTTTATATCTATCGATCCTAAATAGGATATGACGAAAATGAGATCCTTTCAAAATTGTATGTATATATATATATATATATATATATATATATAGAGAGAGAGAGAGAGAGCGAGAGAGAGAGAGAGAGAGAGAGAGAGAGAGAGAGAGAATCACTTTATTGTAAAATACAATTTGTGGGGGCTGCTCAATTACATTGAGATGCTGAAGCACACAGCAACTGAAGTCAATCCATAAGGCAATAGTAAAACAATACATATGGTATTTAGTCAGCTCAATAACTAAAATATTAACAAAATAAGCACAGAGAACAACCTAAAAGGTGAATGTCACTAGATATAAATTAGATACATCATTATTGTAATAATATGATCCGTCGATCTATAATAAGATCACTGGTCACAGCTAAAATTAAAATATATGGTGGGAAATAATCCCTAAAGTATCAATAATGATACCCTCGACCTAGGTTTGCAGAACGTTCTTCTCTATTCCCACCTCGTCAAAAAATGTCTGGGTACGTTTAGGGACCGTTCCTCGGGCACCGAACCACAAGCCTATCACCAGAAAATCCCGCTCCCCAAATGATTCCCTGAATTTTTCCGAGTCAAATTTAGTGCATTTTTCGTCTGTTACCGCTTAGCGGTCGCAGTGATGGTTTGATCGTTACCAAACTCGATATTTAGTCGGCTGAAATAGGATCGGGGGGTTGATTAGAGGGGAAGAATTTTGAAAATTCGAAGTATCTACGTTAATATACGTCGGATCGATGTATAGAACTAATCTTATTGCAAATTAAATGCTCTATAATGTTGCTATATACGTCTACTCTCTATCCGGCATATTAACTGCGATATTTGAATTTTTCAGTTTTCAGCCTTCAGGAAAAATCATGTTACATGAACAACACTCTGTTATATATTAAACTAGTTTATTCGTAGCTTAAATAGCAAATATTGTTCTCAAGAGCCTTTTATTATGCGAGGTACATGCAAATATGTCCTGGTGACTGGAATTTATTTTAATTAACTGAAAGATTTCTCATTTTGTGTATTTAATCACGGTGGTGTTGTGTTAGCAGTATGTAGATTTATATATTATTAGTTCACGTGGGAAATCTGCTTAGTTGACGCAGCCCCTGCGTGACGGACATTTTTGTTCTTTGATTACTGAAATGTGATAGAGATTTAAATTATTCTGGTTCATTATAAATTACAGTTCAAGATATTTTGTATTTATTTATACAGGAGCAGCAGCAACTCGGCGATTTGGCTCAAAATTTAACAATGAAATAATAAAGTCCGTCACGCAGGGGCTGCGTAAACTAAGCAGATTTCCCACATGAAGTTTTTACAATAGAGTAATATGCCTAAAAACAACTGTAGTAGTAAGAAACCTCTAAACCTAACACAGTACTTAGGGCGTAATAACCCAGTAGTTTCTAGCCCCAAAAAACAGTTAACCTAACCTCTAAACCTATTCACGAGGGACGAATAGTTATAGAAACGGCCACCAGAGCTCTTGGCGGAAAGTCCGAACATAGCCTATTGACGACCACACGCAGAATACAAATGCAAATATCTTGTTTAATATTCAAGATAGAGAATAAATGTATGTACAATATTTATGGTAAATTTAATTTTCAATAAGATTGTTTCTATAAAATTTTTCGATCCGACGTATAGTAAAGGAGATATTTCGAATTTTCGAAATTCTCCCTCTAAACCCCCCTCCCACTGGTCCGATTTCAGCCGTTAATGAATTTGATCTTCCTTTTTACATAAAACAATTAAATTCCGAGTTTGGTAACGATCAAACAAAAATTGCGACCGCTAGAGCGTTAACAGACAAATATATATATAATTTTGAACGGACCTCATTTTCGTCATCTCCTGGGTAGGATCGATGGACATTTGAAGAAATTTTTCGAAACTCGCATCATGAGTACGACCTCAATAGCTGATTTCCCTTAATCTGCTAAAAAAACAATATAACAGAAAAATAACAAAATCTATTTCAACAAAAAATATTAGATATTTTATTCCTGTATACTAGTACATTTATATCATCTAAAGTTATAATAAATTCCTCACTAATTCAAAATCAAACAGAAGAGAAGTTAAATTTTGTAAGACAAATTCAATTCTTGAACTTGATTTAGAGTATTGTCAATATGTGGGCTGCTGTCCGTAAGAAGTTGGTACATGTTATGCGGAGTCTCTAAGTATTCAATGTTCCTGCAGTTAGTCAGTATGTGTTTGATGGTTAATGGTTGATGACATGTTCTGCAGAGAGCTCCTTCTGTTCTCGTCTTGAGCTATGAGTGGGTTAAATGTGAGTGTCCTATTAGCAGATTTCCCTTAAGAGAAATCAGCTATTGAGGTTGTACTCATGACGGAATTTTCGAAATTTTTCTTCTAATGTCGATCGATCCTACCTAGTAAATGACGAAAATGAGGTCCGTTCAATACTGTATAAATATATATATATATATATATATATTTAGATATATGTGTTTGCGCTCTCGCGGTGGCAATTTTTGTTTGATCGTTACCAAACTCGGAATTAAATCGTTTCATATAAAGAGGAAGGTCAAGTTCGTTAATGGCTGAAATCGGACCAGTAGGAGGGGGGGGTTTAGAGGGGAGGATTTTTGAAAATCTCCGAAATCTCCGAAAATTTTCGAAATATCTCTGTTATTATGCGTCGGATCGAAAAATTGTACGGAGTGAATCTTATTGCAAATTACATTTACTATAAATATTGTTATATTCATTTATTCTGTATCTTGAATATTATCCGAGATATTTGCATTTGTATTCTGCGTGTGGTCGGCTATTTTCGGACTTTCCGACGAGAGCTCTGGCAGCCGTTTCTATGACTATTCGTCCCTCGTGAATAGGTTTAGAGGTTTCTTACTACTACAGTTCTTATTAGGCAGATTTCTCTATTGTAAAACTTGACGTGGGAAATCTGCTTAGTTTACGCAGCCCCCTGCGTGACGGACTTTCCTAAGTCTAGTTAGTACAACTTGGTCTCGTCTATTGTCTCTTCTGCTGGATGGATGGCTTCTCCCCTATACAGGGTTTTATTTCTCGATATCGTAAATAGTTTTCAATAAATATATATATATATATATATATATATATATATATATATATATATATAATATATTATATTCGGATACGTCTCAGTAATGGCTTTTTTTTTCGTGTCAAGATCATTTGTATCTATTCAGCTTTGAGAGGTTGGCTGATCTGTTTGATTAGAATTCCGACACACCCTGTTGTGGAGTTTATCACTTTGTAAATTAGCTGAACGAATTCTCATTATCGTTTGTATTTGTTCTCTGTTTGCAAGGCTTATCAGTCACGCAAAAGCTGCGTAAACTAACCAGATTTTCCATCAGCTGGAAGATCAACATATGAGGGCAGAACTGTGATCATGGCAGATTTATTTGACTAGGAATTCCCCTTAAGGGAAATCAGCTATTGAAGTCGTACTCATCAAGCGGTTTTAGAAAAATGTCCACCTTGGAGATAACGAAAGGGCGTATTGACGGTGGTGTTAGGTGTAAAAGTATGAGGTTTTTAGCAGATTTACCTTAAGGGAAATCAGCTATTGAAGTCGTACTCATCAAGCGATTTTAGAAAAAGTTCTACCTAGGAGATAATGAAAGGGTGTATTGACGGTGGTGTTTGGTGTAAAAGTATGAGGTTTTTAGCAGATTTACCTTAAGGGAAATCGGCTATTGAAGTCGTACTCATCAAGCGATTTTAGAAAAATGTCTACCTAGGAGATAATGAAAGGGCGTATTGACGGTGGTGTTTGGTGTAAAAGTATGAGGTTTTTAGCAGATTTACCTTAAGGGAAATCGGCTATTGAAGTCGTACTCATCAAGCGATTTTAGAAAAATGTCTACCTAGGAGATAATGAAAGGGCGTATTGACGGTGGTGTTTGGTGTAAAAGTATGAGGTTTTTAGCAGATTTACCTTAAGGGAAATCGGCTATTGAAGTCGTACTCATCAAGCGATTTTAGAAAAAGTTCTACCTAGGAGATAATGAAAGGGCGTATTGACGGTGGTGTTAGGTGTAAAAGTATGAGGTTTTTAGCCGATTTACCTTAAGGGAAATCAGCTATTGAAGTCGTACTCATCAAGCGATTTTAGAAAAAGTTCTACCTAGGAGATAACGAAAGGGCGTATTGACGGTGGTGTTAGGTGTAAAAGTATGAGGTTTTAAGCATATTTACCTTATGGGTAATCAGCTATTGAAGTCGTACTCATCAAGCGATTTTAGAAAAATGTCTACCTAGGAGATAACGAAAGGGCGTATTGACGGTGGTGTTAGGTGTAAAAGTATGAGGTTTTTAGCAGATTTACCTTAAGGGAAATCAGCTATTGAAGTCGGACTCATCAAGCGATTTTAGAAAAATGTCCACCTAGGAGATAATGAAAGGGTGTATTGACGGTGGTGTTTGGTGTAAAAGTATGAGGTTTTTAGCAGATTTACCTTAAGGGAAATCAGCTATTGAAGTCGGACTCATCAAGCGATTTTAGAAAAATGTCTACCTAGGAGATAATGAAAGGGCGTATTGACGGTGGTGTTTGGTGTAAAAGTATGAGGTTTTTAGCAGATTTACCTTAAGGGAAATCGGCTATTGAAGTCGTACTCATCAAGCGATTTTAGAAAAATGTCTACCGCGGAGATAATGTCAGGAGGTAGTGACGGGGGTGTTTGGTGTAAAAGTATGAGGTTTTTAGCAGATTTACCTTAAGGGAAATCAGCTATTGAAGTCGTACTCATCAAGCGATTTTAGAAAAAGGTCTACCTAGGAGATAAAGAAAGGGTGTATTGACGGTGGTGTTAGGTGTAAAAGTATGAGGTTTTTAGCAGATTTCACTTAAGGGAAATCAGCTATTGAAGTCGTACTCATCAAGCGATTTTAGAAAAACAAGCGATTTTAGAAAAATGTCTACCTAGGAGATAATGAAAGGACGTATTGACGGTGGTGTTTGGTGTAAAAGTATGAGGTTTTTAGCAGATTTACCTTAAGGGAAATCAGCTATTGAAGTCGTACTCATCAAGCGATTTTAGAAAAATGTCCACCTAGGAGATAATGAAAGGGTGTATTGACGGTGGTGTTTGGTGTAAAAGTATGAGGTTTTTAGCAGATTTACCTTAAGGGAAATCAGCTCTTGAGCTCGTACACATCAAGCGATTTTCGAAAAAGGTCTACCTAGGAGATAAAGAAAGGGTGTATTGACGGTGGTGTTAGGTGTAAAAGTATGAGGTTTTTAGCAGATTTCACTTAAGGGAAATCAGCTATTGAAGTCGTAGTTATGGCGCGATTTTCGAAAAAGTTCTTTTTTCGAAAATGAAAATGAGTTCCGTTCAAAATGATCTATATATATGTCTGTTAACGCTCTAGCGGTCGCAATTTTTGTTTGATCATTACCAAACTCGAAATTTAATCGTTTTATGTAAAAAGAAAGATCAAGTTCGTTAATGGATGAAATCGGACTAGTGGGAGGGGAGGTTTAGAGGGGGTATTTTTGAAAATTCGGAATATCACTGTTATTATGCGTCGAATCGAAAACTTTTATGAAATTAATCTTATTGCACTTTACTATATGTATTGTTCTATACATTTATCCTGTATCTTCAATATTAACCGAGATATTTGCATTTGTATTAAGTGTGTGCAGAAATCGGCTATATTCGGGACATTCCGCCGTAGGCTAGTTCGGCCGTTTCCTTAACTGTCGTCCCTCGTGAATTTGTTTAGAGATTCATTACTACCACTGTTATTAGTAAGCAGATTTCTCTATTGTAAAACTCCACGTGGGAAATCTGCTTAGTTTACGCAGCCCCTGCGTGACGGACTCTCCCCCTTGGTGCATCTGTTGCAAGGATAGAATGTTAGCTGCTAGAATGTTGGAGACTGTTCGCTGAGTGTAGCCGAAGCTAGTCGCCGTGAAGGACATGCCGGTTCGTGTTACTGCTACAGTAGCTCCAGTATCCTATATCAGGAGGCTATTTATGGAACAACCATTTCCTCAACTAGAGGATATCCTCCTAGCTACATCAACATGGAGGCAACTGGCAATGTATTCAACAATGAACATCTCTAGATAGTGAACATTTATTTATTTATTTGGAGCTTCGCAGCTGTGGCGATGTTGCTCTGGAAAAAAAACAACATAAAAACAAAAAAAAAACGAAACGAAACAAAATTAATTTAAACGAAACATAAAACAACATAACAGAAATGTAACATGAAACATAGAATAGTAACACAAAACAGAAATGGAACACAAAAATAGAAATAAAACAAAAACAGAAATGGAACACAAAACCAAAATGGGAAATAAAAACGGAAATGGAACACAAAATAGAAATAGAACAAAAACAGAAATGGAACACAAAAACAAAATGGGAAATAAAAACAGAAATGGAACCCAAAAACAAAATGGGAAATAAAAACAGAAATGGAACACAAAAATAGAAATAGAACAAAAACAGAAATGGAACACAAAACCAAAATGGGAAATAAAAACAGAAATGGAACACAAAAACAAAATGGAAAACCAAAAACAGAAATGGAACGCAAAACAGAAATAGAAAACAAAAATGGAACTCAAATAATAGAAATTGAACAATAAATTGAAATCGATCAATAATAGAAATCGAACACAACAAATTGACAAACAAAATATAGAATCCAAAACAATTTAAAAAACATTTAGCCTTAAGGGAAATCAGCTATTGAGGTCGTACTCATTTTCCAAAAATGTCTTCTTTCATCGTTACCAAACTCAGTATTTAATCGTTTTATACAAAAAGAAAAATCAAGTTCGTTAATAGAAATCGGACCAGGGGGAGGGGGGGTTTAGAGGGGGAGAATTTCGAAAATTCTTAATATCTTCGTTATTATGCGTCGGATCGAAAACTTATATAGAATCAATCTTATTGCAAATGTAATGTTCTATAAATGTTGTTATGTACATTTTTTCAGTATCTTGATTATTTACTGAGATATTTGATTTTTTTTTTGTTTTCGGTCATCAGTAACTCCTACTCATCTCATATTTTCAATATTATATTATGTTATGAAACTTAAATACCAAATATTGTTCTCATTGAAATTTTAAGTTTTGAGATAAATGCAAATACGTGGGAAATCTGCTTAGTTAACGCTGCCCCTGCGTGACGGACTTTTTCAGTTTTCAGCCTTCAGGAAACAACCACTTATACTCAGGTTGCACGAACAACACTCTGTTATATATTAAACTACTTTACTCGGAGCTGAAATACCAAATATTGTACTCAATCGCCCTCATCAAGAAGGTGGGAGTTTCGCAAATTCGAAATATCTCAGTTACTATAAGTTGGATCGAAAATATTCTATCTTGAATATTAGTCGAGATATTTGCATTTTTCAGCTTTCAGTGAACCCCTACGTCTACTCGTGTTACATAAACAATACTCTGTTTTATATATACATATATATATATATATATATATATATATACACACACACATATATATATATATATATATAAAATTGTAACCTCTGTCTGTACATTGATTTTTTTCGCGAAATTTCACGATAACTTTTCGTTTCACATGTCATAGACACCATAACTGCATTTTGTTTCTTTCGTGTCTGTTTGTTTGTTACCTTTTCACGCATAAACGGCTGAACCGAATTTTATGAAACTTGGTATGTATATTACTACTAGCCCAACTTAGACTTTAGGCTATATTAATATTCTCTAAGACAAACAGGAGTGGGGGTTATAAGGGAGGCCTGAAATTAAAAATAGCGATATTTCGTTTCCTATTGGTTTTTCGGCAAATATGAACATAACAAAAGTTGTTTATTTTGTTACTTAGAGTAACTTTTGTTATATACACTTTTGTCGTTTACCAAAGTATAAATGAGTTATAAACTAAAAACTATAGCGGGAGTCATTAATTTTATTGGGCTCAAAAGACTCAACCGAACTAAATAAAACTCGGTATGTTTATTAGTGTTGACGCCTTGATTTTCATAAGCCATACCAACATTCCTAGGGACGAGCAGGAGTGGGGATTGTAAGGGAGGCCTGAAATTAACAGTAGTGATATTTCGTTTCCTATTGGTTTTTCGATGAACATGCACAGGATATAAGTTATTTATTTTGTTATTTTCAGTAACTTGTGTTATATTCACTTTTGTCGTATAGAAAAGTATAAACGAGATATACACTATAATCTAAAGCGGGAGCCAACAATTTTGTTGGGCACTAACGATTGAACCGAACTTAGCAAAACTCGGTGTGTGAATTAGCATTAATTCTTCCATGATTATAAGCTATATTAAAAATTTTAGGTTCAAAGGGGAGTGGGGATTATAAGAGAGGCTGAAATGAAAAACTCGCTTTTTCTATTTTCTATTTGTTTTTCGGCAAATATTCTATTTGTTATATTTCCAATAGAAATATAAACTATAAGAGCATTTCCATTATTTAATTATTATAATGTACCTTGAAGTCAGTGAAACAAATATCTAATATAATAACAATTAAACGTTAATGGTAATGTCATTATGACAAAAAACAATATGCGTTTAAACTCGATATGATATTTTCAGGGTACCACTATTATTTAATTCCATCCGGTAGATAAATTATAAAATAATGTTTTGCATCAATAATATAAGTAGAAGAATGTTGAGAAGTCTCATGCGGGAGCGAAGATGACGGGAGCCTTACCAGTTAATTGAGTTTACTTATTTCCCGTCTGGCATTACTGAAAGCAATTTCCAGTGAGATTCACTATTACTAATATAATCTTACGTGCAAAACTTTGCCTATACTATGTGAGCTCGGATTGGCTTTTGAAAGGATATATGTTCATTATAGATGATATTTAATTGTAATAAATGCTACCCATGATTATGGTTAGAACTATTGAAAAACGGCGAGTCAAAAAGTGAAGAAGGATAGATTAGGAACACATTTTAATTTATCCTTCAAAAATAAAATTTCTATTCTATTAATCCCCAAAAGTTACCCTTCAGGGTTGGCGATTTCGGAAAATCATTACGTCGTGGAGGGAAGTGTAATTCTACACATTGAAGTCTTACTATCAAAATACCAGTCGAGAATGATTTCCTGGGCATCGCCGTGTACCTTAGCTTTTGTGATATTAATTTTTGTCTTTTAACAATGTATACACTATATATATATATATATATATATATATATATATATATATATGAGATATACACTATAAACTAAAGCGGGAGTCGACTATTTTATTGGGCGCTAAAGATTGAACCGCATTAATACTTCCATGATTATAAGGTATATTAAAATGTTTAGGTTAGAACGGGAGTGGGGCTTATAAGGGACGCCTGAAATTAAAATTCGCGATATTTCGTTGTCTATTTATTTTTGTCAAACGTGCACATAACAAAAGTTGTTTACTTTGTTATTTAGAGTAACTTATGTTTTATACATTTTTTCGGGAACAATGTTTGAAACAAATAATTTGCGTATATTATAGATCATCAATTCTTTCCAATAGGAACTACCAGGTACCTCACATGGAAAAATGAATTCAAATCTATGTTAATATTTTGACCTAAATAATTCAAAGCTATGCATAATGCACAGGAGACGGGAAATATAAAAATATGGAGGACAGTGAAGTCTTACTTAATTTTATTATTAAAAAAATCCAATGCAACGACGGGTATAAACCCTAAACACTGGGACGGATAAATGTCAAAATATTGTGCAAAGTAATGCCTCGCCAAAAAAATACCATCACCATTCAGCCTCAAATGAATTCCCGGGCGAAGCCAGGTATATGAGCTAGTATATATATACAATTGTAACCTCTGTCAGTAAATTTATTTTTTCTCTAAATTTCACCTTTCCGTTTTACATGCCATTGACACAATATCGGCAATTTGTTTGAGGGACGCCATAACCGCATTTTGTTTCTTTCGTGTCTGTTTGTTTGTTTATTGTAAATTAAATTTACTATAAATATTGTTCTATACATTTATTCTCTATTTTGAATATTAACTGAGATATTTGCATTTTTATGAAATGTGGGCCAATAGCGGACGAGTGTGTTTCCCGCCAAAAGCTAATTCGGCCGCTTCCGTAACTGTTCGGCTCTCGTATGGAGATTTTCTTGTTTTCAGCCTACTATAAAATAGAGATTATTATAGTGAGACTAGCTCAGATACCCGGCACGCCCGGGAATTCATTCGAGGCTGAATGGTGATGGTATTTTTTAGCAGGCTTTACATTGCACAATATTCTGACATTTACCCGTCCCAGTGTTTAGGATTGATACCCGCCCTGGCCGGTGGTTTGCTAATAATAGAATTATTTGTTCGATAATTCTTCACAGTCTTCGATATTTTTATATTTCCCGTCTCTTATACTTGTAAATATGGTGAATTTTTATTGCAGGCCTCCCTTATAACCCCCCTCCCGTTCGACCCTAAAAATTTTAATATAACTTAATAATCATGGAAGAATTAATGCTAAATGACATACCGAGTTTTGTTAAGTTCGGTTCAGCCGTTAGTGCCCGCTAAGTTTTAACGTATAACTCATTTATACTTTGGTATACGACAAAAGTGTATATAACAAAAGTTACTCCAAATAACAAAATAAGCAACTTTTGTTATGTTTATAATTGCCAAAAAACCAATAGGAAACAAAATATCGCTATTTTTAATTTCAGGCTTCCTTTATAACCCCCACTCCTGTTCGTCTCAGAGAAAATTAATATAGCCTAAAGTCTAAGTTGGGTTAGTAGTAATATACATACCAAGTTTCATAAAATTCGGTTCAGCCGTTTATGCGTGAAAAGGTAACAAACAAACAAACAAACAAACATACACGAAAGAAACAAAATGCAGATATGGTGTCTATGACATGTGAAACGAAAAGTTATCGTGAAATTTTGCGAAAAAAATCAATGTACAGACAGAGGTTACAATTTTATATATAAATATAGATGTCATGCCAGCACGTGGGAAATATGCTCGATTGACGCAGCCCCAGCGTGACGTACTGTTGTCCCACTACTGGATGGTTATATCAGGAAGTGTTGGAGGTGGTTCACCCCACTAGAAGGAATGCCGGGCTAGATGTGATCCGAGAGGTTGCACCCATCTGCTGAGAAATGCGAGACAGTTTATATCAATGAGAAATGGTAGAGTTGTATGACAGCGATACTCCTGTGATGAGGAGCTGAGCTCTGTTCCCTGTCTAGAACCGCCCCTCCCATCTGATGCCTCTCAAGGAAGGTTATAATATAAGGTAGGGCCGTTCCGCGCATAGCCAATCAGAATGCAGCAAGGTCTGCTACGTCACTAGGAACCAAGACTCGGAGCCGACCAGCTGAAGTACCATCAATATAAGCCGTTTTATGATTAATTTGGTGAACACTAATTTATTGATAAAGGTCCGCCACGCAGGGGCTGCGCAAACTAAGGAGATTTCCCACGTGAAGTTTTACAATAGAGAAATTTCACGAGAGCCGAACAGCTACGGAAATGGCCGAACTAGCTTTTGGCGGGAACTCACGACTAGAACCGAGGTTAGCCGATCTCATCTCGTCCTTTACACGCACACACTTAATACAAATGCAAATATCTCGGTTAATAATCAACATAGTGGAAATACTCGCATAACAACATTTATAGAACATTACATTTGGAATAAGATTGGTTCTATACACTTTTTCGATCCGACCTATAATGGCGGACATATTAAACATTTTCGAATTTCCTCCATCCTAACGCCCCTCCCCCTCCCAATGGTCGGATTTCACCCTTAATGAACTTTATCTGGAATTGTGACCGCTAGAGCAGTAACAGACAAATATATATATATATATATATATATATATATATATATATATATATATATATATATATATACTAGCTCAGATACCCGGCTTCGCCCGGGAATTGATTTGAGGCTGAATTGTGATGGTATTTTTTTTTGGCAAGGCTTTACTTTGCACAATATTTTGACATTTACCCGTCCCAGTGTTTAGGGTTAATACCCGTTGTTGGCATTAATTTAATTTTAAAATTAATTTTTTATGTAAGTCTTCACTCTCCTCCAAATTGTCATATTTCCCGTCTCCTGTTCATAATGCATTGATTTCAGTTATTAAGGACAAAATATTAACATAGATTTGAATTAATTTTTCCAGGTGAGGAACCTGATAGTTCAAACTGGAATGAATTGTTGAGCATATCAATATTTCTACGCAAATTACTTGCTCCACACATTGTTCCTGGAGAAATGTATAAAAAAAAAATAGTTAATCTAAATAACAAAGTAAACAACTTTTGTTATGTGCATGTTTGTCTAAAAACAAATAGAAAATGAAATAACGTGAATTTTTACTTCAGGCCTCCCTTATAACTCCCACTCCCGCTCTAACCTAAAAATTTTAATATAGCTTATAATCATGGAAGAATTAATGCTAATTGACATATCTAGTTTTGTTAAGTTCGGTTCAATCGTTAGCGCCCAATAAAATTATACCCACGCACTTAAAACTCCCGCTTTAGTTTATAGTCTATATATCGTTTATGCTTTCTTAAAAGAGAAAAAAGAATATCACAAAAGTTACTCTAAATAACAAAATAAACAACTTTTGTTAGATTCATATTTGCCGAAAAACGAAATACCGCTATTTTTAAATTCAGGCCTCCCTTACAAACCTCACTCCTGCCCATCCCTAGAAATGTTGGTATGGCTTATTATAATGACAGCGTTAGTGCTAATACACATACCGAGTTTTATTTATTTCAGTATCTTTTCTCCCAAATAAAATTGTTCACTTCCGCTATAGGTTTTAGCGGATATCTCTTTATTAATATTCTCTGAGACGCACAGGAGTGGGGATTATAAGGGAAGCTCGAAATTTTTGAGACAAATCTGTTGCTAGTAAAAGTTGTTTATTACATTTAAAGCAACATTTGTTATACACACTAGAGAATTGTAAACAAGATATACGCTACTAACTATAGCGAGAGCCAACAAATTATTGGGCACCAATTTGGAAGCAATACTTGGTATGTAAATTAGCATTAACTCATCATGATTATAAGCTTCATCATCATTTCTCAGTCAGTGGGGGCGATATTTAAAGGGTGAATTTCGGAAATTCGAAATATACCGGTTTATTTGCTTTGGATCAATTGTAAAAATTGTATAGAATCAATCTTATTGCAAATGTAATGTTCTATATATGTTACTTACGTTTTTCCTTGATTATTAACCTAGATATTAGCATATTTTAGTTTTCGGACTCCAGTAAACCCTCATTCCTACATATGTCATGTTAACTATAAGCTGTTATATTATGAACCACATTATTTGTAGCCTAAATACCAAATATTGTACGCATTGCAATTTCGAGTTTTGAGATAAATGCAAATACGTTGCCTCCTTAGGAAATCCGCTTAGTTAACGCAGCCCCATCGTGACGGACTTTTTTAAACCGATTTTCTACCTTATTTACCTAAGTTATTTCTATATTTAAATCTTTTTGCTACATGTTTGTATTGTAATATTGTGTATCAACATTTCGCGACTCTTTCTTCTTCTTCATGGTCCACCTGAGCAAAGAAGATTCAACTGTTCTATCCAAAGTATTTAACCCTGTCCAGTCCCGGAAATTTTGTCCATATTAATGTTTTCGTCTTAAAACAGAATTAGAGCAGTAAAGAACATTTTGCTCCTTGGTTTATTTTTTTTTTTTTATAATTTTGTCTAATGAATTCCTTCTTTTTTTCTCCAAGCCATCGAGTATCGCCTTATCTGGAAAATGCTTAAAGAACCATTTAAATCTTTATTGCTTCCTGATTATTTTTATTTTGGAAAGTTATATAATATTTTATTGACCCCTATTAAATCAATAATCACACTGTAATCACTGTTCAGTTTCTTCATTCTTGCCAATAAAAAAAGGCACATTCCTATTGGTATATTTCTTGTCGATCTACATGTATCTGGTCACGTAGGCGTTAATTATCATCATATCGAAACATTTTATTATTTGGACCTTTTTAGAAGATTTAGAGGGAATCAGCTATTGAGGTCATTCTCATGACGCGATTTTCGAAATTTTTCTTCACATGTCTATCGATAGCCTGGAGTCCTGGGTAGCCCAGGAGATGACGAAAATATGTTCAAAACTATATATATATATATATACACACAGGGATTTGGGCTCGCTGATGGAGGTCCATCATTAATGGAAGGATAACAAGGACAAAACACCTCCACTCTTAATAATTCATTTATTAGATTGAGAGTACTTTCGGGGTGAACCATCCCATCTTTAGTGCTCTGTGATACAACATTTACATTTGAATGAATCATTGAGTGGATGAGTGGAGGTGTTTTGATCCTTATTAATCCTGCGTAAAATAAGCAGATTTCCCACGTGTTAAGTTTTTAACAATAGAGAAATCTACATACAGGTAACATACCACCGTGAATATTAAGTGAATAAATACAAACTATAATAACTAAACCTCCCGAAGGAAAGCTTCTGAAATGTAAACAGACAGCTCTGCCAACTTCTTACCGGAAAGAGAAACAATTACTGTAATATATCTGAATATAACGTATTAATTTGATTGATAACTATTTTCTATATCTAGTACTGTAATTGATAATAAATCAGAATAATTATTATCTCAATCAATCAACTTTTAGTAGTCCTAGAATTTAAGAAGAGGGGGGGGGGGTCACCTTAACATATTTGTATCTATCTTGTATTGTATAATAAAGGTCTCTTGGAAACAATTTAAAGTATTTAAACTAAGAATAAAGTGGTTTATTATATAACAGAGTATTGTTTATGTAACATGAGTAGAAGTGAGGGTTTGCTGAAGGCTGAAAACTGAAAAATGCAAATATCTCGGTTAATATTCAAGATAGAGAATAAATGTATATAACAATATTTATAGTACATTTAATTTGCAATAAGACTGGTTCTATACATAACGGAGATATTTTGAATTTTCAAAATTCTCCCCCCCTCCCCTTCTTTTTACATAAAATGACTAAATATCGAGTTTGGTAACGATTAATCAATAATTGTGACTGCTAGAGCGGTAACAGACCGATCGAAACTTATTGCAAAGTAAATTTACTATTACATTATACATATTTTCAGTACAATGATTTCATAGTTTTCCGCTTTCAGTAAACCCCCACTCCTACTATTGTCATATTAATAATAAGCTGATATCTCATGAACCACCTCATTATTAGGTTAAATACAAAATATTGTTTTCAACAAAGCATTTATTATACGAGATAGAAATAAATACGTTCTGTCGACCCCCATCCTTCATTTGTTTTTGTATTACTAAATCTGAGGAATTGATATAGAAATTATTCTGATTCATTTCAAATTACTCCACTAACTACAGGAAACTGATTTCAATACAATTATTATGTTATACTCAGATATATTTCTTTAATTGTTAACTTTCTGGTCTTCTATCTATCTATTCAGGCCTGTTTTGTTTTCAGCTCAGTAAATCGACTGAAAGATTTCTCATTACCGTTTGTATTTACTCGCTTAACATTAGAGGTAGTATTACCTGTATGTTTATTTATCTATTTTAAACCTTCACGAGGGAAATCTGCTTAGTTAACCCAGCCCTTGCGTGACGGACTTTTTTCTATTACCGTTTTAATAATACCTAATGTCAGAAATATAAAAGTCCGTCACGCAGGGGCTGCGTAAACTAAGCACATTTCCCACGTGAAGTTTTACAATAGAGAAATCTGCATACTGGTAACACAACATCACCGTGATTAAATACAAATGGCAATGAGAAATCTTTCAGTTAATTAAAAAAAGTCCGTCACGCAGGGGCTGCGTAAACTAAGCAGATTTCCCACGTGAAGTTTAGTAATAGAAAAATATACCTACTGCTAACACAACACCGTGAATAAATACAAACGGAAATAAGAAATGTTTCATCAAATATCAATAGCTTGCCGACAGGAAGCGTTAGGTAAGAAATTTAAACAAACGGGTCCCGACTCACACAGGAAATTAAAACAATTACTTAAATATATCAGAATATAACACATTAATTTTATTGAGAACTATTTACTATATCTAGTACTGTAATTAATAATAAGTCAGAATAATTGTTATCTCAATCAATAAAATTTTAGTAGTCCAAAACTTTAAGATGGGGGGGGGGAGTCACCAGTGCATATTTGCATGTATCTCGTATAATAAAGGTCTCTTGAATACAATTTTTGGTATTTAAACTTCCAATAATGTGATTTATTATGTATCAGAGTATTGTTTACGTAACATGAGTAGAAGTGGCGGTTTGGTGAAAACTGAACAATGCAAATATCTCGGTTAATATTCAAGATAGAGAATAAATGTATATAACAATATTTATAGTAAATTTAATTTGTAATAAGATTGATTCTGTATAATTTTTCGATCCGACGTATAGTAACGGAGATATTTCGAATTTTCGAAAATCCTCCCCTCTAAACCCCCCCTCTCACTGGTCCGATTTCAGCCGTTAACGAACTTGATCTTTCTTTTTACATAAAACGCTTAAATATGAAGTTTGGTAAGGATTAAACAAAAATTGCGACCGCTAGAGCGGTAACAGACAAATATATAGATAGATATATATATATATATAGATATATATATATACAGTTTTGAACGGACCTCATTTTCGTCATCTACTAGGTAGGATCGATGGACATTTGAAGAAAAATGTCGAAAATTCCGTCATGAGTACAACCTCAATAGCTGATTTCCCTTAAGGGAAATCTGCTAATAAATACCCAACTGAAACGGCTTCTGAATTGTAACTCAAATTTTAGTAGTCCAAGAACTAAAGAGGTAAGGTTAGAAGCGACAGGTAAGGTTAGAAGAAGCTTTCACCTGATCCGAGCAGTTACGGAAACGGCCGTCCTAATCCGAACTATACCCGACCACAGACTTCATAAAAATGCAAATATCTCGGTTAATATTCAACATTGAGAATAAATGTATATAACAATATTTATAGTAAATTTAATTTGCAGTAAGGTTGGTTCTGTACAATTTATCGATCCGATGCATAATAACGGAGATAGTTATAATTTTCGAAAATCCCCCTCTAAACCCCCCCCCTCTGGTCCGATTTCAGCCATTAACGAACTTGACTGTCTTTTTACATAAAACGGTTAAATATCGAGTTTCGTAACGAGAGCTTTAACAGACAAATATATATATAGATATATATATATATATATATATATATATATATATATGTATGTATATGTAATTTCGAACGGACCTCATTTTCGTCATCTCCTGGTTTGGATCGATGGACATTTGAGGAAATTTTCAAAAATCGAGTTAAGAGTACGATCTCAATAGCTGATTTTCCTAAAGGGAAATCTGCTAAAACCCTGTTTTTTTCAAGAAGTGGTTTTAGCCCTCCAAATTGTTGTTCCGCAAGAAAACAACAAAATAGTTTTATTATGGATGACCTACTTTGGAGCTGAGCATAGTTAACGGATATGCGTGACGGACTTTTCGATCTTACCCAGATGATTAGGAAAATTAGGTCCGTTCAAAATTATATATATATATATATATATATATATATATATATAAATAAATATATATATATATATATATATATATATAGATATATAGTATACTAGCTCAGATACCCGGCTTCGCCCGGGAATTCATTTGAGGCTGAATGGCGATGGTATTTTTTAGTAGGCTTTACATTGCACAATATTTTGATATTTACCCGTCCCAGTGTTTAGGATTGATATCCGTCGTTGCCGTGGATTTGCTAATAATAGAATATTTGTTCGATGAGGCTTCACTGTCTTCGATATTTTTATATTTCCCGTCTCTTATACATGTAAATGTGGTGAATTTTTATTTCAGGCCTCCTTTATAACCCCCCTCCCGTTCCAACATAAAAAATTTAATATAACTTATAATCATGGAAGAGTTAATGCTAATTGACATACCGAGCTTTGTTAAGTTCGGTTCAGCCGTTAGTGCCCAATAAAATTGTTGCATCCCACTAAAGTTTTAACGTATAACTCATTTATACTTAGGTATACGACAAAAGTGTATATAACAAAAGTTACTCCAAATAACAAAATAAACAACTTTTGTTATGTTAATATTTGCGGAAAAACCAATAGGAAGCGAAATATCGCTATTTTTAATTTCAGGGCTCCCTTACAACCCCCACTCCTGCCCGTCCCTAGAAATGTTGGTATGGCTTGTTGTAATGAAGGCGTTTGTTCTAATACACGTACCGAGTTTTATTTAGTTCGGTTGGTTCTTTTGTGCCAAATAAAATTCTTGACTCCCGCTATAATTTTTAGCTTATAACTCATTTATGCGTAGGTATACGACGAAAGTGTATATAACAACAGTTACTCTAAATAATAAAATGAATAACTTTTGTTATGTGCATATTTGCCGAAAAACCCATAGGAAACGAAATATAGCTATTTTTAATTTCAAGCCTCCCTTATAACCCCCACTCCTGTTCGTCTCAGCGAATATTAGTATAGCCTAAAGTCTAAGTTGGGCTAGTAGTAATATACATACCAAGTTTCATAAAATTCGGTTCAGCCGTTTATGCGTGAAAAGGTAACAAACAAACAAACAAATAAAGAAACAAACAGACACGAAAGAATCAAAATCCAGTTATGGTGTCTATGACCTTATCGTCTATGAAGATATCGTGAAATTTCGCGAAAAAAATCAATGTATAGACAGAGGTTACAATTTTATATATATATATATATATATATATCTGTTAACGCTTTAGCGGTCGCAATTTTTTTTTGATCGTTAGCAAACTCGATATTTAATCCTTTTATGTAAAAAGAAATTATCAATGTCATTAATGGCTGAAATCTGGCAAGTGGGGGAGGGAGGTTTAGAGGGAGAATTTATGAAATATTTCCGTAACCGTCTGATTGAATAATTGTATAGCACCAATCTTATCTTATCTGCAAATTAAATTTACTATAAATATTGTTATATACATCTATGCTCTATATTGAATATTAACCGAGATATTTGCATTTTGCAGTTTTCAGCCTTTACCAAACCTCCACTTCTACTCATAACAATAGCAATTCTCTGTTATATAATAAACCACATTATTCGAACCTTAAATACCAAATATTGTTCTCAAGAGACCTTTATTATTACTATTGTACGAGATACATGCAAATATATTCTGGTGACTCCTCTCCGTCTTAAGCTCTTGGAATGGATTGTGATACAAATTATTCTGATATAAATTACGGTACTAGACGTAGTAAATAGTTTTCAATAAAATTAATATATTATATTCTGATATATATTATATTCTGATATTTCAGTAACCCGTTGGGAGGGGTAATTTATTTATTTGGAGCTCCGCAGCTGTGGCGATGTTACTCGGAAAAAAAAAAAACTGTATAAAATTGAAAAATAAATAAAAAAAAACAAAACGAAACGAAACAAAATTAATTTAAACGAACATAAAACAATATAACAGAAATATAACATGAAAAATAGAAAAGTAACACGAAAACGAAATGGAACACAAAAACAGGAATGGAACAAAAACAGAATTGATACGAAAAACAGGGCTGGAATGGATCACAATACCAAATGGAAAAACAAAACACAGAAATGGAAATCAAAAACAAAAACCAGAAATGGAACACAAAAACAAAATGGAAAAACAAAAACAGAAATGGAACACAAAAACAAAATACAGAAATGGAATATAAAACCAAAATGGGAAACAAAAAAAAGAAATGGAACACAAAAACAAAATGGAAAAACAAAACCAGAAATGGAACACAAAACCAGAAATGGAACACAAAACCAGAAATGGAACACAAAACCAGAAATGGAAAACAAAACCAGAAATGGAACACAAAACCAGAAATGGAACACAAAAACAGAAATGGAACGCAAAACAGAAATAGAAAACAAAAATGGAACTCAAATAATAGAAATTGAACAATAAGTAGAAATCAAACAATAAATGGAAATCCAACACAACAAATTGACAAACATAATATAGAATCCAAAACAAAAAATATTAAACAAGATATAATAAAATATATAAATTGTTGAATAAAATGGAATATGTATCTAAAATGAATTTAAAATAATTGAGATTTAGATCAGATATAAAACTCATGTATCAGCGGAGTTGCATACTCAATATGAGTTACTGAACAACGTAAGTCATGAATAGCATTATGGCGTGAAGGGGGAAAAACCTTCAGTTTTCTAGACAAAGAGAAACGAAGAAATATTTACTTTACATATATTCAAAGAGTTTATAAAGAGCTCAGCAAACATACAAGCACACACACACACACACACACACACACACACACACACACACACACACACACACACACACATACACACGCGCTCGCATCCAAAACATTCACAAAAAGACTAGAATCGCAGCATACATTTATTAGAAAATTATAAAATCTATTTTAAAATGCAAGTATTAATTGTGAGTATTGAATATTCAAATTTTTGAGTATATGTTAAGGTCTTTTAGATGTTGTAGTACGTTAGATTTTACAGAATGTAATAAGTCGTCTATTGTTAGTTCATTTGAGTCTACGTCATGTTTCTGAGTCGCTAATTTTATTATTACAGTTTGTATTATTTCACTTAATATTCTCGGTTGTGTTATGATACCAGTATGTAGATTTATCTATTGTTAAACCTCTCGAGGGAAATCTGCTTAGTTTAAGCAGCCACTGCTTGACGGACTTTTTTTAGGTTTTTATCGTCGAAATCCTGGCTGTCAATAATATTGAAAGTGTATTATTGGCAAGTATATTGATGTAGGAGTGGGGGTAATGACAGGAATGACGTTGGTGGGGGTTGCACAAGAGTGGAAAGGTTGGCCCGTGGGAACTAGGCCTTGTTCGATTCTCAAGGCTCGATATGTACATCGACTCCCTCTCTACTATCGATTATTATGCTGCTCCATGTAAATCCTGCTTTCCCCCAGCTGTTATCTCCCTCCTCCTCTAATTAAAGGACACCCGATTGATGCTGTTTATCCACTTCCTCTCCTGCCCGGCTAACGCTACTTCAACTCAGGCCTAGCTGGCGAAATCTGTATACTTTACGCACCATATGCGTGGCGTGCTTTAGTTCTAGCAGATTTCCCTTAAAGGTAATCTGCTATTGAGGTCGTACTCACGCCCGATTTCCGTAAACACGACTATACTGTTGTCCGTTCAGAACTGTATATATATATATATATATATATATATATATATATATATATATATATATATATATATATATATATAAATAATTGTGTTCATATTTTCGATCAGGTTATATTTATATATGGTGTTGTTATTCTTTTTGGAGTTTTGGTCAATGTTGGTGAAAAAATCTTAGTTTATTCCGATATTTTTGAGAATCTTTATTTTCTCTTCTTCAGGGCTGTAAAATTACACGTACTACTTTATAATATTGCACATTGTTATTACACTAGAGTGGTAAAGTGGTTGTTTTTTCTATTATTACTTACCAAGAATAAAGATAATTAAAAACTATTACACTTAACTATTGCACTTAGGACTAGGGTTATAGTAACCTCCCTTGTTTTGTTTACACAGCCTTATGTTTGGTATATCTATAGTATATTGTCTTTTGTTTGTCGAACTATATTAAATTTATGATACTGCAGTTGTTATATTATGTTAGAACTATTGTCATGTGTTATTACAATTATTGCTATATTTTGTTCAAGCTATCTTCATGTTGTATGAATGTTATTGTTATGTTATTAGTTAAAGCTGTTTTTGTTGTAAGCTGTAGCGGAGAAATTCAGCATGGTAGACAGGAAGATTGCTTATTATCGATATAGTCTTCAAAAATGATTGGAAAAAGATAATATAAAGATGTATTGGGACGAAGCGATAATAACTGACCATACTGTGCATCATAACAAACCGGATATTCTCATTATTGACAAGATCAATAAGACTGCTGATATTATTGACATTGCAGTACCCAATGATGAGAATATTCGAAAACCCTATGCCGAAAAAATAAGAAAATATCAAGAATTGGCTATCGAGCTCAAAGAGGTATACAAACTGAAATCTGCCATAGTTACGGCTATTATAGTAAGTTTAAATGGACTAGTGCCAAATACAACGATAGCAAGCACCAAAAATTTAAATCTGCCAACAGAAATTATAAAAGAAGCACAGCAAGGGCTACTTCTTCATACTGATAGAATTTTGTGAAAGTTTTTAATTTAAATTCCCCTTAAAATATGTCCAACTCCATATCGGTTGGATTTTCCCCCGATATGGATTTTATTGCAGTTTTTACTGAGTATAAACCTCCCCCATAATAATAAAATAAAATAAAAATAGAATGGAATAATAAAAAGATAAAATAAAATATTAAAATAAGTAAGATAATAAGATATAATATAATGAAAAATTTAATAAATAAAACCAAAACAAATCAATTATAGTTAAACTGAACCGATGTTCAATTTGCGAATCTATGTAAGGTAAATATATTGAATTATAATTCTCATTCGTCACAATCAACTTTACACTCTAATGTATTTTTGCTACATCCATATCTATACTTTTGATAAACTTTATTAGTTCTTTATTATATTTATTAAATATAATTTGAGGTGGCTCTGGCCAATTACCTCCTTTTAAAATTATGTTCATTATTAAATTTGATCTATTTTGATTAAATATTGAACAGTCATAAAGTATATGTAAAAACGTTTGTGTTGGTTGTAAGTCGCAAGTACATTTGTCATTGTCTTGAATTTTAAATCTTGTTAAATAATGTCCTGCCTGTCCATGTTCTGTTAGAAATCGTGTGGATTTGTGATGGTGACTCTTAATTGTGTTGTAGTTGTTGTGAGTTATATTTGGTATGTATTGATGTAAGCTGTAAGATTTGTTACATGTCGTCCATTCTCTGTTCCACTTATGTATTGTGTCGGTACCTAAGTCTTTTTTAATGTATGAGGGTGCTACGAGAGAGAATTCTAGGATTAGTGTTGTATCTTGAGCTGCTTCCATTGCTAACTTGTCAGCTTTTAGCAGATTTCCCTTAAGGGAAATCAGCTATTGAGGTCGTACTCATGATGCGAGTTTCGAAAAATTTCTTCAAATGTCCATCGATCCTACCCAGGAGATGAAGAAAATGAGGTCCGTTCACAATGATATATATATATATATATATATATATATATATATATATATATATATGTATACATATTTATCTGAGAACTCTCTAGCGGTCGCTCTTTTTGTTTGATCTGTGCCCAACACGGACTTTAATAGTTTTATGTAAAAAGACAGATCAAGTTCGTTAATGGCTGAAATTGGACCAGTGGGAGGGGGGGGTTGAAAATTCGAAATATCTCCGTTATTATGCGTCGAATCGAAAAATTGTATAGAATAAATCTTATTGCAAATTAAATTTACTATAAATATTGTTCTATACATTTATTCTGTATCTGTATATTAACCGAGATATTTGCATTTGTATTCTGCGTGCGGTCAGCAGTAGGCTATGTTCGAACTTTCCGGCGAGAGCTCTGGCGGCCGTTTCTATAACTATTCGTCCCTCGTGAATAGGTTTAGAGGTTAGGTCAACTGTTTTTTGGGGCTAGAAACTACTGGGTTATTACACCCTAAATAATGTTTTAGGTTTAGAGGTTTCTTACTATTACAGTTGTTATTAGGCAGATTTCCCTATTGTAAAACTTCACTTGGGAAATCTGCTTAGTTTACGCAGCCCCTGCGTGACGGACTTTTTCGATTCCAATATTTCCTGAATGGGCTTTTATCCAGTCTATGTGTATGTGTAGGTTTAAATGTATAATTTCCATAATATTTTGTCTTATGTTTTCTGTGAGCTGCTCGTGTATAGTAGGGTTGCGTATTGACTAAATGAGAGTCGTGTTGTCTGTGTCTATAATCGTATTTTTGTATAGGTTATATGATGATTTTATAATATATTCGGTAGCTTTTGAAGTATCTTATTTCTTCAGCTTGATTGTATTTGTATTTTAGAATATGTCCACTTGTAGTCTCAACAATTAATACTGCTCCAGGTGTGTTGTTGTCAGTTTTGCTTCCGTCAGTAAATATGTGGGATGTCATAGTGTTTTCATAGTTCCTCCAGATGTGATGTTACTTTCCCAAAAAGTGCCTGGTGTTGTCATTGTGAGCATTCAATATATTTATCTATTGCAACATCTCTTTATGTCTTTCTGATGGTTTATAGGGTGGGATTCGAAAATTCCAAATATCTCCGTTATAATGAGCCTGATCGCAAAATGTTAGAGAACCAATCTGATTAAGCTATTGATGTTCTACAATTGAAGGGTTTGCTGCAAAAAGGAGGTAGGTCCAATTTTTCTGGTTTTTGGGAAACCAAAAAAAAAAACGTTTAAAAAATTCAAATTTTAAGTTATGTACAAATATTGTTGTTGCTTACTTTCAATTATGGTGTTTACATATTATAACAGTATTTTCATTCAAAAAATATCATCCAAATGTTGGTGGTACGTGGATAATCCTTGGAGCTACCTCTTTTTTGCCCAAAAGAATGGAATAAAAGGAATTTCGGAATATGTTATGTCTTGGAAAAAGGTGTAAAAATAAATAGAATGTACTATTATTATGTATTTTTTATTCAAAGAAAACTGAAAATAAAGTACAGCAAAATTATTGGGTTTACAAACAGAAAATAACATCATAACAATTGAAAGCTGCATCCTTTTGGGGCCAAATAAAAGAGTTTTTTTTTTTTTGGCACAAGAGTGTTTATAACTGCCAACAGCTATGGGATGGAGCTACCTCCTTTTTGCAGCAAACCCTTCAATTACATTCTTATACTTTTCTCTGAAGTAAATTACTAAGCCAGTTATTATTACATTCTTGTGAGTTAGTCTGCCACACCTGCTCAAAGGTAGTTTGCGCAGCCAATGTGTGCCGGAGTTTTAACAAAGGTTCTTACTAGGAGATAAATAGAGAATAGATGAAGTATCTGATGGTCAGAGAGTTACATAGAAGCTTGCGGGCATTGGTTAGTTTAGGCATCCTCTTTCTGGCTTTAGTATGTAATTAGTGAAGTGTTTAACCAGGTCTGGGCAACCTTTGGCAAGTTGCGGGCCAAACATTAGTGTGCAAAATCCGTTTGTGGACCGCTTTTAAAAGAAGTGCATTTTAAAGTAGTGTTCATAATTTTTAACGATAAATGTCAGACATGAAATTATACGACAAAGTAATTATATTACAATTTATTAAAGTAACAAAATGACATGAAACAAATCGGTACAACATTATAATTAAATCGTAAAATTCGGAATTATTACAAACAACGAAAGTTAAATAGCGACACCGAAATCAATGAGACACTTGAGCTTGAATTTGGCAAACTAATCCATCAATGTTTGGATTAATTCCACTGATACAAAGACGAAAAGAATTTTCCAAATTATCGTCAGTCAGCCTTTTACGATGTTTTTATTCATTAACTTTCATTAATGAAAAGAGCTGTTCGCCTTTATAAGTACTGGCCAACGCACAAATCTCTCCTCATCTTCCTTATTTGGAGTAAGTAGTGTAATATTAGCAGATTTCCCTCAAGGGAAATCGTCTTTTGAGGTCGTACTCATGACTCGATTTTCGAAAAATTTCTTCAAATGTACATCGATCCTACCCAGGAGATGACGAAAATGAGGTCCATTCAAAATTATATATATATATATATATATATATATATATATATATATATATATATATATATATATATATTTGTCTGTTAACGCTCCAGCGGTCGTATTTTTTGTTTGATCGTTACCAAACTCGATATTTAAACGTTTAATGCAAAAAGAAAGTTCGTTAATGGCTGAAATTGGACCAGTGGGAGGGGGGGGGATTTTCGAAAATTCAAAATATCTCCGTTACCATACGTCGGATCAAAATATTGTATAGAACCAATCTTATTGCAAATTAAATTTACTATAAATATTGTTCTATACATTCATTCTCTATCTTGAAGGGGCTCAGGTTAGCCATGCGAGTTAAAGCTTTGACCTTTATTATTATTATTTATTAACGTCCACTTTTTGCAACTTAGGCTAATCGGGACGGGTTATCTACAGGTTACCACCCTTTTCTAGCCAGGGTGGGATTTTAGGACGTTATTTAATGAATTTCGTCACTAAATAATTTCCTTTGCCCAGGCAAGAATCGAACTCGCCACTCAAGGTTTACCATGTGAGATAAAGGTCAACGTTTTAACTCTCATGGCTAACCTGAGCCCCAAAAACCTTTATCTCACATGGTAAACCTAGAGTGGCGAGTTCGAATCTCGCATGGGCAAAGGAAATTATTTAGTGACGAAATCCATTAAATAACGTCCTAAAATCCCACCCTGGCTAGAAAAGGGTGGTAACCTGTAGATAACCCGTCCCGATTAGCCTGAGTTGCAAAAAAGTGGACGTTAATAAATAATAATAGGAATATCTTGAATATTAACCAAGATACTTGCATTTTTATTAAATATGGTCCGATAACCTACGGGTGTTTCCTTCCAAAATCTAGGCCGGCCGTTTCTGTAACTGTTCAGCTCTCGTATGGAGATTTCTCTATTGTATAACTTCACGTGGGAAATCTGCTTAGTTTACGAAGCCCCTGCATGACGGACTTTTTTTGTTTGATTGGGTTTTTCAAAATGTCTAGAGGGCCGGATCAAAGTTTACCGAGGGGCCGGTGGTTGTCCAGATATGGCTCAAGCTGGTGTAGGTTTGATTAAAAGTTGTTAAGCGAGATAAGATCATATCGTCCGGTATTAAGGAAGGCTCTTCCAGAATTATGAGTGTTGGGCCTTTAAGTACCTCACTTTGGGCTATTAAGGGCAGATGAAGGTATCTCATATTGGCAGGATATGGGTGCTAAGGTCATCACCTCCCGAGGAACCCCAATATCGCCGGATATGGGCGCTAGGGTCATGATCACCTCTCCGGATATGGGCGCTAGGGGTAGGATGTTGGAATGGGGACTGGTTTGGTAGCGATACAATGGAGCAGACTGGTTGTCCAGCTGACTGCCTCACCTGTCACGGAACAGCTGTTGATGGAGTGTATGGCAGGTGCCACGTGCCCACGTGGGGGCTTATTACGCGTGCCTCTCCTCTCATTACAGTCTAGCGGTAAGCATCCCCTTCAAGCTCTTATCACTTATTGATAACACCACATACATTGTATACAGCCACGTGTTGCTCCAGACCGTTACCCTCAGTATTTCTACAATAACACCAGTTACTGCTCGGCTAAGCTCTGCCGGCCAGATGTTAATCCCCGATAAAATACTATTCAATTCTAAAAGGCCTCATATAAAAAGCAGTTATTAGCAGGTTTCCCTTCAAGGGAATCAGCTATTCAGGTTGTACTTATTTCGAATATTTCCTCAAATGTCCATCGATCTTACCTAGAATATGGCGAAAATGAGGTGCGTTCAATACAGTTTCGTTGTCATCTCTGTTATTACAAGAAAAGTCCGACACGCGGGAGCTGCGTAAACTAAGCAGATTTCCCTCGCGAAGTTTAACAATAGATAAACCTACATACTGGTAACTCAACACCACTGTGAATATTAAGTGAATAAATACACCGTAAAGAAAAACAATTACTGAAATATATCAGAATATAAGATATTAATTTTATTGAAAACTATGTACTATATCTAGTAATGTAATTAAAATAAATCAGAATAGGCCACCAGAACATATTTGCATGTATCTCGTATAATAAAGATCTCTTGAAAACAATATTTGGTAATTATGCTTCGAATAATATGGTTTATTGTATAACAGAGTATTGTTTAAGTAACTTCTGTAGAAGTGGGGATTTGTTGAAGGTAGAATACTGAACAATGCAAATATCTCGGTTAATATTCAAGATAGAGAATAAATGCGTATACAATGTACAATATTTATAGTATATTCAATTGGCAATAAGATTGGTTCTATACACTTTCCTTAGGGGAAATCAGCTATTGAGGTCGTACTCATGACGCGATTTTTGAAATTTTTCTTCAAATGCTCAGGATATGACGAAAATGAGGTCCGTTCAAAACTGTATATCTATATATATGCTAGCTCAGATACCCGGCTTCGCTCTGGAATTCATTTGAGGCTGAACGCTGATGGTATATTTTTGGCAAGGCTTTACTTTGCACAATATTTTGACATTTACCCGTCCCAGTGTTTAGGGTTAACACTGGGACGGGTAAATGATCAGGGGGATTTGTTAATAATAAAATTATTTTTTTTATGTAAGACTTCACTGTCCTGCATTTCCTTTTTCGTGTGCATTATGCATAGATTTGAATTATTAATGAGAAAATATCGACATACATTTGAATCAATTTTTTCATTTGAGGTACCTGGTAGTTCATATTGAAAAGATGTGTTGAGCAAATTTCTCTAAATAACAAAATAAACAACTTTTGTTATGTGAATATTTACCGAAACCCCAATAGGAAATCACTACTATTAATTTCAGGCCTCTCTTATAACCCCCACTCCTGCCCGTCTCTAGAAATGTTAGTATGGGTTATTATAAGGAAGGCGTTAGTGCTAATTCACATACCGAGTTTGGTTTAGTTCGGTTGAGTTTTTTGGGTCAAATCAAATTGTTGACTTCCGCAGTAGTTTTTAGCGTATAACTCATTTATACTTCCGTATAAGGCAAAAGTGCATATAACAAAAGTTACACTAAATAACAAAATAAACAACTTTTTTGTGTGCATATTTGCCGAAAATGCTATAGGAAACAAAATATCGCTATTTTTAATTTCAGGCCTCCCTTATAACCCCCACTCCTGCCCGTCCCTAGAAATGTTAGTATGGCTTATTATAAGGAACGCATTAGTGCTAATTCACATACCGAGTTTGGTTTAGTTCGGTTGAGTCTTTTGTGCCAAATAAAATTGTGGACTCCCGCTATAGTTTTTAACATATAACTCATTTATACTTCCGTATACAGCAAAAGTGTATATAACAAAAGTTACTCTAAATTACAAAATAAACAACTTTTTAATATGCATATTTGCCAAAAAAAACAATAGGAAACGAAATATCGCTATTTTTATTTTCAGGCTTTCCTTATAACCCCCACTCCTGTTATTCTCAAAGAATATTAATATAGCCTAAAGTATAAATTGGGTTAGTAGTAATACACATACCAAGTTTCATAAAATTCTGTTCAGCCGTTTATTCGTGAAAAGGTAACAAACAAACAAACAAACAAATAAACATACACGAAAGAAAAAAAAATGCAGTAATGGTGTCTATGACATGTGAAACGAAAAGTTATCATGAAATTTCGCGAAAAAAATCAATGTACAGACAGAGGTTACAATTTTTATATATATATATATATATATATATATATATATATATATATATATATAGATATAGATATAGATATAAAATTGTAACCTCTGATGGCATCAAAATGGAAAATCCTAAACATTGGGGCGGGTAAATGTCAAAATATTGTGCAATGTAAAGCCTGCTAAAAAATACGATCACCATTCAGCCTCAAATGAATTCCCGGGCGAAGCCGGGTATCTGAGCTAGTATATATATATATATATATATATATATATATATATATATATATATATATATATATATATGTGTGTCTGTTACCGCTCTAGCGGTCGCAATTTTTGTTTGATCGTTACCAAACTCGATATTTAAACGTTTAATGCAAAAAGACAGATCAAGTTCGTTAATGGCTGAAATCGGCCCAGTGGGAGGAGGGGATTTTCGAAAATTCAAAATATCTCCGTTACTGTAAATCGGATCGGAAAATTGTATAGAACCAATATTATTGCAAATTAAATTTACTATAAATATTGTTCTATACATGCATTCTCTATCTTGAAGGGGCTCAGGTTAGCCATGCGAGTTAAAGCTTTGACCTTTATTATTATTATTTATTAACGTCCACTTTTTGCAACTTAGGCTAATCGGGACGGGTTATCTACAGGTTACCACTGCATTTTGTTTTTTTTGGTGTCTGTTTGTTACCTTTTCACGCATTAACGGCTGAATCGAATTTTATAAAACTTGGTATTCATATTACTACTAACTCAACTTAAACTTTAGGCTATGTTAATATTCTCTGAGACGAACTGGAGTTGGGGTTATTAGGGAGGGCTGGAATTAAAAATAGTAATATTTCGTTTCCTAATGCATTTTCGGCAATTATGCACATAATAAAAGTTGTTTATTTTGTTATTTGGAGTAACTTTTGTTATATACATTTTTGTCGTATACCTAAGTATAAATGAGTTATACGTTAAAAACTACTGCGGAAGTCAACAATTTTATTTGGCACAAAAAACTCAACCGAACTAAACCAAACTCGGTATGTGAATTAGCACTAACGCATTCCTTATAATAAGCCATACTAACACTTCTAGAGACGGGCAGGAGTGGGGGTTGTAAGGGAGGCCTGAAATTAGGAATAGTATAAGTAATACAGTTACTTATCCATCTTCTGCAGACAAATGGAAGAATCATATACTCAGAAGTTGTCGAGCAACTGAAATATGTCAAGTCTGAAGTAACCGAATGTGCAGTAGTAGGAGCTTTTCCGATGTACAAACCACCAGGTGAAATATGAGCAAATCAAAGTTTTTGGTTAAAGTAACGAGCTGCCAAGACCTCTCTTTGAGTTATCCCAATCCATAAGATATTATACAATTAAGGTACTATGAATTTAACATGAGTTGATTTGATTCCCGTTGTCCTACAGGAGTCTGCGGCTATCTCCGATGGATTCCCTACAGCAGGTGGCATCATCCTATAATTCCTACAGGTGCTCCTGACCCTAGCAGATGCTCCTCTCTTACTTCTTACACGCTCCAGCTCTTGCGTTTTTTATTTTCTCCTCCCCGCCAGAAGAGTTACTTTTTTAAAAAAATAATATACTTTTATGAGCGTACTTAGACATGCCCGCATTTACTTGAGGCTAATTTATTGATAATTGTCCTCAGCATCCTTTTTCTGAGCTGTTGTGCGCTTCCTGCATCCCAACGTCAGCTATAATTATTTTAATACGCCTGTTATGGTTTAAAAGTCTCATTATCTTGGTCAAAAGTAACGCCTAAGGCACCACGACTTACGAAAGGGCTCCGGCACAAGATTTTTGGCAGAATCTTTCTTAGTTGCTCCCATAGAAAAATTGTACTTACTTTCTTACTATTCTTCGTCCCAGGGACCTTTTGGATTCGAAAATAGCATCTCTGCCTCCAGTCCGTCCGTCCGTCTCTCTCTCTCTCTCTCTCTCTCTCTCTCTCTCTCTCTCTCTCTCTCTCTCTCTCTCTCTCTCTCTCTCTCTCTCTCTCTCTCTCTCTCTCTCTCTCTCTCACTCACTCACTCACTCACTCACTCACTCACTCACTCTCTCTCTCTCTCTCTCTCTCTCTCTCTCACTCACTCACTCACTCACTCACTCTCTCTCTCTCTCTCTCTCTCTCTCTCTCTCTCTCTCTCACTCTCTCACTCTCTCACTCTCTCTCTCTCTCTCTCTCTCTCTCTCTCTCTCTCTCTCTCTCTCTCTCTCTCTCTCTCTCTCTCTCTCACTCACTCACTCACTCACTCACTCACTCACTCTCTCTCTCTCTCTCTCTCTCTCTCTCTCTCTCTCTCTCTCTCTCTCTCTCTCTCACTCCCTCACTCCCTCACTCCTCTCTCTCTCTCCCTCCCCTCCCCCTCTCTCTTTCTCTTCCCCTCCCCCCTCTCTCTCTCCCTCTCCCTCACCCTCCCCCTCTCTCTCTCTCTCTCTCACTCCCTCACTCTCTCTCTCTCTCTCTCTCTCTCTCTCTCTCTCTCTCTCTCTCTCTCTCTCTCTCTCTCTCTCTCTCTCTCTCTCTCTCTCTCTCTCTCTCTCTTTCTCCACCGGCCGAAATGTGCGGGATATCGGAAACAAAATGTCTTTAAACCTGAAAAGATTGATCAAGTTTATTAATCGATCGGAAATGTACTAAACTATGGATAATATTTAGTTAAATAAATTTTGGCTTGTAAAGGTAGCAAACAAGTAAACAAACAAACAAACACCAAAGCCCAATATTGTTGATATCATTTCAATTCCACGTGAAACAAGAATAAATATTATATATATTACATATATCAGAATTCTAAGGCAAAGGGGCGAGGGGCAGCTCTAGCTATTCCACGTTTTATTATATTACATTAGCTGATTATTTTAGAATTATGAGGCTTGGGGTGGGGGGGGGGGTTCAACTCCTGCTATTGGAATTTTTATTATTAATAATTAATTAATTAGCTTATTATAGTATATTAGTATTATAAAGCTTGGGTTGCGGGATTCAGCTTAGGCGTTCGATTTGTTAGTTTATTTATTAGCTTATTATATTATATTAGAATTATGAGACTTGGCGGGATTTTATTGCTATGTTTTTTTAGTTTATTTGATTAGTTTATTATATTATATTATTATTATAAAGCTTGGGTTGCGGGATTCAGCTCCTGCTATTCGATTTTTTATTATATTAAATTAGCTTATTATAGTATATTAGTATTATAAAGCTTGGTTTGCGGGACTCAGCTTCAGCATTCGATTTTTTAGTTTATTTAATTAGCTTATTATATTATATTAGAATTATGAGGCTTGGGGAGGGATTCGGCTCCTGCTGTTCTATTTTTTATTATGTTAAATTAGCTTATTATATTATATTAGTATTATAAAGCTTGGGTTGAGGAATTCAGCTTCAGCATTCGATTTTTTAGTTAATTTAGTTAGCTTATTATACTATATTAGAATTATGAGGCTTGGGGAGGGATTCAGCTTCAGCATTCGATCTGTTAGTTTATTTAATTGGCTTATTATACTATATTGGAATTATGAGGCTTGGGGAGGGATTCAGCTTCAGCATTCGATCTTTTAGTTTATTTAATTGGCTTATTATATTATATTAGTATTATAAAGCTTGGGTTGAGGAGTTCAGCTTCAGCATTCGATTTTTTAGTTTATTTGATTAGTTTATTATATTATATTATTATTATAAAGCTTGGGTTGCGGGATTCAGCTCCTGCTATTCGATTTTTTATTATATTAAATTAGCTTATTATATTATATTAGTATTATAAAGCTTGGGGAGGGATTCAGCTTCAGCATTCGATCTGTTAGTTTATTTAATTAGCTTAGTATATTATATTAGAATTATGAGGCTTTGGGAGGGATTCAGCTCCTGCTATTCGACTTTGTATTATATTATTAAATTAGCTTATTATATTATATTAGTATTATAAAGCTTGGGGTTGGGGGACTCAGCTTCAGCATTCGATTTTTTAGTTTATTTAATTTGCTTAGTAAATTATATTAGAATTATGAGGCTTGGGGATGGATTCAGCTTTTCGACTCTCATGTTCTTGGAATCTCTTGAGTATTAGTTTAGTTTAGCTCTCACAGACGTTATTATTATACCTTTTGCTATTTTTAATGAGAGCTTCACCCCCTGTGCTAGGGGAGGGGTTGCTATGAATGGATGTGGAGGGGTAGCATAGGGGTATAGCCAGGTGTACCAGGTGGAAGGCATCTGCTGGCCAGGAAACCAGCCTCTATTGTCAAGGCTGCCCCTACATCTTGCATATACACCTATACATATGGACCAAAATATGTATGTATGATATATTTGTACATGGCAAAATATATATGACCTTAATCTCACCTGGTAAACTAGAGTTCGATTCCCGCCCGGGCAGAGGAATTTATTTAGTGGCGGAATTCATTAAATAAAATCGTTAATACATCCCCTGGCTAGAAAAGGGTCGTAACCTGTAGATAACCCGTCATAATTAGCCTTAAGTACAGAAAATGGACGTTAATAAATAATTGAATTTAATATATATATATATATATATATATATATATATATATATATAATTTTGTTGATGTTTTCGACCAGGTTATATTCATATATGATGTTTTGGTCTACTTTTTAGCCCTAAAGAAGAGAAAATAAACATTCTTGAAACATAAATTAAGATTTTTTCTCCAACATTGACCAAAACTCCAAAAAGAATAACAATACCATATATATATATATATATATATATATATATATATATATATATATATATATAAATAAAGGCCGGCCATCTTAGCAAAAACTACAAATGATGAACTATTGTACAACCATGATGCTCGTTCATAACAGTATAAAGTCCCTCACGCAAATGCGTAAACTAAGCAGATTTCCCTCGTGATAGATAAATCTACATACTGGTTAGACTTAACACTACCGTGAATATTAAGTGAATAAATACAAACGATAATGAGAAATATCTTAGTCAATTTTAATAACCTTCCAATGGAAAGCTTCTGAAATGTGAACCAACAGATCTGCCAAGCTCGCAGAGCTGAACAGACAGAAATATGCTTCACCTGAAAGAAAACAATTTACTGAAATATATATTAAATATAACATATTAATTTTATTCAAAAATATTTATGAAAATTTCAATGAATCAGAATAATTTTTATCGCAATCACTCAAATTTTAGTAGTGCAAGAACTTCAGACGGGGAGGGGGGATCAACAGACCATATTTGCATGTTTATCGTATAATAAATGTCTCTTGAAAACAATATTTGGAATTAAAGTTTGGAATAAATTGGTTTATTATATAACAAAGTATTGTTTATGTGACAGTACTAGGGGTTTGCTAAATGCTGAGAACTGAAAAATGCAAATACCTCGGTTAATATTCAAAATAGTGAATAAATGTATATAACAATATTTATAGTTCATTTAATTTGCAATAAAATTGATTTTATACCATTCATCAATGCGACGTATAGTAACGGAGATATTTCGATTTTTCAAAATTCTTCCCCTCTATCCCGCCCCTCCCATGGTTCGATTTTGGTCATTAACGAACTTGCGACCGCTAGAGTGGTAACAGACAAATATATATAAATATAAAATTTTGAACGGAATTCATTTTCGTCATCTCCTGAGGAGGATCGATGTACATTTGAAGAAATATTTTGAAAATCGCGTCATGAGTAAGACCTCAATGTTTGATTTCTCTTAAGGGAAATCTGCTAGAAGGTCAATCAATATACACGATATTTAACTGTTTCATTCAACACTTACTAACTGTTAAAATAGTCCGCCACGCAGGGGCTGTGTAAAATTAGCAGATTTCTCATGAGCCGATAAGCGTTTGATCTCCCCCCAGTCAGGCTATGAGCCTAGAAACCGAGATGTAACCTGAACAATAGATTTAATTGTGGAATGATGAACAATGGTTATATCATTTAACTAATCACATGCCTGAAAGTTAGCTCTAAGGAAAACTTCAAATGGATATTAAGAACACTCCCCCCCCCCTAATTAAGTTTAGTCTAAAAAACTAAAAGATAAACTAGTTACGTGGATGTTTTAAATTGGATTGACCTTACTCCAGAGATTTTAAAAGTCCGTCACGCAGGTCCCACGTGAAGTTTTACAATAGAGAAATCTGCCTAATAACAACTGTAGTAGTAAGAAACCTCTAAACCAAAAACATTATTTAGGGCGTAATAACCCAGTAGTTTCTAGCCCCAAAACACAGTTAACCTAACCTCTAAACCTATTCACGAGGGTTGATTAGTTATGGAAACGGCCACCAGAGCTCTCGGCGGAAAGTCCGAACATAGCCTACTGGTGATCACACACAGAATACAAATGCAAATATCTCGGTTAATATTCAAGATACAGAATAAATGTATAGAACAATATTTATAGTAAATTTAATTTGCAATAAGATTTATTCTATACAATTTTTCGATCCGACGCATATTAACGGAGATATTTTGAATTTTCAAAAATCCCCCCTCTAAACCCCCCCTCCCACTGGTCCGATTTCAGCCATTAACGAACTTGATCTTCCTTTTTACATAAAACGATTAAATTCCGAGTTTGTTAAAGATCAAACAAAAATTGCGACCGCTAGAGCGTTAACAGACAAATATATATATATATATATATATATATATATATATATATATATATAATTTTAATGAACGGACCTCATTTTCATCTCCTGGGTAGGATCGATGGACATTTTGAAGAAATTTTTCGAAACTCGCATCATGAGTACGACCTCAATAGCTGATTTCCCCAAGGGGAAATCTGCTAATAATTAAAAATGATTGCACCTAATCTTTACAGAGATTATTAAAAATATTTCTGGCTAAAAAGTCCGTCACGCAGTGGCTGCGTAAACTAAGCAGATTTCCGACGGGAAGGTTTACAATAGATAAATATGCATATTGGTAATACCGCAGTGAACGTTTAGTGAATGAATACAATCGGTAATAAGAAATCATTCAGTCAATTTACAAGTTAGTAATATCTACCAACGTAAATCGTCTGAATTGTAATCAAACGGGGCAGCCAACTTCGCTTTCTGAATAGTAGCTCTGAATAGTAACAGTTATTCTAGACCGGTAAGATGGACAATTAATGAAATATATCTGAATATAACATATTAATTTTATTGAAACTATTTACTATATAGCAAGTGGAGTAATTTTGAAATGAATCAGAATAATTTCTATCTCAATCACACACAGAGTTTTGTAATCCAAGAACAAAAGAAGCCCCCCCCCCCCTTTGTTGGTCAACAGAACGTATGTTTTTGTGTCTCGTATAATAATTCATGGGAGGGAGGGAGAGAGAGAGAGGGGGGGAGAGAGAGGGAGAGAGAGGGAGAGAGAGAGAGAGAGAGAGAGAGAGAGAGAGAGAGAGAGAGAGATATTTATAGTACATTTAATTTGCATTAAGATTGTTTCTATACAATTTTCTATACAAATTATATATATACGTTTTTGAACGGAACCTCATTTTCGTCATCAACTAGGTATCATCAAAGGGCATTTGAATACATTTTTTTGAAAATCTCGTCATGTGTACAACCTTAATTGCCAATTTTCTTTAAGGGAAATCTCCTAAAATATCTCCCCCTCCCTCCCTTATACTAATTTTTTGTATGTATAAATAGAGAATATATTGTCAGATGACATCACAAGGGTGTTTTACCAGTACTTGATGAATGTGTTTATTTTACGAAGTTCAGTGACAGACGTTTTCACCCCTCCTTAACTAGGCGGACTGAAGATTTTTCCGAATTATATAATTTGGGTGTTAAAGTTTTTCGTGTTTGGCGGTATTAATACTTTTGTGATAGCGTTATGCGCGTGGCTGTAGGGGTGGAGTATGAATGGGCTAGGGGAGGTGACAAAGGGCGGGAACATGAATAGGAAATGGAGGAAGGCTGATGTCTCATTCATGCTAAGGAGGTCTTTGAAAACGTCGAGGGGGAGGGTCTTGGTTCTCATTTTAGCTGATTTTCTTTAAGGGAAAAATGTCCTCAAATGTCCGTCGATCCTACCCTGAAGATAACGAAAATAAGGACCGTTCAAGACTATATATATTATATATATGACTTATTTGTCTGTTAACTCTCTAGCTTTTGTATTTTTTACCATGTAAAAATAAAGATCAAGTTCGCTAAGGCTGAAATTGGACCAGTGGGAGGGGGGGTTTAGAGGGGAGAATTTTCGAAAATACAGAATATCTCCATTACTTTACGTAGGATCGAAAACTTATATAGAATCAGTCTCATTGCAAATTAATTTTTTAATAAATATCGTTATATACATTTATACTCTATCTTGAATATTAACCGAGATGCACTCCTCGTCAAAAAAAAACGCAACACCCTAGAATTCATTAATTTCACTGGGTTTTTACTGAAGCAGAGAATCATACCTTATTGTGTCATATAATACAAGTACATAAGAGTAATAAAAAGTGTATTTCAGAAAAAAAAAATTAATTCCTTTAATTACAAAAAAAAATGAATATCTATCCTAAAAATGAAAAAAACAAAATTTTAACTTTTTTAAAAATTAAATTGACTATTCTTACACTAATAACCAGTGTTGCCACCCTCTTGCTCGAGTGACAGCCTCCATAGGTGTGGGCATGCTCCTGATCAAGTCCTGGACGGCCTCCTGAAGTAGTCTTTCCCACTCTTCCAAAACGGCAGCCTCAAGCTCCCTGAGGTTGAATGGTGCTGATTCCCTGGCTCGAACACTTCTTTTTAGTCTGTCCTATAAATGTTCTATGCAAATTAGGTCAGGGCTCCTCGCTGGCCACGGCAATGTGTCGATATTGATTTCGTTTTAGGTAGTCCCTAACAATACGGGCAACATGTGGCCTTGTATTATCATGCATAAGAAATGCATTTTCACCAATAAATGGCATGTATGGCATGACATGGTCCTTCAAAATATCTGCCACATATCTTTGTGCAGTCAAAGGGCCCCCACGAATTGAAACTAACTACGTGCGAGCTTCCCATGAGATGCCACCCAGAACATCACGGAGCCTCCACCACAAGGCTCCCTTCCGACTATACTTACAACATTGGCTGTATTGCTCACCTGGCCTCCTCCACATTCTTCTGCGTCCGTCAGGAGAGTTTAGCGCCACTCTGGTCTCATCGGTGAACAGGACTCGTTTCCAGTCATCGACAGTCCAATCTCGGTGCTCCTGGGCAAACCTAAGGCGGGCTCTTCGGTGCTCTCTGGAGAGAAGTGGTCCAACCATGGGCTTCGTGCCCTCAGTCCAATATTCCTCACTCGTCTCGTAACTGTTGATACCGAAACATGTAAGTTTCGGACACCAGCGACCAAGTTTCTCAAGTCGTTTGCTGTTATTAGCCGATTTCTGAGAGTCTGTAGCCGGATAAAACGGTCGTCTTCCGCTGATGTGACCCGTGGTCGGCCCGATCCAGGTCTTCTTGCGTATCCTCCTGTCTCTCTGAATCGTTTCAAGACCCGTGCGACAGTTGAAAAGTGTACCCCAAGTCGATTAGCAATGTAACGTTTGCTACGGCCTTCTTGGTGCATCGTCACTGCCCTAAATGTGTCATCTCTATCTAACCGTGCCATAATTACTTATGAATTCTAAAATAATGCGTACTTGATGAAATTAACACGAATACTGAGCCCTAGTATTTTTTTTTGTATCCCTAAGTCGATAAGAATGACTATGGAATTAGTGCTGTTTATAAACAATAGGATTAAAGATAAGAAGAAGTGCTGGAATTCAAATGAAATTGTTGTTTTTCTCCTCCAATGTATTTGTCTCATTAGAAACATGAACATCATATTTTTTATTTCAATTAGAAACTTGTGTAATCAATAAATTTTAGGGTGTTGCTTTTTTTTTGACGAGGAGTTTATTTGTATTTTATTTTAAGTGTGTGCGGATAACGGACGAGATGAGATCGGTTAACTTCGGTTCTAGTCGTGAGTTCCGACCAAAAGCTAGTTAGACTGTTTCCGTAACTGTAGTGCTCTCAAGAAATTTCTCAATTGTATAACTTTACGTGGGAAATCTGCTTAGTTGACGCAGTCCCTGCGAGACGGCCTTTTTTATCGCGTGAATACGCTTATATATGAAGTTAACTATTAAAGGAACGTTTCGAAAGCTGGTGCATTAGCAGACAAATATTCGTCATCGAAAATCGTCCAATTGCTGATTTCGCTTAGTTTACGCAGCCCCTGCTTTACGGACTTTTCCTGATTTGATTTGTCAGCTGATTCTTAGCCAAGAATCGAGATATATCGGACGTGATTGACGTACCGAGGCACGTAGAATGCATTCTGCCGGGGAAAAAGGAATACTGGGCGCGAATATAGTGCTCGATGGGCGCCAATGTTTGTTTTTGCCGGGAAAAGGTCCCAGCTGTCCAGGTAGATTCCTCCACGTTCATCACGAGCCTTCCTTTCCGGGTTGAGTCCATTCCCTGTTTATATTCAAGTAATATTGAGCCGGGAGCTATAATAGATTCGGCCGGCCCCATTCCTCGCTAATCCTATTGTGATGCAGCGCGGGTTGCTGGATATGGCCTAGAGCAACGGGGACTGATCAACACCTGTTGATTCCCCCCCGATAATTAGCCCCGTCCCATGTCATCTAGTTCCCACACTCCGCTATGGCCAGCACTCATATCTCCTGACTATATCTAGTGTAATTGCTTCTCAATGACATTTCTCAGGAAGGCTTCAGCCAACGGTCAAGTGGGACTTAGTTCTTTATTATTGACACCTGTTGTCGGCAATCCGCGTTTGACATGAGCAGGCAAAAAGCACTAAAAACTACAGCGGGGGCCAACAGTGTTATTGGGCACTAACGATTGAACCGAACTTAACAAATCTTGGTATGTGAATTAATATTAATTCCTCCATGATTGTAAGCTGTATTAAAAGTTTTAGATTCTAACGGGAGTGGGGTTATAAGGGATGCCTGAAGTAACTTCTGTTTTATTCATTTTTTTCGTATAACACTGTATGAAGCAAAATTACTTGCGTAGAAATATGGACATGCTCATCAATTCTTTCCAATATGAACTACCAGGTACCTCACGTGAATAAATTATAACAAATCTATGTTAATATTACATCCTTAATAATTAAAATCGATGTTATTTTTTTTAACGCCAGTAACAGATTGCACCAGGTGAAATACACTGCCCCCCCTTCTCTTCTCCCAAAAATTAATTCATGAGAAACGGCGGTTTACCCTTAAGTGTATTTAGTACTTTATTTAATTAAAACGTGAAATTTATTTGAACAAACAGTTTTAGTATTGTGAAGATAATGCAATCAGAGTTGATAATATATTTTAATGTATTACAGGATTGAGATCCTAAATAAGTGTTAGGTTGTCATCACTGAGCCTAGGGAGGTGTGGGGATACTTCCTTTTTTATACCAGTCCCTCCCCTGCCGACTTCATATAGGTCTATGTTTACATGCTACTTGATGCTTATACTTCTAGCAATGTAGTGTTATTATCAGGAATGTGAATTTGTTAAATAATCATAAATAAGTAATTTAAACGGATGAACGCTGGGGATGTGCACCCAGTTACTTTTGGTATTTATTAATGTGTGTGTGTGTGTGAGAGAGAGAGATATTTAAATTTGAATGATGCTTTTTTTTTTATGAGTAGTTTCTGTTTAAAGTCACCAAGTTTACTTTTTACCTATTTATTTCCCACCTGTTTTTAGTTTTATGTTATGTTCGTGTTTCTTGTTTCTTTTGTGTTCTGTTCTTTATATCAGTTTTGTTCTTTATATTATTTTGTTTTCCATGTTTTGTTATTATTTGTTATTATTCTATGTTCTGTTGTTATTTCGTGTTCCATGTTTTGTTATTTTGTTTACTTGTTTTTGTTTTATTTTCCCCCACGTTTAAGAAGAGCAAGTCGCCATAGTTGCGGAGCTCCACATAATAAAAAAATAAATAAATAACTCTACTCCGTTAATGTATTATATACTTTCCTGAACATTCTATGTATCAATATGAATATAGTTTACAATCGAGACTTACTAAAGAGTATTTTGAATAGCAGTTATAACGTGCCTAAACCAGCTGTCAACATTGGGCATTGTTCAGCATCAAGCGAAAAGAACTTTTATTCATATATGGTTTGGAATAAAGAATACTTTCTATGATTTTTATATGGTCCATTACGTTATAAAAAAAAAATGCGTCACGCAGGGGCTGCGTAAACTAAGCAGATTTCCCACGTGAAGTTATACAATAGAGAATTTTCTATACGAGAGCCGGAAACGTTCGTTATCGGCCCACATTTAATAAAAATGCAAATATCTCGGTTAATATTCAAGATAAAGAATAAATGTATAAAACAATATTTATAGTAAATTTAAGTAGTAATAAGATTGGTTCTATACAATGTTTTGATCCGACGTATGGTAACGGAAATATTTCGAATTTTCAAAAAACCTCTCCTCTAAACCCCC